>WEDG01001852.1:0-488955 GCA_017591395.1 Schistocephalus solidus
ACTGAACTGAACTGAAGTATCCGCATGATGGTTAGGGACCGAACGCTTTTTATCAGGTACTAGTTCTTTACCCTCTTCTTACTTGCATATGCTTGAATAAACCATCGTGTGTCGATAATTTTATGTCCATTTGTTTTATGCTACGGCGAGTAGGCGCTGCATAGACGTTTTTGGTGCATGGAAAATGACAACGGGGCTGCGAGTATGTTCCGTAGGGCTTAGTTTCGATGTTCCAAATTTCAGCGGGGAACAGTTTACTGCAGACTGAGGTTATTCACTGAGTTAAAAAGTCAATATCGTATAGCTCAAAAATGCAGTGCGAGCTGCTAGTTTATTTCCCTGGCAGCTGCCGGGACATGTCGGGCAGCCCCCTCCATAGTTCCGTCACCAACCCCGCCTGGCCCCTCGCAGCCCTCTCCAGCTCGAGTTAGGGAGGGGAGCCAGGGTGGGCTCCAGTGCGCTAGTGCTGGAAAGTCTTGGTAATACGACCGCTCCATAAAGTCATAAATGCTAGGATAATAGTTCCGCACGCATAAACAATCAGTAGTTTAATTTTGCATATATAGCAAATTTCTGTCCTTTGCAGACGAAAATGGTAATAGATCAAACTGTGTAGCGGCCAAGACTGGGGAATCTCGTCGCAGTGCTGAAGAGTTTTGACATGTTGACACCTCAAGGAGTTGCTTTTGGATTTGACGAAATATATTCAGCTTCTGGGAGACCACGAATACCGACGTTCGCCGACAACCGTCTTCGTTCCACGACGTGCGTAAATCATGCGGAGAAGAACCTTTAATAAAATCCGCGCTAACTGGGTCTTTACGTCTAATAATACTCGGCAATGATTGTCGTTGTAATCAGGTGCGCCTTGTACTCAGACGTTTCCTACTGCATGCAGGAACCAGCAATGGTGAGCGGAAATTATCCCTCTCCCTGATTGCAATGGTATATCAACTGGATATCTATTCGATATCGACGTGATTTTACATCGTCGTGGATTTCCTGAACAGCCAAAATACTGAGATACTCGTAGTATGCGGCGCGATACTACTGGATGGGCGAATGTCTAAATGGAAATTCACGCCATCTGCGTAAACTGATAACCACCGAGCACTCAAACAGCACACCAGGGATGAGGGATGACGAAGAAGGCGACAGTCGACCAAACACTTTATTGGCACTGGCACGTCAATAACCCGTGTCGCCAGTGCCAGACCTATAAACATCCGGCTGGTCCGGGTTCAGGTCCAGCTGGCCAGCAGGGCGCTCTATCGAGGGCTCCCAAAAGAAAACACGGCCCACAGTTTTCCTAAAACCGTTTTGTTCCAGGGATCGGTGTGTGTTTTCCACCTCTCGTACCCACTTTGGGGAGGGAATCGGGAGGGGACAAGGGAGGGGAGGGACGGTGTACGCACGATTGCGGGTGCCGGCTTGGTCTGGATTGTAGCACGGGTAAGGATACTGACGGTGCTCTGCGGGTCGCGAAGGGCCAAGGTGTTGGTAGAAGGCTAGAGATGATGGTTTACGGATCTATCCACGGACGGGGAAATTTAGTAATCGCCCTAATGAGTAGTGGTCACCTGAACAGTAGCACTAAATCGCCAACATGATACTCCGGCCTGGCTGCGTGGTCGGTCGTAGCATCTTTTCTCGTATTGCTGTGCCGTTTGAATGGTATTGGCAGTTAGACTGTAAGATACGACGAGTCTTTCCTTGAGGGCTCGGCTGTATCCCCCCATACTAATTCGCTTTCGGTGGAAATTTGCTGAAGATGATGCGGGAGAAAAACCTGGTTGAGTCGTGGACGGCGGTCCTGTAGGCTAACAGGCATTGGGACAAGTGGTCGTCCCAGCTATCGGGGATCCACGGTCAACGAATGGGACAAGACTTTTTGCTTGTCCTGTTCGTTCAAACGGGCGACCAGTCGATTCCCTTTTGGGTAATAGGGTGGTTCTTGTCTTCTTTATTTGGAGCAGTGAACACAGCTCAGTCAGGATGGTTCCCGAAACGTGGCGCTCAGGTCAGAGTGTATTGGCGCCCCCATAACGGTTTATCCAACTCATTGTTAATGGCTGCTGCTACTCGGCCTTGTGTCTTGGTTTCTTGTAAGGGCATCACACCACTGGCAAAATAGTCAATTGCAGCCAATATGAACTGTCACCAATGACGCTGTCGGGAGGGTTCCATTGAGTGTTTACACTAATCCTGTGGTTAGGTCCGTCCACTGCGATCGGTTGTAGCAGTACTGCGGTGCAGACTGGCGACTTAATCATAATACCGCGGCAGTTACGACAGTGGGATACGAGATCCTGGCGGATTGTTGACTACCAAAAACGCCTGCAAAACAACTGCGTTCGTCTTACGTTGGCCCACATGCCCGAGTTGGCTATGAATGTCGTTTATAGTCTCGTGTACTTTTTCCTCGGCATACATAATCGCAGGATCATCAGCACTCCAACTAAAAACAAGGGAACCATTATCTAACCATTATCCAGCCCAATTTGCTCCACAGCGCACGCGCGGTGGCTGACTCTTCTTTTACTCTCTGCCGGTTGGCTTCTGGGATCCGTGTAGCTGCCGGTTGTAAATTTCGACGAACTCTGGATCCACGACTTGAAAAGTGATCCACTGCTTTGCATCCTCAGAAGTAACGACGGCATTTATAGCTCTATCGGCTGGCGCCGGCCATCGGGAAAGGGCGTCGGCGCTCTGATGTTTCGCAAGTAAAGTCGTATTCTGCAGTTGTCTCCTACCAGCGTGCTACTTGGCCCTCAGGGTCACGGACATTTTTGCGAGTCCATGTAGGGCGTTATGATCCGTGCGGACCATCAAATGACGTCTCAGGAAGTAGGGGCGAAAGTACTTGACAAAGTACACCAGGGCTAGAATCTCTCGGCGTGTGGTGCCATAACGCCGTTCGTGCTTGTTTAACTGTCTGCTGGCGAACGCGATCGTCCTCTCTTCACCATCGCTGGTCTGTTGTGAGAGGACAGACCCGATGGCTCTCTCACTGGCCTAAGTAGCAAGGATAAATCCAGCAGCAGACGGGAAAAAATTTTGGGAGGTTGAGGATGGGGGGGACCAAGGTTTCTTTGAGTTAATTGAAAGCCTGTTCACTCTCTTTAGTCCGTAGGAAGGGCCTAGACTTTTCGGTCAACGTGTGAAGGGGCGCGGCGATACCAGTGAACCCTCGGACGAACTTCCTGTAGTACGAAGCAAGGCTGACGAAGTTATGAACTGCCTGTCCCGTGCGGGATATCAGCCACTCAAGTATGCGTGAAGTCGTAGTCGGGTCGGTATATATGCCGGAAGCCGACAAGACATACCCAAGGAATAAAGTCTGTATTTGTAGGAGCTTACACTTCACCGTTCGTAACACGAGGCCAGAATCCTTTGACCGTAGTAGAACCACCCGTAAATTTGGTATTGTGTTCTTCAATCGTTTTTCCATGTACGATAGTATCGTCGAGGTAAATCAGGCAGGATTTAGGCGTGATGTCACGAAATACTGTTGTCATGAGCCGCTGAAATGTGGCCGGCACGTTCGCCAAGTCAAAAGGCATCACGTTGAACTCGTAAAAACCAAGAAGGTATCACGAACGCCGTCCTCGCTCGGTCGGCTGGGTGAACGTCAACTTGCCTGTAACCGGACGCAAGGTCCAAGGTGGAAAACCACATTGTCCCGGAGACAGCATCAATGGTGTCATTGATGCGGGGCGATGGGAAGGAGTCACGTTCAGTCGCAGCATTCAATAGACGATAATCGACACATGCATGGAGAGTGCCATCCTTCTTTTGATAAGTACAATAGGCAACGCCAGGGGAGAAGGATGGCCGAATAACATGCCTATTCAACAGATCTTGGATTATCTTCTCCAGATCTTGTTGATAGTACTCGGGAATGCGTCGAGGCGCCTGATGGATAGGTCGAGAGTTCCCAGTGTCGATATAATGCTGTAGTACATGCGGAGGCCCTAGGGGTTTGGTGTGAATGTCGAACTGTGTAGAAAACTCCTCTTGGAGCCGAACAAGAGTTTGCCATGACGACTCACTAATATCAGACTCCGAGAGGAGAGGGGCCCACCAAGGTCTATCAGCAATCGCCGAAATGACATCTGTGCGAAAAACTTCGCTATCACCTAGACGAATTCTAAGGGGGGATAACTCTATGGATGCATAATAACCGCTTAGAAAATCCATACCCAGAGCTGCGCCCCATTGGGTACGTTCGCATACGAACGTGTGTTCTGTGGCGAAATGCCCGATAGTCACGGCAAAAATTGTTTGTCCTTCAAGAGCCATTAGCCGTCAAAAGCTGGAAGGTTTGTTTGGGAGTTCTGGCCTTTATCCACCGAAAGTCTGAGCAAACTACGAAGCAAGACGCCTCAGTATCAAGCAAGAACGACAGCTTATGACCAGCAGGCGTACCGGGGATGGTGAGAGGTGGACAAGCGTTACGAGAAAGTACGGCCAGAGACAGAAGACTGACAGCATTAAAAACGGACCTACCGGGACTCGCCTGCGGGCAAACTGGGGGATTGTGGCCGCAACGCTGTGCCCGCCTGCCAAACCGGCGACAATGAGGGCAGCTAGTCGGGGGCACCTGGCGACGACAGACTGGGTGAGGGGATGGCCGACGGTTAGACGGAATCGGTTGCGACACAAACAAATGTGTGCGGACGCAAAGTTGTCGCTGGGGCCCTCAGCGAGCCACGCGCCACATCCAGTGCCTTCTCCTGATAAACGTACTGTTTTTGAAAGAACTTCGAATAAAGTTCCGTGTTCCGGACACCCCGCGTAAATTCTTTGATTACTTCAGTCTTGCGCCGAACGGGTGATTCGTCAGGGAAGGCCATCAGCACCAGCTCCGTAGGCATCGGCAGACTCTGCCGTATTGTCACCGACTCCAGAAGGCTTCACGTCTAAAGGCAGCTGACTGCTTAGGATCAAATAGATCGTTCGATGTATTGAAGAGTGCAGTGGCAGGGGCATCGAAGGAGAGCACCGTAGCCGTTAACTGTCGAACAGCTGAGTATTCCAAAAGTGACACTAGGTAAGAGCCAGCAGCTTTGAGATGAACGCCACGTAGAAAGTTTTGGGCCCATAATGAATAATCGTCTCCAGAGTGGAAGGGTTAGGGGGATCAGAGCCGAACGAGCGAAGTATGACTCTATTTCCACATGTGGATGAACGTACGAAGTAAGAACTGGCGGTTCCGAAGCCCCAGGGTCAGAAACAGGGGTACTGGTCAAAATTTTCATTCTTGGGATCCGTCATTCCATCGCTGCCACCAAGGTATCATGGTGCGATAGGCTGGACGGGTGAATTTCGAAACGTAAAGTACGTGTTGGTCGGGGTAATGATAACGAATGAGCATAAAACAGCCTACCAGGATGAGGGACGACGAAGAAGGAAACAATTCGATCAAACACGCTTTATTGACATCCATTACGTTCCATTAACCCGCGTGACAAGTCCAAACCTCTTTAAAACATCCGGTTCGTCCGATTCAGTTTGGCCAATCAGGGTGTTTATCGAGGGTTGTCCTAAAAGAGAGGAAGGAATATATACAATGTAACAGGAAGCGTTCTGTATCGTTAGAGTGGACTTCCTTCAAAACGGTGCCAGCGTTGTGCGCTGATGACCTCATTATTGTAGTTCGAATAAACAAAGAGGGTTACAATCGAGTATTAAATGGGTGCAATGGGCAAACCGACGTAAATATAAGAAGCTTTACATGCGAAAAGAGAGCAGAAAAAATGGCAACTCAATTTAAAAAGCCCGCCGTTTGTGCGGCCCGCCAATGACAGGTGAACTGTTGGAAAATAAGGGCAGATTTCTGCACCAACTTCGATGATCTGAGTAAGGCTTTCTGCAAAGTGAATCACAATGAACTCTGAATAATTGGATATCCTGAACGACTTAATAAAACAGAAAGTCAATTTTATATCGGGACGACGACTTCCATCACGGACAACGGGATAATCTCTGAATACTTCGCGGTGAATAACAGGTGAAGCAGGGCTGCCGACTTGCTTCCAACCTATTCAATTTCATGTTCACCGCCATGCTACTGGACGCATATCAAGAGTATTGGCCGGATATCTACGAAAATTGTTTAGACGACGGAAAACAGTTCTATATTCTTTGCCCGGAAGCAACTTCGAGGGTGTCCACGGTCGGCGTTCAAGACTTATTGCTCATAGCTTAGTCACACTGAACACCAAACAGAGAAGGGCATGAAGCGGTATGTGGACCCCTTCGCCTTCGGCTGCTCCAACATCTGATTGACAGCCAGCATAGAGAAGACAGTGATACTTTTCCCCAACAGGTACCAACTGATGACTAAATCGGAAAAAAACATAAATGGTGAAATTTGCATTAAATTTGTAGCAAGCTTTCAATAAGCATAAAGATCGTCACGAAATCGCAAGTAGGATTTCCAAGGTTAACCGGACCTTCGCTGAACTAAATTAGTTCATCTGAAACCGTTGCGGCATCATAATCAACAAAAATCTCATGTTGTTGTACTGGTAACATTCATGTACAGGGCGGAGATGCGGAGTGTTCATGAAAGACAAGCAAGAAGACTAACGCATTCCCATCCCAACTACCTCCGAATAATACTAGTGAAGGGGCAGGAAAGGATCTCAAACACTGAAACCCATGAAAGAACCAGCTTCCTCAATATCAACACCATGCTGAGGTAACTACAAGTGCAATGGAGCGGCCACGTGGTGAGGATGCGTGACGATAGCCCACCCAAGCGGCTATTCCTTGGCGACGTCGGCATGGGTGCCCGCAGACAAGGCGACAGAAGCGGCGTTGCAAGAGTCCCTAGAAGTTATCAATCAAGCAAATAAAAATCAAACCGGAGACCTAGGAGGGCCTCAGTCAAGTTTGACAGGCCTGTCGCAGCACATTAAAGACTGCAGTAGCCATCTTGGAAGTCAATCGAATAACCGCTGCAACTGAAAAAATTTGAAGTGCTGCGGGTCCACCATCCAACTTCTGTCATCGTGTCCCCAGTGTCAATGAACGTTACGGACGCAAATCGGCCTCGGGACATGCAAGGACCCCGTGCAAATGTCAGCACGGCGAGCTAGTCACCACCACTACCACTACCACCACCACCGGCGTCGTCATCATTAATGAAATCGTCACAGCCACCTCAGTAGTCACAGTCACGTTCGGCCTTACCGCAATTGCACATTTGCATCACGGAACACCCTGTTCGGGCACTTACGTATCCAGCGACATTAGACTGTCGTACCTGTATCGGGGGCTCCAGTAAACACCCAGTGCAGCCGATTAAAATTCACACACTCATCATGTAAACTCCACCAGTGAATGGGTTTATTCCGTCATATACACCTTCATTAAAACCTGTGGTTAAGCACCGCAGACCACACCTCACAACCAAGTCTCGCTCCACCACGCCATACACCACATACGAATTCATCTTAAAAAAGCTGAGACTTTAACAAAGCGTGAACCGCTCACGTCAATTGGAAGTATGGTACTTGGCGCAGCCTGGAGCCTGACTAGGTGGTGTGTGGATGGCGTGCACGAGCTATTGCAGCTCTGTCAGTCATGGGGTTCAATCAAAATGCCAGACGACTGACCGGATCAAACAGCAAACGGGTGCACGGGATAATGAAATGAGAAATCGAAACTGGTAAATAAATTCCCCACGGCGCTTCAGAGCATTTCTGGCGAATACAGTGTCCCAGGAAATTTGGTCAGATGCGACACCATAAAAGTCCTCAGCAGAACAAAATAGTTTACAATATTTCGCCCCATCCACACGCACAACAATTCGACGGTCGATTACGACTAGGTACACCGTATGCTCCATGAAATGGTGGTGCAGGGATGTTGACTTACTCGTCATTTAGTTTAAAGTGATAGTAGACATGCGCTGCATCTTCCGCACTCTCTCCTCCTACCCCACCTGAGCCTGGTGTCATGACAGAGTCAAGAAGATCGGAGATGGGAGAGGTCGTAGGTGGCTGGCCCAGCCGGAGCCGCCCCTAGGCGTACCCCCACACCTGGCTTGGATCCCACGAAGTGGGATTGCCATAAAAGCCACATTGAGAAGGAGCCATTGCAGCCTGACTCTCAGTCCGCCAGTCAGCCACTACACACAAAACACACATTGGGCTGACCACGTGGTCCGAGTGTTCCTGTCAATTGGCAACATTCCAAACCATGGCTTTTAGCGCACCATGATAACTTCAAGCACGTCAGATTGTTTATGGCGAGGAAAATGCGCTGATCTGTCGACCTCACTCTCTCTCCCACCCCCACCATCAGACCAACGTCTAAGCCAGTCAGTTGTATGATGTGGGAGTGGAGGCATTGGCTGACGGGTTGGCGTACCCGTCTTCGCGCGCTACAGCACGACCTGGACCCCATAACGCACACACCAGGATTCACTAAATCAGGGGATATGGAGGAACCATCACCGTCTGACTCCCAGTTCACTCCTCAGCCACTCGACACACACCGCACATACACTGGGCCGACGGCGTGGTCTGGTGTAAGCGTCAGATTGGCAGCTTCCAAGCCACGGTGTCTAGGAAACCGTGATATAATCAGGTACGTGATGGTGGTGAGGGTTTTCTCTATGTATTGGTGTAGGTAGTGTGCGCTGATGTGGCTTAGCCTCCGGTGGTTTACCGCAGGTTGTCGTGGAGGCTCATGTGTCCTAATAGGCTCATGCGGTGTGTAAATGTGCGGGAGCAGTGAGGGCAGTGGAGGCGAGTGCGTCGACTGTATGTCAGGACCCCAGGCACTGGTTTACCAGCCTCCGTGCGATGAATTCGCAGGTGACCAACCAGGCCAATGCGTGATTTGAAGTTACGGGCGCAGTGTGGGCAGGAGAAATTGGGAGAGGCTGGGAGGATGTCATTCATGGTAAAGGGGGCGGGGGCAGTGGCGGTAAAAATGGCAGGAGTGGAGGGTTGCATGGGGTAGTGGTGTTGTTGGCATTGTGGTGAATTCCGCTCTCATGGATGCGCATGTGACCGAATAGGCCCATGCGATGAGTGAATGCGCGAGGGCAGGCAGGGCAGTGGAGGCGGCGATCTCTGCTGTGTGTTGGTGCTCCAGGCACTGTTTCACCAGTCTCTGTACGACGGATTCGCAAGTGACCGACCAGGCCGATGCGTGAGGTGAATGTGCGGTCGCATTGAGGACAGCTTAGGAGAGATTCCCCATCGCTGATGGTGGTGGTGGTTGCGGTGGTGTGGGTAACAGGCGATGTGTATTGGGATGTGGTCTCTATGATGGTGAAAGTAATTGAATTTATGCCAGCAGTGAGGGTGGAGGAGTCTGATGGAGGGTTGGCAGAATTTGACATAGAATTTGGAATTGTCGGATTGTTGTTGCATTGCATCCGAAGATGTCCGACGAGGCCGATTCGCGCGCGGAAGATGCGTTGACAGCGTGGGCATGTTGAAAGGGCCAAGATATTGGTGGTGTTGGTCCTGGGCATTGGTGACTTTCGTGCCGCTCTTTGACCTTGGTGGCGGTGATCCGGTTGGCCCCATAGATTGCTGAACCAGTCTTCACGGATCTTCTCCATGCCGGTATATCCTCGGCGAGGTTCACCCAGGGCGCCGAGTTTATTTGCAGTTGCTTAAAAGATTTCTTCAGTGCCCTTGTAGCTTCTTTTTTAACCTCCCTGTCAGCGAGCACCCGTAGCGACATCTCCGTAGAAAAGTCATTTGGGTAGTCGCTTGTCGTTTATTCTCACCAGGTGGCCACTCCATGGCAGTTGCACTTGCCTCAGCATGTCGTGGATGCTGAGGATTCCAGTCTGATCCAGGACTTCCGAGTCTGGGATCCTGGCTTGCCATCTCAGCTTCAGTATTCTGCGGAGGCAGCTGAGATGGAAGTGGTTCAGATTACTGGCTTGGTTCAAGTAGACGGTCCAGGCCTCCACTCCCCAATGAGTGTCGTCAAGACGACGGCCATGTACAACTTCCGTTTCGTGTTCAGGTGAATACCGTGGCGATTCCACACGGAGGCCTGCAGTCGGCCGAAGGCCCGACTGGCTTTGGAGATCCATTGGGCAACCTCGTCATCGATTCTCGTGTTGCGTGACAGCATGCTTCCTAGATAAGCGAAGGTTTCCACATTTTTGAGTTGAGCGCCGTTGACATTGATTCTGGGAGCTTTGTATTCCGCGCTGGGTGGCGGCTGGGGCATGACAACCGTTTTGGCTGCACTGATTGTTAATCCAAAATTGGCGCAGCTTGCGGCGAAGAGCTCCATGCTCCTTTGCATGTCCTCCTCCGTCACAGGGTTAAGGGCGCAGTCATCCGCGAAGAGCAGGTCATGGGCTGTAGCCGTAGACACGCGCGTTGTGGCCTGCATACGCCGACTTTTGAGAAAGTGCCCTTCAGTTCTGTAAGCGATGCGGATCCCAGGACGCTTAGCACGGTAGGCGTCCATCAGCATAGCAGAAAACATGGGACTGAACAGTACGCAGCCTCGCATCACTCCGTTGGTCACTGCGAATGCTTCGGATACTGTCCCGTTGTCAGTGACGCGTGCCGTCATCCCGTCATGAAGCTGACGCACCATGTGCGTGAACCGCTCAGAACAGCCGAATTTCTACATGACGTTCCACAGTCCGTCGTGATTCACCGAGATCAAAGGCTTTCATCAGATCCAAGAAGGTATTGTAAAGGTGAGTTCACATCTCCTGGCACTTCTCTTGTAGCTGTCGGGTGGCAAAGATCATGTTGCTTGTTCCGCGGTGGCGTCGGAAGCCAATTTGGCTTTCCGGGAGCAGGCCCTGCTCTAGGTGATCGCTCAGACGATTGAGAAGGGTACGGGCGAAGATCTTCCCAGCGATGTTGAGCTACGAGATGCCTCTATTATTATCACAGAGTTGTCGGTCCCCCTTCGGCTTGTAGAGATGGACGATGGTCACGTCTTTGAAATCCTGTGGAACTTGTATTTCGCACAACATCTCCTGGAATAATGTTGTGGGTTCTGCCATCAGCCGGGGCCCACCGTGCTTGTAGACTTCCGGTGGGATTGCGTCGGATCCCGGTGCTTTACCGCTGGAAATCTGCTGCACAGCCCGGATGGTTTCTGGTTAGGAAGGTGGCAGATCCAGTTCATTGTTCGTGTCCACTTCAGGGAGTCGGTCAATGGCAGCATCGGAGATTGCTGATGAGCAATTAAGGACACTTCTGAAGTGCTCGGCCCAGCGCTTCAGAATTTGCGATTTCTCTGTCAGCAGTGTTGTGCTGTCAAAGCTGAGCAGCGGTGCTGTCTCTTGATATAGGGGCCGAAGATGGCCTTGATGGCTTTGAAAAAGTTTTTCATTTCATTGCGGTCAACATACCCCTGGATTTCCTCAGCCTTTCGGATCATCCAGGCGTCCTGCATCTCCCGCAGCCGTTGCTGTACAAGGCGCCGGCATCTGAAGAAGGCTGCTTTGGTGGCGTCAGTCCGAAGGTCCATGTAGGCTTTGTGTAGTCGATTCTTCTCCGCGAGTACGTTGCTGATGTCGGCGTCATTGTAATCAAACCAGTACTGGTGTTGACGGCGTGCGCATCCGAGAACTTCGAGGGCGGTGGACTGGACGACATTTCGCAGTTGACACCATCGTGTTTCCACGATGGTGTTATTATCTGGATCATGCAGTTTCTCCAGTTTTTCAGTTAATTGGTTGCTGAAATCAAAACAGTGAGCAGGCAGATTTAACAAAAGAGTATTTTACTTCCTGGCGGTCGCTTACCTTGGGGCCTTCGTCGGGGTTGAAGTCGGAGCCTCATCTGGGAGATGATGAGGCGGTGATCCATCCAACCATCGGCATCGCGCATTGCCTTGGTCACCAGCATGTCCTATCGATCTCTCCTCTGGATGAGAACATAGTCCAACAGCTGCCAGCGCCGCGACCGAGGGTGCATCCACGTGGCTTTCTCCCACGTCGGCAGGTGGAAGAAGGTGTTGGTTAGCAGGAGGCGGTGTTCCGCACACGTTCGCAGAAGAAGGAGGCCGTTATCGTTACAGCTACCGAGACCGTGGGCATCCAGCACTCCCCTGCCAGGCAGCGTGGTCCATCCCGACGCGGGCGTTGAAGTCACCAAGGACAATTAACTTGTCTACCTTCGCCACAGTCGCCAGCAGGGCGTGCAGGTCCTCGTAGAATTTGTCCTTCGCCGTAGCAGAGCTCGTCATTGGGGGAGCGTAGGCGCTGATTATGGTGGCAAACTTGTCGCCCCGAAGAGGCAGGCGGAGGCTCATCAGGCGATCATTGATACCCTGCGGCAAACAGGTCAAACGTCGCACAATGTGTTTCCGGATGGCAAAGGCAACACCAGCGTCGCGTCGCTCTGCCTTTGGCCGGCCGCTCCAGAAGAAGGTGTAGCCGGCACCCACCTCCTCAAGCTGACCCTGCTCAGAGAATCGGGTCTAGCTGAGAGCAGCAATGTCCACCTTGTAGCGCGCCAGTTCCCGGGCGACCAGTACCGTCGTCCGTCGTGGCCGATTGCTCCTAGGATTGTCTAAAAGGAAACGAAAATTCCAGGCTGCTAGTGTGAGTGGACTCACCTGAGCAGCCTGGAGGGTATGGCGCGGGGGGATAGGGACGGGGGGTATTGTTGTTTGTTTGAGTTTTATGACCGCGTATTTTGCGATCTGCGAGCCGCGGCTGGCTGCAGAAGACGTGAGATCCAGCAGTTGCTTAGGGCACCTTTTCTAGCCCCTTCCTCCTCGAGGAGGCAAGCAGTGCTGTCCCTAATTAGGTCTGTTTGGACATCTCAGATGGCTGCCGAACTCCACTATGGGTCATGGTTTTGTTTTAGTGGGAGAACGACCCAAGTTAGCCTGGGCCGCCTACAGGGTTGCTGTCGCCCCCACCGTAGGACTTTTTGATAAGGGGGAGGTGGGATGTTCGGGAGTCAGACATACGAGTTGTGGAGGCACACACAAAACAGGAGACCCTCACCTGGTTTAACCCGCCAGTCATGACGGTTGCCCGGGGTGTGGCCGCTGGGAAGAACCCAATTTCGAGGAGCCACAGGTGATATTTGGGTACCAGTTAGAGGCGGCCACAGGAGACAAATGGAGCGACCAAATGCTATCTGTGTGGTGCTACCCCTACACTTCCCACACACACACGATAGTTCGACCGTCGATTTCAACGATGTCCACCGTATGCTCCACGGAAGGGTGGTGCAGGGACGATGACTTGCGCGTGAATTAGTTTTAAGTGATAGTAGCCTTGCGCTGCAGCTACCGCACTCTCTCCTCCTCCCCCACCTGAACCCGGTGTTATGACAGAGTCAAGAATACCGGAGGCGGGAGAGGACGCAGGGGGCTGGCGTGGCCGGAGTCGCCCCTGGGCGTACCACCACACCTGGCTAGATCCCACGAAGTGGGGGTGCCATAAAGGCCACATTAAGAAGGAGCCATTGGAGCCTGACTCTCAGTCCGCCAGTCAGCCACTCCACACAAAACACACATTGGGCTGACCACGCGGTCCGAATTATTCCGTCAGTTGGCAACCTTCCAAACCACGGCGCTCAGCGCGTCAGATTGTTCATAGTGAGGAAAAATGCGCTGAGCCGTCGATCTCACTCTCTCCCCCATCCCCAAAATCTGGCCACTATCCGAGCCGGTCAGTTGTCTGATGTAGGAACACACACACACACACACACATGGCAGTTCAACCGTCGATTCTGACGAGATCTACCATGTGCTCCCCAGGAGGGTGTTGCAGGGACGGTGATGTGCACTTGGATTAGTTGTAGGTAGCCTTGCGCTGCAGCTACCGCACTCATCAACGTGGGCTCACCAGAGCTGCTCATTTTCTTTCCGGCTTTTCACCGCAAGCTTTTGTAATTCGACCATAAAGTAATGTGTGATGTGCAAATGGATTAATCAGTATAGGTGGTTATAATTTCAACCTTTGGTATGACAAGAATGATAGACCTGAAATTCATCATCTTAAGTTTATTAACTTAGTCATTCACCATTTTTTTGGTGTTGCATTGTGTGAAAAGGGGGTGGGCGTTGGCTCATCACTGTACCACCTTAACATGAAAAAAAACTGAATGTACCAGACTGACGCAGAGTTGTTTTTTTTATAACCAGTAAGGCCAAACCTTGGTCCAGAATACAAATGCCAGCGGGGTGAGCACAGCTCAGGTCAATGCGTCTTCACTGGAAAGGCGAATTGGTCAGAAGGTAATACGTGGCCCAACTCAGGTAACCAAGGATAGTTCAACGAGCAATAAGGGATCAGTGGTAATAGGATTTTTATGGATGTTGTTAAATGAAGAAGAGGAGAGGACCAATCCAAATGTAACCCTATATCATGTTTTCGTTAAGGCTAGTATTCGTTGCCGGGTAGAATGGTTGCACAATAGTTTGTTGCCCCTGCAAGTGTGTGGATTGCGAGATCCGGTGGCTTTACCGTACTCCTATCAGTAGGCGCGATATCATTATTAGGTGACTTGACCCATTTTTATTCGGACGCTTGATTGGAGCAAGAATGAGGCCCTCTATGCGCGACCTTTCATTATCCAAGTAAAAGGGATACTTTTTTAAAATAGCGCCGCGCCTTAATAGTGCCCGCTTATAAAGCTGCCACTTGACCAGATACTTCGGTCCTCCTACCGCCAACAAAATATTGAGTCAGCCTTCTAACCTGGCAATAGATGCATGTCCTAACGAGCACAATGAATAGAGGTAGGGTTACATTGGTATGTAGTATAGTCGCATATTATACGCTGACTTATCCTCTGTTTCTTGACTTAAGTTGCATAGTACATTTTTTGCCGGTGAAGTTACTGGAATCAAAGTTCCTTCTTTGTTGAGATTGCACTGCCAACCTTGTAGATGCTGAAGATGGAATTATACATAAGCTACCCGACCTAAGTTTTAAGTTAAGCAAGACGAACTCCGGACTATGTAAGAGCAGCTCAGGATTTCTTTGGTGGTTAGAGCACTCGGTGCGGATACGACAGGCTGGGGGATCCAGGTCTATCACAGGTTTCATGTTTTCTCGCAGTATCTGTTTCAAATTTCGTTAGATTGCATGAAATGAGAACTTTCGGTTTGACCTACCGAGCGAGTCATAAGTGTCCATCTCTGTATAGTGCGCAGGCTGATTTCACTTCTTTTTTATACCTATTTGATACACTAAGTTTAATTCACTGATAGATCTTCGTTATTTCAGACTTAATGTTTTTTATTTTACTTTTTTATTGGTAGATAAACAAGGTTTTTTTTAACACGATATGACGGAAGCAATTGGTTAAAGCAAATTTTCGTGGCCACCACGCCCCATAAATACTGCTCACTTTGTGACTCCTAGTACCTTTTTCTGCAGCTATCTCTGATAAAGGCTTCGAGAAATAATCCAAAAGCCAGGTCACTAAACGCCCTATTCCAGTAATCAAATCTTTATATATATATATATAGTCATTTTATATACTGAATTAAATTCCCTGATTATATTATTTAATTAACTTTTTATTTGTAGAGAAACAAGCTTTCATTATTATGATATAACGGATGCAGTCAATGATAGTGAATTTTGGATTGCCGAGAGCGTTTTTAATTTGCCAGACAGCAGTGCACCAGAGTTGTGCCAAAGACTGCTAAAATTTCAAACAACGTTTAAATCGTACACCACCAGCTAGGAAAATAGGTCAATACTGGCAATAGAAGTTTTAAGAAACCAGAAACCTATCTATTAAGCGATAGTCAGGAAGACCGTCTGATAAAATCACTGAAAAAATGGTAAATTTCGCAAAAGGGAATGATGGAGCAAATCAACGAGAAATTGCACGAGCATATGACTTTACAAAGTGCTGTTAACCTATATCTCAAGAAAGAAAAAAAGGCACTATATCAAAGCATTTTACGTATAAACAAGAGAAATCAACCTGCGCAATATATAGAGACAAAGACATGGATCGCGTGATATATTTACGAACCTATGTCAAAGCCTTCCCATTTCTTCCTCATCATTTGGTGATTATTGATGAGGTTGCTGGTAGGATTGGAATATTTAATGAGTTTAATCTTTGAAATCAGCCCAGCATTAACTCTAGCTGAAAACCTACATGTAGCCAAAATCCCACTCGCTTGTTAACCCTGAACATGGCAATGACACTTCTCCGCATACAAAGTATAAATTCCTACTACTCATAGAAAAACGGTAGCGAGAAAAAATTCACAGCTAGGGTTCTGAAGGCCACATCTTCCCAAGTTATCTGTTTATGACAAAAAATTGAAAATATTTGGTTTCCTTTCTATACTGCCCCCTTCGCTTGAGTTTTTATTGTTTATGCTTGCCGTGTGCATTTAAGAAATTATCTTTTTCCCGATAAGCACATAATGTGTCCACGTGGCGTGTCGCATACATCGATGACGCCAGAAAGCCTTGCTCAGAATTATATAAAACTAAGTGGGCACCAAAGCTACAACGTGATAGGGACACGCTGAGATTGCTTAAAAAAATTGGGAGCGGTGAAGATGCACAAGATATATTCTAATCTTTACGTCTTTTTTGCCCTCCTACGGGATTCCTTCAAATTTCCTAGGCTATCAACTCAGCAACCACCTGTACAGTGATGCTGCGGATGGGGATATACTATAACTGTGGTTAGATTTGGTGGTGACTTTGAAAAAATTTTGTTCCTAGTTTGTTTACAGTCTTTGTATTGGTCCAAACTCCATATGTGTAATTACACTGTAAGAATTAATTTCGCTGTTAGGTCAACGGTGTGCTAGTACATGTAGGCTCACTTTGCACAATTAAAGCATACACGTGGCCTGTGTTATTTCACTAAAATTATAATTACTCTCAGTTATCCTGAGGGTTAAGTCTTCACAGCAACCAGAGGCAAGTTTCGCAGATTTACCTACGCCACAGGAGCAGTCGACAATATACCACTCAAGTTAACCTATAATTTTGCCACTGAACATAACTTCGGTCCTCTGGTTCGTTTCAAAGCAGGTTTTAACCCTTCGAAGTTCTCCCCTTTCTGGCTCTCTCTGGGCTTTGTGAGCGTTGAATATCTGTATGATTTAGTATATTATTTCTTCCCTGAAATCTAGTCTGTGCTTACCAAGTCATATTTTCTGTCACCGAGTCCTAAATATAGTATCCTGCCAATCTCAAGAAATTTTAATCGAAATTCTATAACTTGTTTTTGATTATAATATAAGTTTTCATAAAGTGTAATCTCACGATAGTTAATCACGACAAGATGTGGCTTTTAATTGAGCTTCTTTTCGGCTGCCTGCAAAAACTAACCTCGGTAAAAAGACTATTTGAGTAATATGGATTTTTAATATTGATATCCAATGTCCTTAAAAATTAAATTAAGTTATAGAAAAATTGAATAAAAATATTCTTTAAGGTACATTTTTGATACAGAAATTGCATTGTCTTTAAATCTTATACAAGAGGAAAGGTTATCGTCAGGTTTCAAAAAAACAATTTCAATTATCGAAAAATCTTGAAATTGATCTGCAGTTGCGCTTGCGCTTAGGGTTTCCGTGTAACGAAAATCATATTGTGAAGACGTCGCATATGACATCTAATTTTTTGCCACTGATTTGGATTATGTTGTCTACTTCATATACAGTAGTAATAGACGAACGGATATCACGGTAAAGCTAATACTAGTAATATCTGTATTGGTGAGTAATTATTGCTAAATGACATACTTCTTCACACTTCTCGTACTCTATAAACTATACTCGTTAGAACGGGTACCCGTTTTAAACGCGATGAAAGCACACTAACACATGCAGCTTTCCCGGTATATCGGAACCCCGGGTGCATTTATAAATATCGGCCACTAGGCCCATTTCCCGCACCAGTCCCCTGACCGGCTCGGACAGTGGCTGGGTTCTGGTCATGGGAATAGTGCGTGAGGTCGAGTGTTCAGCGCATTTTCCTCCCTATAAATAATCTGATGCGCTTAAAGCTATTGCTGTGCACTAAAAGCCGTGGCTTGGAAGGTTGCCAACTCGGACTGTACGTTCAGCTGATCGTATGTTTGTATGAAGTGGCCGACTGGCGGACTGAGAGTCAGGCTGCAATGGCTCCTTCTTGATGTGTCCTTTATGGCACGCCCACTCAGTGGGATACGAGCTGGTTTGATGGCACGTTTAGAGGCGGCACCGGCCGCGCCAGCCAACTGCACCTTCTCCGCCTCGGGTCTTCTTGACTTGATCATAACACCTGGCCGAGGCGGGAGATGGGGAGAGAGTGCGTTATGCGCAGCACAAAGCCACACTCACTGTAATCTAATTCACGCGCAAGTTGCTGTCTCTTCATCACATTGCAATGGAGCACACGGTGTACCTCGTCAAAACTGACAACCGAACTGTCCTTGGCCTTATGATGCATGATAATAAATAATAAAATCCCACATAACTACTAACTTCTAGTCAAAAGATGTTCAGAATTTCAGTAAAAGAAGCCAGCTACGGTAGTTTTCTGCAGGCAGCCAGCAAAATCTAGTGTGTCAATTTGTCATTCAACTCATCTTGTGTTGCAGCAGTTCTAGAGCCTAACGGAATTGCCATAAATGAGTGATGTAATGTAATAGTATAAATAGTCATCCAATGGACACAATGCGGTAGTCAAATGTTGTTCAACCACTAATTTTGGAAATCAGGTTGACTGCAAGGCTGGATAAACTCGAGACTTAAGGGTTATACCAACTCGTGCTGCTAGCTTCTAGTCTTTTTATCCCTCACACAATATCGCAGTAATTTCAAGAAAGAAGTTCCCGAGTATAGTTTAGCGGACTTCTTTCTCTACACTTACGTTGTGGATCTGTCAACAGCCATGGAAACGGGGACTCGCGATGGACTGTGGAAAATTATGCAGAAATTCGGCTGTCGTGAGCGGTTCATGCACAAGGCGCATCAGATCCACGACGGGATGATGACACGCGTCACTGACAACGGGACAGTCTCCAAAGCATTCGCAGTGACCAAGGGAGTGAGGCAGGGCTGTGTACTGGCTCCCACAATCTTCAGTCTTATGAGCTCAGACATTTTGATGGATGTCTAGCATGATTAGCGCCTTGGGATCCGCATCGCCTATAGAACTGACGGGCACCTTCATAGCCGGTGTACGCAGGCACCAACGCGTGTGTCTACGGCTACAGTTCCCCACCTGCTCTTCGCAGACGACTGCGTCCTAAACACCGCGACGAAAGAGGACACGCAAAGGAGCATGAACCTGTTCGCCCCTGGCTGCGCCAATTTCGGACTAGCTACCTATACGGACAAAACGGTGTCATGCACCAACCGTCACCAGGCGTGGAATATAGTGCTCTCTGCGTCAATTTCCACGGAATGCAACTCAAACTATAGCAAACTTCGAGTAATTGAGAAGAAGTAGATGCGATCGCTGGGACAATAGCTTTATTCGCCTGACGTTTCGGATTCCAACTCAAACCCATCAGCAGAGACAGTATCAGATACTTTTTCTCAATTACTTCATGAGACTCGCATTTTCGCTTGTATCGGCAAACTTCGAGTATCTTGGAAGAACACTGTCACGTACCATGAGAGCCGATGACGAATTCGCCTACCAGATATTCAAATTCAGCCAGACTGCAAAACTCCAAATGGAACCACTACGAGCTACAACTGAACACCAACTTGGAGATGTACAAGGCTATCGTCTTGCCGACACTCCTCCACGGAATGGTGATTTAGGTCGTCTGCTCTAACCAAACAAGGAAACTGAATCACTTTCATCTCAGCTGCCTCGGCGGAATATTGAAGCTGATGTGAGCTGACAGGACCCTGGACAATGAAGTCCACGAGGGAACCGGAATCCTCAGCATCCTTGTCATTCTGAGGCAAGAACAAGTGCAATGGAGCGGTCACCTGGTAAGAGTGGACGACAAATGACTACCTAAACGCCTCCGCTATCAAGATGTTGCTGTGGGTGCTCGCCAGCAAGAAGGAAAAAAACGAGGCTACAGCGATACCTTGAAGAACGCTCTGAAGTGACTGTAAATCAAACCGACGACCTGGGAGGACCTCGCCTAGGATCGACCAGCTTGGAGAAGAGCAGTGAAGACTGGCGCAGCAATCTATGAATCGAACCGGATCGCCACTACCAAGGCCAACATGACTGCTCGGAAACACAAACGCCTTGGATCCACACCGTCAATGCTTAAGTCATTCAAACATGTCCACGCTACCAAGGCACCTTCCACGTGCGAATCAGCCTACTCGGACATCTTAGGTCACAATGCAACAACACTCTGACAACATAAACGTCCGTATCGATGGACATATCTTCGGCCAACCCTGCTCCAAACCCCACGGCATCCTTAACAGAGATCAAACTAACTGTCACTCATTACACTCTCTATGCCCCGCCACTTTCGATAACCAGCACCATTTTGCCTGGCGCAACTCCCTTGGCGGTCACGTCGACGACAACCACCAACGCCGACCCCCCCGCTCGCACCACCGCTTCGCCCACCTCCATTATCCCGTTCGCTGCTACATTCATCAACACCGACCCCTATACCAGCAATGGGGACTCGATTCTAACCTGTCTTTAACCCGAGCTCACAGTTACCTCACGCATCGGCCTGATCGGTCACTTGTGAATCCATCGCACAGAGACTGGCGAGCCAGTGCCTGGAGTACCCAAATACACCCACCACACCAACCTCAAATTTCCGCACTGTCCACACAAATTCACACAATATGTGCCTATTTGGCCACATGCCCCTCCAAAAATATCTGCGGTAGAACACCACCAGCTATTCCAAAATTACCATACCTCTCCTCACCAGCAACTCCATTACACATGGTCAGCCCAACATCACACAACCCGTGTTTGCAAGCAGCACCTCTCACGTTCGGGGGACGTATGATCTTGGGTCCCTTCTCATGTGGCTCCTCTGTTGAATGTGTGATCCGATCCTGAAACTATCATGGTACTCTAAGCGCCATGGCTTGGAAAGTTGCCAACTGAGAATTACACGTAGACCTCGTATCCAGTGCAATGTGTGTTGGTGCAGAGTGGCCGACTTGTGGTCTGAGACTCAAGCTGCAATGACTACTTAACGTGGCCTCTGGCACTGTTACACATGTGAGATGTGAGTCGTTCAACCCCCTTTTGTTTATGTTTGGGGAGCCAAGTCTTCTACGTGGTACGTGCAGACGAGGCATCAGCAGCTGTGCCCATTCCCCATACCAGTGCACTGAGTGGTTCGAACGGTGGCTGGGACCTGAGATTGGGAATAGTGCGTGAGGTCGAGTGTTCAGTGCATTTTCCCCACTATAAACAATCTGATGCGCTTAAAGCTATTACTGTGCGCTAAAAGCCGTGGCTCGGAATGTTGCCAACCAATGAGTCAACTCAGACCACATAATCAAACCAATGTGTGCGTTTTTGTGGGGAGGCCGATTGATGAACCGATATTCAGGATAAAATGACTCCTTTTTTAAAGTGGTCCCTATGACAGCTCACTCCGTGGGGCACGAGCCAGTGTGATGGCTCGCTTAGAAGCGTCTCTGGCCGCGCCAGCCTCCTGCGCCCTCCTCCGCCTTCAGTCTTCTTGACTTGAATATGACATCAGGACCAGACGGGGGAGGGGAAGAGAGTGCAGTAGATGCAACACAAGACTACTCTCACAATAATCTTATTCACGCGCACGTCAGTCTATTCATCGCCTCGCAGTGGAGCACATGGTCCACCTCGTCGTTTGTTTGGGTGGAGTGGCTGACTAGTGTATTATGAGTAGTACTGAATGTTTCCTTCTAAATATGCCCTTAATGTGTTCTTACACGCATGAGATCCTCACTATGAACATTTCGATGCCCTTTGAAACTAGCACGGTGCACCAAAAGCAGCGGCTTGTAAGGTTACCGACTGGGAGGCTAACTCTGACGGCGGATAGTGAAGCTGCATCAACTCCTTCTGAACATTACCCCTATGGCATTCCAGCCCCTTTCTTTTCTCTGTGAAAACCAGATCCAGTGTGCGTCGACCAGGCGTACGTGACACACACAGACTGGGGGCTTAGTTTTGTCAGTCACTGCGATTGATCCCACCTGTGATCTTTTTGACTTTATTTTTCCCATCAGCGCCTGGTGGGTTGGGGAGGAGAGCGTGTGATGGATGCCAGGAAAGCATACTGTTATTATAAACCAATTCACACCCTATTTACCGTCCTTACGCCCACCCTGTTGTGGGGTAACCTTTGTGACTCTATTGATTTAAATTTTCATGCTGGCGATATGTTTACGTCATTTTCTCGAAGGTGCAATTTGAGGAATGCAATCCAATCGTCCATATTTCCAGCTGAGTGGACATACAATACGACCGAGCTCATCTTTCTATGCTCCGCAATAACTATTCCGCTCTCTTTTAACTATCAAAGTAGATGATAGTATCGAAAAACGCATAGGATAGTTGAAGTCCGTGAACGGTGTCAATTTCTTCAAAAATATTTATTTCCAGTGAAGTCAGATGTCATGCGAATAGTTTTTCGTGAGAGCGTCAGAGCACGTTTTAATCAGCACCCGAATAAATAAGACAGGCCAACGAGTATAGTGCGCTTATCATTTTTATCCTATTGACGAAACCCATAGTGACATTTAATTCAACATTAGTCGATCTTTTTAACCAAAACCAGACAATGTAGAACTTTAAACGGCACATATTGTAGAAAGCACACTAAAAAGGTCAAGCACATTTCTGTGTCTGAACGAAGTTATGGCCGCAAAACGGTGGGAGGAATTTAGTAAGGTGCCCGGATGTCACCTGTAATTTAGTGTGCACTTTCTCCAGCAAATGGAAGAATAGAAACCTGGTTTTTGTGCTGTGACTGCAGACTGCGAGTGGCAGCGAAGGCGAGGAGAAATAAACGGTCGCGGAGGAACATGTCTGAGTTATGCAGCATTCCGAGTGTAATGTGCGCGACGTCAAATGTGTGCTGCATAGCTGCCTGGGCGCAGGGCGGTGACTGGCGCCTACACAGTATGTATTCCCTCAGGCTCATGAACCTGATGGCGGAGGCGGACTCGTACGCAATTTCTGACAAAAGTAAACAGCCCATCTGCGTGGGCCACATACGAACTGGTTTGGACAGATATTTTCGGGCTTTTGGAGAAATTGGCTTGGATTGCACCTATAGTAGAAGACCTCGTGCGATCGTAATTTGATTGAGTAATTTAACGTACATAGAGTTTCGTTATTTTGGATTTTTGAGTAGATTTTGAGGGCAGAAAGCCTTTTACTAAACAAGACTACATGTTAGATCTTAAATATTGAAAGAAAATAGGCCGGATTTGGTCGAAATCGGAGGGTGCTGGACATCCAAGTAATTTATATGCTATTTAATGTCTCAAAGCATAGTCCATATGTTTTGTGCATTGTGCTTTAAAGGTTTTAATTGAATCTTTCGGGAACCGGAAATTTTGGATCTTAATTTGATGAAAAGCAGGTGAAGGCAAGTGTAAGGAATCGTATTGTTTCCAAAACAAGCAAAGAATTCAGCTTTGGAAAGTATTTTGTGAAAATTGCTGCCATTTTTGCCCCTAACTCAAGCAATAAACTTCTTTCCCTGTATTTTTGCTTATATACAGCAAAAATAAAGACCGTTAGCAAAATACGTACAAGATATTGTTGAGATGGACTGGAGAAACACATGCGTTGCAGTGGAAGTATGCGATAAAATAATTATTTAAATAATATAATTTCCACGAATCTTGCATATAGAAACGCAATGGACAGAAGATTAACCTTTGTTGCAAAATCTTAGTATTTAGAAGTCAAATAGACACGTTACCGTCACTGATGTGGTAAGGATCTTGCTCTATACCTATGTATTATATGTGGCATGCGTTCTAGAACACAACGTTCGTTCTCCCCAGTAGGAAGCTGGCGGATGGACAGGATGGGATCGAGCAAGATCCTTACTATATCAATGGGTAACGCGCCTACTTGACTTCTGTATATACCTCATTTTCTAAGGCAAAAGGCATACTGATGCTTGGTACCAACCGTGAAACAGTTGTCTGCGTCTTGCCTGTCGCACACTTAGTATCCTACATATGTATGTTATATACATTTGGATACGCTTTTGTGCATTTGCAGTCTTAGAAGGGTCATGAAAATGAACAAATGTAGAAAAGAAACGCTCCAAGATAAAGCGAAAAATTAGTTCTTTCGTTTTCAGCAGAAAATATAACATTTATTTTCAGGGAGGTCACAAAACAGATAAAACTTCCACATTTTCACTTTGCTTTAACCTTGAAAAAATGTAAAGTCCGCATATATTCTTTCGCGAAATATCTAGATAACGCGCGTTCTAAAGCGGTAACGTATTATGAAAGGTTTTTAATTGATCCTCGGCAAATAAATTGTCGATTTTTTTGTGGACGTTTCTTTTTCTCGGCAGTGAGTTTTTGTGGTTGGAAAAAGCTACAAAAAGGTTACGAAAAATTCCATGTCCATTAGAAGGAATATCCAAAATCTCACTACTTCGGCAAATTCTTTTAAGAAATATCGTACTTGGAAGGTTTCGATGAACACAGACCAGGATCTAAATTTATTGCCAATCGATTAAAAACAGTGAAAATCATAAAATATTCACCGGTATTTCAAGGACGAGCTAAAACTTATTTTAATTCAATACCAGAAATACCTATTAAGTAAAATTGATGAAAGGATAGTTCCCTTAAAATACGCAAAGGGTCTGCTTACGCGATCAACTGAAAATTCAATTTACATTTATTTGTCACGTGTACAGTGATTTTTGCGTCTTCAGAGTCTGCCCTCTTTTTAAAAATTTGATTATTTCTCAACAAACTCATATAACATTTCACATCTCCTTGATGTTTTAAATTCACTTAAAGTTGTTCATTATTTCTTCAAAGCTTTGGTACATTCGTTGATGCAGGTTGGCTAGTGAATATCAATCTTTCGTAAATTTCTTCATTGTGTATCTTTTAGCTTCTCTACTGTACGTGGAGGTGACACATAGACCGAAGCCACAGGGAGCCATCGAGCCCGACTCTCCGTCTAACGAGGCATGAAATAACCTGCCAGCTTACAGCCTTCCGATTCATGTCTTTTAGCGCATCGGGGTAGTTTGAGGGTGTGTCAGATTTTTTTATTGTGAGGAATGCATGAAACTATCCTTGGAGTCGGTTACTCAGAGTTAAGCTCGCTCTCTTACCTCTCCTAGGCACCATTCTACTGTCCTAACCCATCACTCGTCTGATGTGAGGATTAGATGTGAGGGTGGCTGACACAGTGTGAGCCCGTGCCTAGGTTTGTGCAACACGCCCTCCCCACGTATGCCTTTTGTTATGGGATGCGCAGCCCTGATAATGCATGCCTTACTGGGGCCATCTGACCCTCGTGTTAGTCCCCCGCATAAACAGCTGTAGGGCACTTTAAAGGTGAGAATAGCAAACAATATGATTACCATTGACTTTCGAGTCCCGAAGAAATACTTCTTTGGGCCAGATTTTCATCAACCATCTTTAGTAGGACTAAAGGAGCATAAATGACACTGAGAACCTGAAAATTTTTATCAGCTTATAGCATGTATGCCTTTTAAGGTTCTGGGACACGCGGCAGATGTTACCTGTCCTCCCAGCATTAATCTTGCGATGAAGTCCGCAGCACAGGAATTAGTTAAAGTCTAATATCCCTCTTTCACGCATTGCAAGTAAATTCGAGTGTTTGAGGCTTCCTCTTCCGACACTGCATATTCTGAACTCAGCCCTGTGATCTTATAAGCTTGCAACTGCCATGACTTATAGCATACCATCCTTCCGCTGACATCTGCAGAGTTATACGCAATACTTATTTCCGTGTGCACTCTAGCCACTAGTTCCGATTCACCGGCTTCACATATTAGATAAAATATCCACAGTAACTATTATTGTGCCGCTAATAGTGGTGTCAATTTTCTACTCCTGATCAGTAAGTTTACAGCCATCTGAAGGTGATGATGACTGTCCTGAAATTAAAGTTCACCAAATTTTTTCGACAGTAATTTTATTATAAGGTCATTTAAATCTTGAGGCTAGCATTGAAGACGTCTTCAAATAGTACAACGCATAAAACTGGTCTCATTTACGCGACATTTCAACTACTGCGAGCAATGAGGTCTACTACGAGGTCTTGACATTGAATTGTGCATGCATTTGTTTACAAAGAAGCTAATCTCAAGTTAAGAAGACGGGAGGTGAGCGTAGGCGCATTAGCCGACGAAGCTAAACCTCTTGTACAAGCACGTTACAGACGACATGCACCCTCACTGCATACCAACCCATCTGCAATGCGGGGTCTGGAGGCGGGGTGCCATAAAACCACATTAAGAATTTGTCGATGCTGCGTGACCCCCAGTCCAGGACAGGCCTAAGTTGGCCCTGAAGTCAGTAACCTGAGAAGCCAGGACTGTTATTCCGTCTCCTCTTGATTATAGAGAATAATTATACAAGTATTAGTTACAGGACTCAATACATTCTTTATTGAGTTGTTGTGGAGGTGCACTGCCGAGGTGCACAGTAAGACATATGCCGTTGGAATGGCTGAGGACCAGCTGTGAAAGTCATGGATCTTCCCGATGGTCTTCGGGAGTCAAAATCCAGAAACTTCGGACTAGAGGTAATGCAAGATATGAAGCAAAGACCAGCCGTAGGCCAGCTAATCCAATGCAATTTGAGGCTAGTTAGTTGGCATCTGTTGGAATAAGCGATGTTGGATCAAGCATGTAAGAAGAGATTTTGAGTAATAAGCGCTGAATGCGTTAGATATCATTACAGTGAGAGGCATTCCCCAGACCACTGAAAGATCAGCAAGTGGGGAAGGGCAAACAGACCATATTTGTAGTTTTTTGCTAGAAGGGGAACTGTGTTACGTCGATTCACATAGCTGGGCAGAATTGCTAGAAATTTGGGTAAAGATGGCTTATATGTCCGCCTAAACGGTACACGAGAACAGTAAATATATGGGTCTTTAAGCCAAATCCTAGATAAAATAGGCCTAGGTTTACACTAAGGGTTAAGGTTACGTGTTCGGTTGGGTTGTGTTTAAGGTCAGGGCCAAGATTAGTATTGAGGTAAGTTATGGCTAGAGTTAATGTTAGGGTTAGTGCTTACTGGAGAGCTATGGTTTAGGTTAAGGTTAGAGATTGAGATTAGGGCTACATTTTGGGTTTATGTTAAGGGTATAATTTGTGTTAGGACACGGGAATATTTATCCTTCTTTGAATCATGCACGGGCCTATCTTTGTTACTTGCGCGGGGTTTTATTATTTCCGTGTCCTTTTTAGGGGGCCATATAAGTAATCCTTACCCACTACCGCACTATAGAGACCTAAGACTGTAAATAAATTCGGGTTAACTTTAGGGTTTGGCGTTAGGATGAAGTTTAAGGTTAGGTTGAATGTTAATGTTAACGTAATTTAGGTTTAAGTTTAGGGTTAAGATTAAGGTCAGTACTGACTGAGGGTTAGGATTTAGGGCACGGTTAGGGTTAACAGTAGGACTACGGTTTGGGTTTATGTTAGGGTTAGGACACGGAACTATTTGCCCTTCTTGGAATTATGCAAATGGCCACCTTTATTAGTTGGGCGGGGTATTCTTATTTCCATATCTCGTTTTAGGGGCCATATAAGTCATCCTTACTGAAATTTGCGTCACTAGGCACAAAAAATCTGATGATATTTTAAAAGGAAACTATGTGAATGATTATGAGGCTGGTACGTTTAGATAGACCAAAAGACAACAGTATACATGAATGCAGAAAAATTCCGCAGCCCACACGAAAGCCATTACGAGAGACGAGACAGATCTGAAATACCTATTTAGATGCAGAAATTTGTCATTTCAATAGAAAAGGAGTAGTTAGGATCTTCGGCATAAAGAAACACTTACGCATGTTTACTTCCGGATATAATGTTACTGTAATGAATGGACAGCAGTGGCTCCGGAACCGTCTTTAAGCACGCCAATTGTGATTGGGCGAAGCGTCAAGTGGCTGCAGCCAATCACGACTTTCGATAGTGTCGGAATATGTGGGAGCTGAGAAGATCGAGCAGAGGACACCGAATGCCTAAGACCTTAGTTTTATTAAAAGGCCTTTATACGGTAGCTTCTTAGAATTTTACCAAGATCGACGTAAATAACTACCATCAAATACCCTTACTTACGAAGAGATGGCGAATTAACGATAATACGAGTGCCAAGTTTCACACAAGTTCCCGGGAAAAAAATCCATGCTGAACAGGACAGCACAGCTGCTTAAGCAGGCAGAAGTCAAAAATGTCATTACCAAATAATATTTTTGAAATTTTTGGTTATTGGAGGCCTTTAGTATATGCCCGGTATTTACTGACATCAGTCGGACAACCTGAGTTGAAAAGAAGTAGGCAAGTATATGATTTCCGTATTTTAGCTGATATCGCTTAAGGCAGAGGCTAAAGATTCGTATCTAGATAACCACGACCTGTGGGACTTTGCTTACAAGGCCCGTTTTCTTTGCATTGAGTTTGGGAGCCGGGGGATATCAATAGTATCAGGAAACATATTTGAGCACGGAAAACAATAAAGAAGTGAATGCTGATACGGAGAAGGATCACACAATTCTGATTTGCAAAAATCCTTGGTGGGGAACTTCAATTTTCCCCTATATAGGGCGTAATTTGATGAATACGATTGGAGGAGGGCTTTTCACGGATCGTACAAAGTGAAAAACCATAAACACAAGTTATTCTCTTTGTCTATCACATACAAAACGCACCTTCAAGGCTACTTCCTAAATCTTCGTCGGTCTTGAATAAACGAAAAAATAAGTTTTGGCCGTGTCTTGCGGCTGAGAATTAGTGGTATCTGGGATAATTGAGCCAAGACTGTTCCAAGGTGCAAATTGTAGAGTACCCTTGGCGGCAGCAAGGCGTGAAGTGGCAAAGGAATGCTGCGTTAGTTCTGGAGGAAAAACCATGCCAGCGTGAGAATCTAAAAAAAGCTAGCAAGTAAGTCGCTCTACACAAACAGGAAATGCATACAAGTTTGATGCCGGCTGGTCTTTTAAGAAAAGACAAGCCGCCGGAGGGACAAACGCAAAGAAGACCGAAAATTGAGTTGTTTATAAAGAGGACTGAGTGAGAAATAAGAAAATATGTGCGAGCATCGACCAAGCATGTAGCGCAAGGTTTCATCACGAAAGGAACGACTGGTAACTAGCTTACCTTTTGTCTAGCAAGCATAAATGCAGAGTAAGTAAAGTTTAAATAAGTCAAATAGCTTTGAATTGCCCATGTCGGCTTTTGTCTCGTTTATTCAAGAACTTTTCCTCAGATACTCAAAGTAGGTCAACAATTTAATGTATTCGGGGTCTGCTACGTAAAATGGTCTATCAGGATAGGCAGGTAAGCTAGTTGCACGCATAATCTTCGCATAAATGCCTTGGCAGCGGTGTGCCAATAAAATATCAATATAACAGTCTCTACAGGCATCCAGTGACGGCTCAGCGCATTTTCCTCACTATAAACAATCTAACGCGCTTGAAGCTATCACGATGCGCTAAAAGCTGTGGCTTGGAAGGCTGCCGTCTGATGGGATAACTTGGTCCCCCGGATTGAGAGTCAGACTGTGATGGTTCCTTCTTAATGTGGCCTTTACGGCACCCCCACTGAGCTGGGATTCAAACCACCCCCCTTTTGTGGCGTCGTTACGGCACCCCCACTGAGCTGGGATTCAAACCACCCCCCTTTTGTTGCGTCGTTTGTAGTGGGCCACAGAGCGTGAGTCTGCGCCTTCTCCCCTCTCCGATCTTCTTGACTCTGTCTATACACCGGGACCAGGTGGGGGAGTGGAACAGAGCATGAAGTAGATTCGGCGCAAGTCTGCTCTCACTATAACCCAGCGCAAGTCCCTGTCCCAGCACCTCGAGGCTGTGGAGCACACGGTGGACATCGTCAACTGCGACGGTCGAAGAGGCAGCCATCCATCTTTATGCATACCAAGAAGCCTTCACGCAGATGGCTCCTTTGCTGCAGTTGCTCCAACGTTGTCTTCGTTGAAACGTTTTGCGATCAGCCACCGGGACAGGGTATGACTTTCGTAGTCGTATTCTTAGCCTCCCAAGTTAGTCCTCAGATGAAAAAAGAAGGGAGCGAGTCAACGGAATCATGCGGTCGAACGCCAGCGTATGTGCGAAAAATTCGTTTTACAACGGGCCGCGGATTAGGCACGATGGGTAAAACGAGGGGGTTGGCGGATCAGGGCATGGCAAGTTTTATTAGGGGTGCACAACCAGGTGGCATACATGGGGGTTGGAATCCCTAAGCGCGAGATCAAACCGCACCAGTCACCTGCGCTCTAGGTCGCCTCTGGTCTTCTTGGCGCTGTTTTGACACCTGATCCAGGGGAGTGAAGGAGGAGAGAGTGCGGTATAAAGTAGTTCACGCGCAAGGCACTGGCTCCGAGCCCACCCTATTGTGGGGCACACGCTGTCGGTAATGGCGGTCGAACTGCTGAACACATGTATAGACCTGCATCTTATGTAAGCCCTGCGCTCCTGTTCGTAAAAAATCATCAATTCTATAATAAGCGTTTTAGTGTCTGCTTGTGGGAGTGCCGTACCTACTCCGGAAATGACCAGAAGTCTGACGACAACCAATATTATCAAGAAAAATATCAAATATCTAGGAGCAAAGATAGCCTGTGAAAAATGATTCAAAAGTACAACAAAACTGCCATTATTTTGAGCCATTTTGTCAAACACTCAGTTTTCTAAAAAAAATAAGCGTTAGGTTCAGGTTTATTAAATTTAGTCCGGTTAAAACTCTGAGGACCTCGACATAAATGATTTTATGCAGTCACTAACTTTCAAAAGCCGACTCCAAACACACAGCCCCAAAACAACCTCAATAGTGTTGAGGTAAACTAGGTGCGTAGAATTCCCCCTTTGACGGGTTAGAAGGTGAAAAAATCCTACTCTGTGTAAAGCTGCAACGCGAATGTTTCGTTCATTCTATCCTGCCCGCTGTCATGACGGCAGACTTCCTTCTCCATGTACATTTTACTACCAGCCTATCTTTTGATGTCTATGTTATAGGCGCATATGCTTAAATTATTTGCAGAAGGCTCTAACAGATACATCAACAGTTGACGTTGTGGCACGAACAGGGAATAGAGAGTGAGGTCGACTGTGAGGGATGCAATCTCTCGGCAGTCAACATAGTGCTCACTATAATAAGATATGACGGGTTTGAAACTATCACGATGCGCTAATAGGTGTGGCTCAAGCGGTTGCCAAGTGACGATATAACCCGCTCTTTCTTAGGACTGAGAGCCACGCTTCCATGAGTCCTTCTTAACAATGCCAACAAAGACAAGGGATACTGGCATGACAATTTCTAGCTCATTAGCCGTCATCAGTCAGTCAAACCCAACCCCAGGTTGTTCCCCACCCAAGGCTCAAACTCAAGACCTGTTGATCAGAAGTAAAACGCTCTAACCGTCAAGCCATGGGCTCAATACCTTGCCGGTTTAGATAGGGAATATGGACCTTCGTTGATGAACGCTCGCCGATCGTTAACGAAACTCCCTTGTTCCATTCTGCCTTGGTTGTCATTCTCGAGCTTGGCCAGCAACCGCACAGCGGTCCGTAGTAATAGAGGCAGATTAACCATGCCGACGAAGACAAGGGAGACTGGAATAGCACTCTCGCACATGTACGTTTCGGGTTACCCTAACTTTGGTATAGTACATCGGGTAAAACCCGGTCTTGGGGGGAGGAGCAGAGAGTGCGGTAAATGCTGCGGAAGTCTACTATAATTATTAACAGACTAACACGCTAGAGGACGGCTTCCATCCCCTTCTTTGTGCGCTCAGTGGACGTCGACGCTCGCAAAGGTCAAAATGGTGGGTTAGTTTAACCATTACTACCAGTACCACCAGTACTACTGACGATACGACTAACTCCTGCGTCCAAATGCTAATTTCCTGACTCTTTACTCTTATTTGGGATCAAAGTGCTCGTATGCGCCACGTGCCAGGACTACTATTCACTAAACCACGTTCGAGCATCTGTTAGAAGACATTAGATGGGTGACCTAATGATATCTAGAAGACCTAGAAGGTACGGAGTCGTGATACTATTGGCCTCAACTGCCATTCTACCTGGAAAATAATCCATCGAAGCGTTGCTTGAAGTCAACATAACGCTTTTCTACTTAACATATACATGGGCCTATTTGGAGAAGACGATATGCTCATTACATTATCGCTGGCGTCTAAATTTGATACGTCTTTGAATAACAAATGGCACTTCCTCGTCTATTTTGCTGCGTATTTCTTCCACCTATCTGGTCATTCACCTTCTGTTTGTTTGGCTGCGTTCCTGTTTTTAAACATACTTCACTGCAAGCGAACAGAAGGCACTTATTTTAGCGACTACGATTATCAGGACAAAACCTAGTCTATTGTGGTATTTAACGAGCAAACTTGCATTAGGATTAAACAACTTGGGCAACTGAAGCGTAGGATAACTTAGTTGAATTAAACACTACCGTACCAAGGTACACAACGTTTGAACTTATGAGGTCGCAGGGCATCGAGCCGGTAGTAACTGCAATTTTCGTCCAGATAATATGTTCCAGGATTCGAGGATAAGCTGCAAAACTGCTCCATAAAACTCGTGTATACATTCCAGACGTGTATAGACTAAGAGATAATGAGTGTGTCCATGCAGGGAAAGCAATTCATAATTAGCATTAGGACAGCTCGCAACCGAAAATATGACGGGTCGGTGGCTCAATGACAGCGTATTGGACATTATAACGCTCAAAGCCCGAAGCATGCGGGTTCGATTCCAGGTCCCGCAAACTTGCGATAGAGTATGGCTGGCTGAACACGACTAGTAAGTCAGCAATTGTTAGCTCGGTCTACTTTGTATTTGTCGGCATTCCACTCTGTATACAGATGACATCTCGATCGTCACGAAAGACGATGCCCACGGTGTGCCCCACAGCATGGCAGACGCAGGGACGGTGACTTGCGCAGTACCTGTCGCTCGCACCTTCCTCACAAACCCGGCTCCGATTGTAAGACAGCAGCATTGGGTGCCCAATAGCTTACGTGGTTTGCGCAGGAGGGTTCAGAGTTTCATACAAAAAAGAAAGGGGCGTCTCGGATTTCCTTCGACTGGGTCACTGTAACAAGGAGGGGCATTGCAGCCTGCCTCTTCGTCCCGAAATGTAGACTTTCCAGGAGGAGGCAGCCTCCCAATCCACAGATTTTTGTCTACCTTGATTGGTTAAAAGCACATCAGATTGTTCATAATGGGAAATATAATCTGGGTGACGTGGGGATGCAGTCTTCCAGGTTGAAGTCACTCGCTTCTCCCTCAATGTCCGAGTAAGCCTACCAGCTGAGACTGACCTCGGGCGCGGTAACTGGTAGAGCTAAACAGTCTGCCTACGCGTGTCACACATAACCTTGCCATCCGCACACCACATCAGGGTTTCACACAAAAAGGGTGTGCGACTTGGATCTCCCATAAGTGAACGTGCCATAGAGGCCACAACGGAAGATCTAAAGAACACGCTGCCTTCTTATTTAATAGCTTATTAATAGCTGCCTATTCCGTACCGACAGAGGCTGCTATGGGACGGGTTTGTACGCGTTGTATGGGGTGGTGGAGAGATGCGTGGTAATGGGGTTTGTTATAAGGGGTTTACCAACGAGTTACGTGGAGGCGAATGTGGTCGATGTGGCCCATGCGGTGCTTGAGTGCGCGTGGGCTTTTGAGATAAGGGCGATGATTCTGTTTCGGGGCTTATGTCTTTGGTTCACCAACCTCAGTACAATGGGTGAGCGATTGATCGAACAGACTGATGCGGGATTTTTCTATGCAATGACAGTATGAGCAGACTAGGTGGATAGGTGTTGAGTTGGCGGCGGTGGCTATGCTTTTGGTCATAACAGTGCTGAATAAAGGTAGCTCGCAGTGCTGAATATTTAAGTAAGTTAACTAAAGATTTTCTGTGTTCATCCTAATCAACTGTACTCAGATAATGCCTATTGTTACTAATCGCAACACAGAATGCCATATGATCTATTACTTATCTAAAAATTAGCTCATTAAGATGAGATTACAACTTTCGATTTTGCCCGAAGAGATATACTTCAAATTGAGACAAATGGACTTCAGGCTCGCAAATCGACTTGCGTAATCTGTCTACAACCTTACGAGCTGTATGACTATCGGCTTCAAGTCACTCAATATCAAGACCTAGATGATGTCGGCATCTTACAGGATGAAAGTACTGTACGTATGAAGATTACCTCTATTGCTCTTCGATCTGGTCCCATCCCGCTTTACAGAACTTGCCGACACGTTATAAACACGTACCTCGATAGTTGCAAACAGATCAAACAGATAATTCTCTCGTTCACTTGACTCGGAAAATGTCATACAGAAGTGCGCTTTCTGTGGTGCTCGCGCACACTTTCGAAACTTGGTTACTTCGGTTTTAACTGTCTTGACATGCAAAGAAGGAGATAGGATCGCCGACAAAAGAGCTTTATTCGTCTGATTTTCTGACGCGCACTGAAATCCAGCACCAGAGGCAGAATCAGATAAGGGTAGTGAATTTTACAGGTGTTGTAGTATTTATCTGATGCGGTTGCTACAGTACGGTGTGCCTATCAAAATTAGGAATTTCCAAATGCACCGTGGATAGTTGCAGGCGATACATTATTTGCTTACTAGCACAGGTCTCACAGTATGCACTTGCCACACCCCCGCATGGCTAGCAAAATTAGAAATAGTAGTCTTCCAGTGTCTCCAACAGTCTTTTGGATCCAGCCAAATATGAGGACTTGAACGTGTTGGAGACAACTGTCCTTAGTATTTCAGGTTTAATCAATCAGTTGTTACTTCAGCAGTAATTTCAATCTCACAGGCAACACGTTGCCATAGCACCTCAGTGTTACCGATGCACTTAGTAAATTCAAACCTTTCCTTCCATATCATGACACAACGTTGGAAATTAGCATAGGGGATAGCAAAGTACTGTAAAAACGATCGGAGATAGATGCGGATGCACTGACTGACAAAGTTGTATAACCTGTATGGGACCGCAAATTTTATACTTTGAGTGATCCGAACTACAGCCTGGCACAGATCAAGAATAAGTAACTGGCGAAACATGAATTGTACACAAAAGACTCAAAATTCATATTAGAAAGGAACTATTCACTATGCGAGTCATTGTTAGTAATGAATTCTTCTATTCTCGGTCTGAACTTGGCGCACATGTTGCTGATGTGCTCCGGTGACATCTTGTTCCCCTCTCAGGCAATGGATACCTTCAGAGCCTCAATGCGGTCGTGAGGTTTTTTGCAGGACTTCCCCTCGACATACGCACAAATGATGTGCTCGAGGGGATGGAGATGATGGTGACCACGTATCTTAGGGCCAAAAATACGGCATGTGGTCTTTCAGCCACCTCTGTGTCTTCCGTGACGTATATGGAAGTGCACCATCTTACGGGAAGACGAAATTGTCGTCTGGAGTGTAGTTGAGATCTATCCAAGGCCTGACATGCTTCAGAAGAACACCCAAGTACATGCCTTTCTTTACTTTAACCCTGGCATCGGTGAACACGGGGGAAGGACTTTGCCATCGGAGGCAATAGGGGCAAAGATCATCAAATACGCATGATATTTGGTCTGAAACTTGTAAATAACATTTTTAGGTACCTCGTTAACCTTCAGGAGGCTTATGTAGCGAGCTGTTCAACTGCTGGCCACCGGATCAACCGTGAAAACTTTTTCGTCAGAGTAGAGCAGCTTAAGATTCTCTTACTTCTTACCAGTCTCTTATTCACAGCCCCAGTAACAAGATACTTATTTGTCCTAGTCCTTGACTTAAGCTTCAAATCCTTTTTCTGGATATTCCTGACCGTGCGCCCCGACACCTCTAGCTCCAAAGACATCTTCCTCATGCTACGGACTGGACTGCAACAAATACGATCCCGGACAGCCCTTATAAGACAAGGGTTCGACGTTTTTTGTTTTTCGCCTACCAAGTTTCCTGTCAATGCGGCCGAACTTCTTATAACGGTTGATAATCTTGTAGACTGTTTATCTAACCATTTCCAACTTGACAGCGATATCCGTGGGCGAGAGGCCATTGAGACTGAGTTTAATAACTGCTCCATTATTTTTTCATGGCAAAATATTTGGAACTTTTTCCTATAAAGTGTTATTGTATTGTTTCTACTGTATTCTTAATAAAAAAGCATAGATTTAAATACAAATATTTTCAAAAATTAGCAGCGAAAATATTACGAAGTGTACGGTCGCATTCGGTGCGCGTGTCGCGCATGATCGATCTTCGAATACAAGTGCCAGGCTACAGTAAAGGGTGTTGAAATCTCCCATACATGGGAATGCCATAGAGGCCATATCAAGAAGGGTTCATTACAACCGGACACTCAGTCATGGGAAGAACAGAGTTATCCCGTCATTTGGCAGTCTTCCAAGCCACGAGTAGTAGGGCGCCGTCAAAGACGCAAGCGCGTCACATATACTGCAGTGGATAATGCCCTAATGGGCCGAGTGGATGAATTTCAAAATGTTAGCCACACACCGTTGAATTTATTAAAGTCAAGGGTTTTTATAAATTTTGGATTCGAATTGTAGGGCAAAATTTCCGTTTTATTCGTTAGACGTTTTACCTCCAGGTTAGTCGAGCCAATTAAGCTGGACGAGAGCGGAGGCTCCAATAGCTCCTGACGCACATTATTTAGACTGATCTGAGTTTGTGCGAGTTTGGAGTGAATAAGGCATGTCGCTGTCCCGTAACCATCGCATTAAACCTTTAAACTCTTGACTAACAATAGAAGGCGGAAAAAACCATAGTGAAAGGGGATGGAATCGCAGCCACTAGTGGTCCCTGGCGGGGCCAGGGCCTGCGCTGACACTGATACGTCATGTCTGAGAGAAAGAGCATGACTTCGGCCGCTGTTATATGTCTGTGGGAGCAATCTCAAAGGGCCTGTGTTCGAATGGGGTGCGGCACTACATGTAACATGGACAGCCGTGCTTAGCAAAATCCGTACATGTATCCATAAACCCGATTTAAATGATTTCTTCTTTGGTAAAATGCTTTCCAAACCTCGATTTAATTCGGTAAACAAAGATAACAGAAAAAGTATAAGGAAGAACCCACTAAAATGTCGATCACTACTTTTTCCCGGATTAGGTAATCAACTGTATACTGAAGTTTATTAAAGCGTCTCTTTACCTTTTAGCTACTTTGCATTTTGTCTATATTCACAGAAATCAGGGACTACCTCCTAAAATTCTGAAAGATGGACTGTCATCTCTGGAATGGCGTCACTGGTGTCTGAGTGGCCCGGGCTCTTATAACTGTTACTTGTTTTTGTTGTTGCTTCTACCTCTGATGATGTACTTCAGTAAGAATTCAAAAGCTCAGGTGAATAAAACCATCATTCCAGCGAGTGAACAACCTCATTATCCTTTCTTATAGATGGACTGTGAGTTTGCGGATGTTTTGATGCTATTTACACTTAGTTCTCTAAGTAATCTTAAGATCTTGTGAGTTTCACAGCTGGACAGAACCGCTTCAGACTTCATTGATCTATGCTAACTCTTTCCTTCCACTGTCATCATGATTTTTCTAAAAGAAATGAACTGAGGATAGGACTTGAAGTAAACGCAACAAGGGTAATTCCAGTAACGCGTACGCAGATCACCAAGACTATTGTCCAGGAGCCTAGCAAAGCACCCCCGCAGCAAACCGATTTGAACCAGTTCTGGTTTTGAAAGTCAGGAGCCAGGAGCCTATTGTCCAGGAGCCAGGAACCAGGAGCTAGGAGCCTATTGTCCAGGAGCCTATCAAAGCACCCCCGTAGCAAAGCCGATTTGAAACAGTTCTGGTTTTGAAAGTTACAATACATTTAAAAAGTACATTCATTGTGTGAATTAGAAGCACTGAACTTATGTCCCTCACTCAGCTTTACAATAAACTTATTGGTAGAGGATTTTGGCAGATTTGAATAATTCCTTTGACCCACTTGTGCAAAACTCGGTGGGTCAAAGGAATAAACTTATAAGAAGATAGAAAAATACAGGCAGCACTTTTCCCAGTGCAAGCATAACCCTACTTTTAACGAAAGGTAAGCCTTGTACTCACAGTCAGGAATTGCTCGTAGTTGATTCGAACATTTCCGGGCCCTTATATCAAGTGATCACATGGATAAATTAAGCCTAAGTCATCACGCTTTCAAGTCAGAGCGACCAGTCAGTCGTCGACTGAGAGGCACTAACATGACACGCCCGAAATCCTGGCTTGGAAGGCTGTCAAATGCCTGGGTAATTCGGTCCTAATGATACGTACTGTGCATACGTAGGGTGAATGACCCGAGTACTCAGAAGCAGACTTATTGGCTCCTTACATATGGAGCACCCACATATGTGAGATCCAAGTAGGTCTTACAGTGGCCTGGCGCATGCAGTGTGACCAGGTCACGTGTGATCCGCGAAGGTGGGCTGTCTAGCATTGTCAGCCATTGCGCCAGCGCCCGCCTATGCTAATCCTGACTTAGTCTTGCCACCGGACCCAAGTGGATGGGGGGTGTGAGAGTGTGACAGGTGCTTTGAAAGTCTGATATCACTTTAAACTAATTCAAGCGCAAATCGCCTGTCCTGCACCCACAATGGTATGCGACAAACCGTGTGACATTCAAACTGATATATCAAAAACGATCTGAGGTTTGATGTGGTATTGTCGTGCGGACAGCTTAAAGCAACCAGAGTCTTTTAACTAAAGTAGTGTAAGGGAATGCTTAGGCAGATACAGAAAGACCTATACTCGGTTTAGATTAATGAACTTAAATAACTAGTGCAAGTTGCCTGACTTTTTACACCCTGTGCCTGATACACTGCACAGTCGGTCACACATAGAGCTCTCTACGTACCCAGGAGTGCACAGTGTGGGAAACGTTAGCAATGGTTTACCCAAAAATAATAATTGCTGGACTTTCTTGATAAGTTTTTATTTCTCAATATGTCTCCTGAGAGGAAAGCAAACGTTGGTTTTGGAAAATTTGTCATTAAATTAAAATACTGTGCTATGTAGTAAACTTATCAGATTGCATGAACCATTCATAGGAGGAGAACGTTCACAGGCAGGAGAGAATGGCTGAAATGACAACGAAATCGGGGATAACTACTCGCGTGGAAACAGGAAATAGGGGGTGGCGAAGACTGCACACGTGGCAGGCAGGAGCTTCGTGAAGTGTTGAGGAGACCTATGTGAGTTGCTGAGGGGTTCCGAATGCAAATCAGCATCTATAAATGAAGTGGACGTAAATAGGCGTTCATAAATCCGTATTAAGTGTAAAGCCTAGACAGGATTCCTTTGCGCTAAGAAGACTAATTTCTCATATTAGATAGCCATTGCTGTTTTGGTTGTTATGAGATGGCGTCTTGATGTCTTTCAATGGCAATTCTGTAGCCGTCACGATCTAATTAGCGTCAAAAAGACAAACAATGCCTATTATAAATGGGAAGAAAATAGTTTTTAGTTCATTCATTACCATCTAGGACCAAGGATATTCGTACATTACTTTGCAAAGACGGCAGTTTTCCTATGTAATATAACCAGTTCTTCAGGCATACTACAGGTATAAGCATGTATGAAGGGAGTGTGAAACAGAATTAACTGTGCCTCTGAGAAAAGGAAGCTGAGAACCCGTAATGAACACTGGGATTTCGGCCTCTAGAGATGCTGATCAAAAGTCATAGACGGACAGCGTTCCTTGTAAAGATGGAATTGTTTTGTATTAATAGAGCTGACCAACCAGCTCTATCAAGTAGTCCAGGAAAAAGGAAATAATCTCATCAATTAGAAAACGAATAGTTATCCGACTGGTAAAATTATAAAGAGTATGATCCCTTTTTACGTTTTACACTGAACTCCTTTGTATTTTTGTTTATTCTTGGCCTTTTATAAGGACGTAACCAAGAAAGCCTAAAAGGTTGCATATATCATACAATAATTTCGTTAATATTTGGCAGCTTATGTGGTAAGGTGGACTTCAAGGTTAGGCATGACTGATTAAAACTATTCTTTGCTGCAAATTTCCAAAAGAAATACACTGATCTTGACGCGCAATGCTGTTTATTTCAAATTGATTGAAATTTCTATTTCACTCAACCATTGTCAGTTCAGGACTAATTTTATAACTTCGGCCATAATTGCTGCACAAAGGTAGCTGGAAGAAAACTTGAAGTTCTAACAGTACTCTTTGGTGAAAACAAGCCGATCCTAATTTTCGACGTGGTATATATCTGCGTGACCTAGTTCGTGTGTGGCAGGCATAAACGGGATATCTGTCTCTGTCAGACACTGTGTCTCAGTTTTATTGACTCTGCCATGACACCAGTCTCAGGTGGGTGAGGGAGGGAGGGGTCGATACTACGCAAACTTACTGTTACCATAAATGAGTTCACGCGCAAATGTCCGTCCCTGCACCCACCCTAGTGTCGAATTCATGCTGGACACCGTCGCCCTCAATGGTCCTATGTATATTGCACGACAAAACTCATCGGGAGAATTGCTGGCATCTCCTGCAAGCAGAGTTACTGATCTGAAAAAATTGAGTACAGAAAAGGGTACAATGGGAGTATATTTTTACTTTCAATGATTTTTGTAGTTTTGCGATTGTTTGGGAATTCCATTTTGCTGCGTGAAATACTCCTATTGTGGAAGCCAGGTCGCTATTTTTATCCTCAGCAATCGATGAAGATTCGGTGTGCGCTGCTCCTACGCGCGAAGTATTCTCTATGCGTAATTTGTTCTAGGCAACGTCACCGATAGGTCGACTAGGGTTCAAGTATCAGCTACGGCATTTATCACCACGCCGTCTTTTTGAGCCTGTTTGCAGCATGCTGTTAGGGATTGTTGTTGATCGCATGTTGATCAGCGTCATGTCTGGGAATGACTCTTTTCAAGTCTATAAGGCCTTGCGTTAATGCAAATTATCCTTCTTTAGAGTTTATATCTGAAGGAAATGTATCTTTAAGTTTGAAAAACTTTTTCAATTGCAAAATACTTTTAACCCTGACTTGCTGTTACACTTGCAGATTTTCCGAACTACATGCTGTAGACGTTCCGTCTAGGGGAAAATACCACATGCCTCACTGGCATTAAGAAAACATAATATAGTGCACATACAATTTTTTAAATATACGTGGACCATGTTGTAACTTTATAATAAACATTAATAAATGGGTGGGTAAAGTGCTTTAGTAGTGGAAATTTCACTATCTTAAAAAATCTAATGACCTGAAACCTTTCAAAAAGGAACTTTACCCTTTCTTCGAATATAATATTCGAAGAAAACTTAATTTACTACCAAATGATTAAAATAAGTGAGATTTTCATGCTCTCTTTCTACAAATATATTTGAATTTTGTAAGGGCATTGAAAATAACTGCAAATACTTTATACTACTTAAGTAGTCATATTTTACGGCGCGGAGTTTTTTAAGGTGGCCTGAAAGACTTTCATTCATTCATTACTTATCGTACAAACGCTGCACGATAATTAATAGTACAAACCGAATTAAGTAATTCTTGAACCAGAATCATATTTCTGAATTTTGGTTGACATTTTATGAGATCGTAAATCTACTGTAGACACAAAAAACAAAGATTAGTGTTATAAATTTATTAGTTTGAGAAAAATTCCCTTTGCATAATACATATAGAGCAACTTTAAAACAACGCAGTATCAGGCCAACAAAATTATTTTGCGATGTCAGCGTTGATTTTTGGGTCAATATCGGCTAATCAGCGACGAAAAGCCCAGGGAATCCAAACGTGTATACCTACGTGCGGGACTTCGGACGTAACCCGTACTCTGACTCTAGAATTCAACCACCATGTGGCTTGGATTTTGCTTTAAATACAATGAATACTCCTATACTTTTATTTCTATTTTTATGACTAAGTCCGAGTTTGGGATAACTGCTGTGTGCTTTAATCTAACCTTACTAGCCCCTCGTAACTAGCTCAGTGCCTCGGGAGTTCAAACCCACGAAAGCAAGGGTGAGGCTTGAGTCGAAACCCCTTACTACTTAATTGCGCATGTTAGTCAGCTGGTAGGTGCCAGATGTAATACTTAGGCAATCTTGCTTAGGCAGTCAGCTTGCTGTATCAAAATGATGGATTTCATACGTTGTATTAGGTTGGGCGGATAACTTCACTCACATATGAGTAAATGCAAGACTCCGGTGGGGTCTTGTAATTCATGTGGTTAAGGCCTTACTCAAACACCATTTTATTACGTTAGCCTGATAAACATCCGGTGGATTCTATATTGATTCTGAGAGAATCCTTTTTCAGCATTCACTGTACTGCCTCAAACATGTTGAATTGCAAACGCCGCAGTCGGTTGGCGAACAATTAAATCCAAATGAAATTAAAATCCTGGTTCTCAGTCCAGAGCTCGTAGCTCGGGCGATTAGATCGTTGGCTGTACTCAGACCCTGCACCTACTATAGTGGGCTCGAACCACATCGAGGCCACCGAGTTTATCATGATTGGATCAGATGAATTTCGGTAATATGTCAAAGGCAACTTTTATTCACCACTGCTTACTCGTCCACTGCACATAAACTGAGTTGGCGCAAGGCTCTTTCCGCGCCAGCGTTGCGTACTTTATGCCGATGAGAGAGTTAACTGACTTCTCTGAAAGAACTCTATAAATCATCGAGAATAAAGCTGTGGCTCGTGAGCGCTCAAACTCTTGTCATTATTGTATTTCCCTAGACGCCTCGAGCTTCCTACACACATGTGAATTTCAGGCTGTCAAGCTCGAGCGTGGGAATAATAGAGTAAATTCGCCGAACAACCTCGACTCCGGATAAACTAACCACCTGGTAAACCAATGATTAATGTGTGCGACACAAGTGCGGGTGGCAGCAGAGCCACTGGATGTGCGTTGACTGCGGTCAGCGAAGTGCGCTCTCTTGCACCAACTGGCCTTGACCGGTTTGGGATTTATATATATTTATGTCTCTCGCCACCTTGTCTTCGCCATATAACTTGACTGCTGTTGTGAATTCAAGAGAGTCCGCGGACAGGGAGTGTAGTAAGAGAGACTACTAACCGTACTAGTCAGAACATGTTTTTTGTCAGATGCAATAAATCTCTCACAAGACAGAGGCAAGCCAGTGTAAATTTATCAGAAAATAGAAGCAGAATAATCAGACATAACGAAGACTAAAGTAGTAATTACGCACAGTGTCTTGGGCTTTTTGAAGTGACAAAAAAACATGAAATAAAGACAAAAAATGTGAAGAAAACGGAGATCCAGGGTTCAAAACAGGGTGGGTTATAAATTTTTGTTAGTGAAAGTTGAAAGTAGAGCTTTCGGAAATTGTAACCATGTAAGAAAGCTGGGAGGTCAAACACTGGAACTCCACGTATACAAGGTGATCCTTCAAACTCACGTGCAGGCGTTTGTTTGCGAAAGATGCCAAGCTTTCATTGGAATTTCTTTTCACGTCAAAGGAATGCAATGTACGCAACCTATGCATCTCACGTGGTGGGCCGAATTTATTTTCACACCAAAAGAATATACTGTACGTAACCTATGCATCTCACGTGGTGGGGCGACGGTTTTGCGCAAACTGGAAGAAGTGAAACTTTGGGTTTCTCTAAATTGCTTGCAAACTAAAACTAAAAACGAAACTATATATATATATATATATATATATATATATATATATATATTTATCAGTTTATATAAAACTAATACCTTTTTCAAACGGAAGCTTGGTCGTGTTCAATTTTTTATAGCCTATTCGCATGCGCACACCTTTCAGGAACGATGGGAATAGGAAACACTCGTCACAAAGGGACAAATTCCAGGGACAGTAGGGTTAAGTCAATGGCTAAGGTGGAGGTTAGGTTTGAGTTTAGGGTTAAGGTTCAAGTTCATGTCAAACACAAGCTTAGGGTTTAGGGTACGGTTAGAGTGAAGATGTGGGGCTACGGGTGAGGTTTAAGTTACATTTAGTGCTAGGGCTTGGACAGGGGACTATTTCCCCTTTCCAGGAATTGTGCGCAGAGCTACCTTTATTACTTGGGCGGGTAGCTCTCATCCCAATGTCTTGTTTAGGGGCCATATAAGTAATCCTTGCCTGCTACCATAGTACGTGGACAAAAGACTGTTGTTGTGCACAGTGCAACTTGAAAGATGCTACTATTCTTAACAGCAACAGTACTGGGTTTATGTGAAATTCCATGTAGTATAAAGCTCACCCTCTAGCCAGGATATGAGAACAGGCTCCGCCCACAATACACTTGTCTTTGCTCAAAACCCCAGGGAAAATGGGGTTAGGTCTATGGTTACGGTTTAGGTTAGCGTAAAGGCTGCGGTTAGGGTTAGCTTTAACTGTGGTTTAGGTTTACGTTAGGGCTAGTGTTTTGGTTTGGACGCAGGAAAGTTGCCTTTCCTGCGCAGGACTACCTTTATTACTTGCGGAGAAGTTAATCCTTCAGTTTCAAGAAGATACTCGATGGAAAACTTTCCCGAGACTGTGCTCAAATTGAGATGAGTTTACAAATGTGTCAAGCCTGTTAAGGAGGCAGTCTGATGCATCCGCAATCCAACCCTTTCAGGTTAATTAGTTCATACCAAATATCAAAAAAGGAATGGATCGTTCGCATTGCTGAAACTTTAAACATTTTATTTGGATTACCACTCTACTTTACTGCAAATTAATTCTGAAAAGTCAGAAGTCTGAGAGACGATATTAAAGATATAACCAGCATTTAAAAAATGAGCTGAGACGTAACTCGTTTGGATTTCATTAAAGTGGTCTGCATAAGATTTAAGAGGCGTTGCAGCGCAAGGGACTATCTAAGCCCTACAGCAGGATAAGTGTGACGTCCTGTCAGTTGATGGCACAGCTCAGTAGTTGAGGGCGGCCAAACCAGAGATGGCTTGCACAGGATATCTTTGGTACGCATTAATAATTTTCTGCTTTCCTTATTGGCCTATCCTAAGGTTATTTCGGTCCACCTACACACACTTCGAACTTGCAGATAAGCAAGGAGCCAATAAAAATAAATTACAAACCTTGGGAAATCATCCTAGTGACTGAACACTGATACTGCCGGCCGGAGGGCTGGGAGAGAATATGCCTGTCAAATAGCAAATGCCTATAGCGGGGGTTATGACTACTGCTAAAAAGGAAAGGAGGGAACATCATTATATTTAAAACGAGAAGGACAGGACTCAGATGCCGAGGGAAACTTTTTCAAGTGATTTTTACCCATAACGTTGGACAATTGTGGTAGCTGCTAAATTGGTCCATTCAGTTTGACCTAATGTGAACTGACTAAAAATGAAATTATTTAAATTTTCTCTGACAAATCTATACAATGGTATTCAAAAATTCCTACTTAAAGGTGCCAAAATAAAAAAAGAACAAATCAATACTTTTAAGGATCATGTGAATAAGTGAACTTACTTTCATAAAAATTTCGCGCCCACACTGGGTAACTCCCAAAACCTGTGAGTTTTTACGCAACGATATAAGTTGTTTTCTTATTTCCTTCTATGGGGAAAAACTAAAGTCACGTCAGAGGTTAAATTCAATTAAAACTATAATTCTTTAAAATGTCAGTTTGAAGCTGAGGAATCCAATAACTCCAGCCAACATGTTCTAATTAATGTGTCTTCTTATTAGAATAGATGAATTACTTCTAGCTCATCTTCAATATTCTGCAATCTAGTGACTCCAATTAGGTAATCATTTCTGTCTGCAGAGAGCTTAAAGCTCTTAGTTCGTGCGTTACGAGTTTTTATAAATGCTCTAACCTTACGATCTATGTCAAAACTGAGGTAAGTTTATTCCGGTTGAGAAGATAAGATCAAATATTCTTCTCAAGTCCATCTGCAGTTAATTTTCGGGTGCCTGCAAAGAATTCTTCGCTTAGGCTAACGCAGCGAAGCTTACACGTTTGCAGAATAAAGTGACCAGGTAAATGGTGGTCACATCAGCTGAATTTAAGACATATTCTGACGTTTTGAAAGTTTTTCTTCCGGAAAATATGACCTATATTCCAAATTATATGTGAATACTATTTCTATGATTTGCTACTAATGTCAAATTTAACGTTCCAATTCGGCATTTACTATTCAATAGATCGGACTGAGATGAAGATAAAACTAACACGTAGCCGAAAATTACAGACACATTATAGTAATGGAGTTAAAGCCTCAGAAGTTATAAGGTTCAGGATGTTATGATAATTGGATCAATCACCATAAGGAGGAGTCTAGCTGCCGAAAGAAACAGGTTCATCAAATAAAGCATCCTGATTATTGCCCAAATCCATTAAAGTTTTCCACGTTTGTTAAAACTCTTATTAAGTATTTCTTGCGGTCATGTGCCATCAATAAACGGGGTGAAATCACCAAAACTCTCATTCGGAGCAGTCTGACGACACAACTACGTGGCTGCCACCCATTTACCCGTGAAAGTGAGTGGGCTAAAGCACATTACCCAAGACTTAGTAATAAAAAGATTTCCTTATACTTGTCTCAGCCCTACAAATTACCCCGTAGTATGTGACGGCATCGCAGTTGTAAGCTCGCAAAAAACAGTTGTGTGGACCTGTCATACATACTGGCAACTGACCTCCAGCGAATCGATATGAACGGCCCGACGCCCCTGTGTCCTGAGGTGAAGGTGCCAACGCCACATCGCCCGTCTGCCCTCGTCTGCTGTCTCGGGGCTGTTGGGCTGTTCATCTCCTCCACCTTATTTTACTAACAGACCGACGCCCCCTCCTACACCACCACTAGTTCGTCCACCCATCCACGCACCCGTAACTAGTTCCCTAAATCAGACACTGCTTTACGAGTCCGATTATCGATACTTTAAGAATACAGTTAGCTAAGTAGATGTAACCTTTCCCTCCTTTAAGTAGATATTTCCTGACCAAATTGCTCCGAAAAAAATCCATATGTACTTTACTGAGTGTTCAGTATATGGAGAGTTCAGAATTAAATGCGGGGACCAGAAAGTGGGACGTAGAGGAATGGGACAAAACAGTCTGCTCAGACATGTTTATGTCAAACTTCCACAAGAACTAGCAATGAATATTTTTTCTTTTGTAGTTATACATTTGCTTCTTATTGATCTATATTCGTTATAATAAAAAGCTAAATAGAATTTGCAAGCTCGGGATTCAGTGAACTTATGAGTGAATAATTCCTTGGTCGCATGAGTCTGGAGCCATCTAACGGATACCGAGTCCGAAAGGTTAAATTTTGATTGCTACTCTCTTTTAAAAGTCGTTTGCGGAATCTATTCATACTGTTCTTCCCTAGGGCTCACTCTTGATCCTCGCCAGCGGCCACACGTCGTTAGTATCGTAGGCAGCTAAAAATTGCCGGAGAAAACAACGGAGACTGAAATGGTCATTTCTGCCTCATTGGCCGTCATCAGCCAGCAATACCCAACCTAAGGCCGGGGCAACACCCGATTCTCTAACCCGTGACCTGTCGGTCAGAAGCCTCCCTTCCTTAGTTTGTACTTAGTCGACAGCAGGCCTACTTTTCCGAAATTCCTGACACTGAAAACACACGTTTCGGCAATTTCATATGATTTCTGGAGTTCATTGACGAACACTCACCGATCGCTAACGGAACTCACTTGTTCCGCTCTGCCTTGGGGCTCACTCTCGAGCCTCGCCAGCAGCCGCTCAGCGGCTAGTAGTAGAATTGGCAGATAAGTATTGCCGGTAAAGACAAAGGAGACTGGAATGGCTATTTATGGTTCACCAACCGTCAGAAGCCAGTCATACCCAACGCCAGGTGGTACATCCCCCGATCGTTAGACGCCATATAATTCCACCATCAAACTGACTGCTGATCGCTGTCAAGCATTCGGAGCATCTAAATTTCCCTCATATTTTCCATTACCAGCGCTGAAAGGCTTGATCAGATCCAGGACATTTTACTACCGCTGAGGATTCCGTAGTGTGAAGATATTAAGACGATAAGATTATTAAGAACACTGAGGACCAGTCGGGAGCGTTGTGGATGTCAATCTACTATAGTTTATAGATTGTAGGCTTTGGAATAAAAGGACAAAATTGGCATCATCGCAGAGGAGATGCAGGGTGCCTTTTAGAAATAACACAACGTTTGCGTGTTTTTATCCCACAGAAAATTGAATTTTTTTTTCAAAATTTATGAGAAAAAATGGCACGTAAATGCGGCTCATTTTTCCTTTGGAATGGTGAGCTATATTTACGGCTCTTAACGCCACTGGCTCCAGCACGTGGAGGTATTCTAGAGTGCTGTGCTTAAACCGCTGGATGCACCTCCTCCAGCTTAATGTCACATACCCGCACCCTTACTGTGGAGTGCTGTCAAGAAGTGGAGTAATTGACAGGCAAATGCACTGCTTCTGGTGGTTGAGTCGCCACTTCTCCAAAAAAATAACTGCTAGGAAAATCTCGTATATTTGATATTTAATAGTGATGGCTGATGAAATTAAGGAAGCCCTATATCTCGAACAATTACGGGCAGCGAGCTATTTCCCATCAAGATTTCATAGAACTGTTTATACTGGATGAATCGGGCCACCTAATGTCCGGTGTCTGAATATTGGACCGGACATGCCCACAACTAACGGGCCAGTCGTCGAACCAACCATATCTTGCACTCACAGGACCAAGAGAAAATGTGCTGTTTCAAAATAAAATAATTTTCAAATTCTTTGAGTTTTGTGCATGTATTTTTGTAATCATGTTCAAAATACAAATTATTTGCTTATATGACGAAAATGACTTTCTATTTTGTCTTTCTGCATTGAAGGGTGTAATTAGGATATGTCCTAGGACGACTCTTAACAATTCTCGTTCCAACATGCGAAATTCTTCCAAAAAATTGTTTTTGAACTGCTGGATAAACAGCGGCTTAGCAACGTGCACCAAACTCCCTCAGACAGCCACAAAGAAAATCCTGGAGTGCTGTCAAATTGGATAAACGTGAGGACCAATTAAGATCTGCATTCCGCGAACCTATTCACTTTTTAAAATCCTCCTCAACAGCTGGTATTGTGGCTTTAACCGTGTAGAGGCTTATTCAGTGTAGATTAGTATTGCCGGCAAAGACAAGGGAGACTGGAATGGCCCTCTCTGGCTTATTAGCCGTCGTCAGCCAGACATAAACAACCCCAAGTGGTGCAGCAGCTTGACGAGAGGATTTACCACTGTTTGTCTGTGTATCTGTCTGTCTGCGAAGTGAAATTGTGAAACTGTGCAAATCAGCACTTCCATTGGTGTTGGTGAGTGGGGTTGAAATGCTCCGGACACTGCGTTGATCTCTTACTCGGATAATTGAGCAAAGTTTAGTGAAATAAGTAGAATAATTTATATTTAACCACTACTTGATAAGAAAGATGGAGAAGTCCATGTTCGAACGCATGCATTCTGGTAAGTATTTGGGCGCTCTACCCAGTACACCATCGTTGCCAAGAGCAGACGTCAACGGTAGACGTTATGGGCTAAAATCGATTTACCAATACCCCAAGACGGATATCGCTTAAATATCTGGATACGGTTCTTCGCCTTCCTGACAGGCACGCTTGACACTGAGTATAACCACTCGCGAGCACGTCAGGCTTCCGCAGAAAACCATGTAAGCATAGTTTCTGGCCTTTTGGACAGTACTTGCGACAAAAATATGTAACAAAATTCACCGTTAAAATAACCACCTTACCAACAATTTTGATGCGCCCAATAGTTTTTGCTTGATTCAAGAATTTACGCGAAAACCTGTCTGCTGTTATTGCAACAGTATCATAACCTTTTCTTGATTTTTTTTCTATGTAGGTGCTATTTCATTTAGTCTCTCTTTTAATAGTATTTTTTTGGAAAATCAGAAAGCTAGGTTAAGCGCATGCAAAAGAAGTTGAAATCGGTAGGTTTCAATCAAAAGTTAGTCACGCTGAACACTTTACCTGTATTCTTAAAAAGAACAAAGAATGCGAATCTAAATAAAAGTAAAGGAAGCTGTACAAAGTAGTTAAATAAAAAAAACGAAAATGATGCTCATATATTCTGGCAGTTGAATTACTGATAGTTGAGGAGGGCCTATTGGACAGTTTTTTCTCCACTGCAATCATCTGAGCCGTTGCAGGAAGGCTCCTTTACCTTCCTTTTCTCTCGCATTCGACGATTTTGAAACCAAGTTTTAATCTAAAAGCCAAAATACAAGAAGTGCATTTCAGACTTCTTTTGAACTATTAAAAAGACGATTCCAGAGATTTTGTATTCACCTAGTCCCTTCTGACACAGTAAACCCTTGTAAAATAATAAATCCCTTGATAGTAAACTGAAAGATTGATGCTTAAGAATTTGTTTTTATTGTTTGAAAAAAGCTAAGTTTTCTCAGTTTATGCATTTGGAACCGTGTCCGCTAATGTGACACCGGTATGCACGTTGACTTCATTTCCTCTACGCAGACGCCCACTTGCGAACCACTAGATATCAACGAATTTTGTCAGCCGTTTTACCGAAATAAACAAGATTTTCCGTGGCGTTGACCTATACGGACTTTAGCTTTACTCTCCTAAGCGAAGTTCAGCTCTTTGTAATTAGCATGTTTTAAGTCTAATGCATAAAGACTATGTGCAGCGGGATAAGCACCTGGACAGAACTGTTTGAATGGTCAATTGAAAAAAAGGTCGCCTGAATGACTTTTAAAAACTGTGGGATGAACAACCTTGTCCTAAACTGTCTCCTAAACACTAGCAGGCATGCTTTCACTTGCAGCCGATGCAGCCAACTTTCAGTGTTTCGTCCTGATAAGAAGAATATTTCAGTTGCATTGGTTTTTCCTTAGTTTTCCATGTTTGCCCTAAATTCATTGATTTTTTTCGAGAAGACAGTAAAGATATGCTCATAAAACAATCTTTTTGAGTACTGGATCATCTAACTTGATCAATTTGATTAAATTATAGGTTGTGCCACGCAAAATATGCGTTTCTATGTTTTTTTAGCATTATAAGCCAGCTGCTACGTGCAGTCCTTTAAGGTCTTTCCGTACTCCTTCCCTGTATAGAGGCGCATAAAAACTCTGCTGGTCCGAGTAAAGAAGATTATGGGATTTGGAAGCTCAATAAAGACAAGATAAAATGGGATTTATACTCCTGACCTATTAGTCTTCATCAACCAGCCATACATAAACCCAGTTTTGCCGGATTTGGGATTGAAATCTGTATTCTTTGGTCATTGAGCGTTCTCTTATTGAGTCCCAGGTGTCGGATATGATCAAGGGAACTCCAACAAATTTCCCAATCTGCGGGTTAGTGGAAGAAATGGCCCTTCAGGAGCTTGAAAAGACTGTTTTCCTTCAGCATAAGCCGATCTTTTGGCAATGATACGCTGACGACACGTTTGTTACCACAAGGAACATGTTTTGGAATTTCCATAATTTGCTCAACGCAATCTTCCCTCATATACATTTCATGAGGGATGGAGAACAGGAAAAGCAACTGCAGTTTCGTGATGTTTTCATCCGACGAAATTGAGCCAACGGTTAACAGGAGGGCAGTAACTTCCATGAACCTTCTCAGTCTTCACAGTAGCCATACGACGGTGTACAAACGAGGCTGTACGAGAACGCTCTTCAAACGCACATAAGCTGTCTGTGCGATGGGCGATGAATAATCGCAAGTGGCTACCACACCTATGAAAAAGTTTGTGAGTTCAACTCTGCAGCCGTCAATACAGTTGCCCCACTCCACAAATCAAAAATTGACTGAAGTCTGGGTTTCGGATGAGAACTCAGTCATTCAATGTAGCGATCTGGTGCAGACACATAGAGATCCGCACAGTCTTCTCCTGAATTTTGTCCTCGACCGTCCATTGGCTTTTATCCCTATAACTGTATCCTTGTTTGTTGCTCCTACTAACTCTGACGATGGACTTCTGCATGAATTCGAAAACTCAGAATAATAAGCAAATTGTTCCCGTGCTCCGTCAGACTTCTTCTTTGCTCATACAGTTACCTGGAAGTAGAAAATTCACATCCATTCTGGAGAGCAGAGGTGTTAGGACATGATCAGGGATACGGAATTACTTAACAGACCATAATCTTCATTATCCATGCCATGTTGAAACAACGAAATTGCTTAGGAACGGCTGACTTACGAGGATTGGCGACGTGCGCCTACACAAACGACTCTTCTACAATGATGTCACTACATCTGCTTGCCTACGAGGCAGGCAAAAACTGCGCTACAAAGACCCTCTACGGAATCCTTTGGGGATTTGCAAATGAAGCTATCCACCTAGGAGGATTTAGGAAAAGATGGACGAGTAGGGCAAAAAACCGTGAAAATGGTATAACGGAACCAACCTGGTTGCCATTGCCAACTCCGAATGAGCACCCGGCACGTCCAACAACGCCACCCCAAAAACACCCTCTCATCGTGTCCTTTTTGTCAATGGGCAGTCTGCGCACGGCTTGCACTCATCGGATATCTTCGCACCGAGTGCAAAGAAGACCCAACAATTTCAGCTCCTACCTCCGCAACTGAATCCACTGACGCGCCTGCCGTAAACACCATGATGGGCGCGACGACGACAATGTTCACCACCATGAACACATTCGCTGAACTAAATTAGTTCGTTTGAAACCGTTGCGGCATCATAATCAGCAAAAATCTCGTGTTGTTGTACTGGCAACACTCATGTACAGGGCGGAGATGTGGAGTTTTCATGAAAAACCAAGCAAGAAGACTAACGCATTCCCGCCTAAACTACCTCAGAATAATACTGAGTGAAGGGGCAGGAAAGGATCTCAAACAATGACACCCACGAAAGAACCAGCTTCTCAATATCCACACTATGCTGAGGCATCTACAAGTGCAATGGAGCGCCCACGTGGTGAGGATGCGTGTCGATAGCCCACCCAAGCGGCTATTCTCCGGTGACGTAGGCGTGGGTGCCCACAGACAAGGCGACAGAAGCGGTGTTGCAAGAGTCCCTAGAAGTTATCAAGCAAGCGAATAAAAATCAAACCGGAAACCTAGGAGGGCCTCGGTTAAGCTTTACAGGCAGCACATTAAAGACTGCAGTAGCCATCTTGGAAGTCAATCGAATAACCGCTGCCACTGAAAACATCTGAAGGGCTGCGGGTCCACCATCCAACTTTTGCCATCGTGTCCCCAGTGTCAGTGAACTTTCCGGACCCAAATCGGCCTCGGGACATGTAAGGATCCCGTGCAAATGTCAGCACGACAAGATCGCCTCTGACCTCGGGACACATGACCACCATAATCATCACCACCACCACCATCACAGGCGAGAACACCTCAGATTTCTCGACAGCTATCCTGGCCCCAAATATTATAAATTCGGTTTCCGCCGGTGTACAATGTGATCGGACCTTCACGTCACAAGATTGGTCACGTTCGAATCCATCGTACAGAGACTGGCAACGCAGTACCACGAGCACCCGTCACACCCGCCTCAGCTGACCGCACAACTTGCGCACAACGTACGCAATAAATATGCCTAGTTGTCCATATTCATATCCCTGAAAATCTTCGGTAAAACACAGCTGGTTAAACCACATCACTACGTACCCCTCACCAGCACATACACCACATACAAAAGTGGAGGGTGCGGTTGATGGTTCACAAGTCTACTAACACTCTGGACTTAATCACGCGCAATCAGCCGTCATTGAAAGCACCTAGTTGTGGGACACGGTGAACATCAGCGGAATCGACGGTTTAACCGTTATGAGGCTGCCTCCGGGAATCTTAGTGGGACTCTAATGCGGAATGGGAAGGGCGTGCCCAATAACCCGGTTGGTGAACCCTTTCGACATAAAATAGGGGTTTTAGCAAAATAGGCATTTGTGATTTCACTCTACAACGTCCATTTTACAAAGCTGAAAGTTTTTATTCCTCCTTATATCTTCTTCTTCTTCTTCACGATACCTACGAAGCGAGGTATTTTTCTGCCCCCTTTTAGACATTGAAAAGTGGTTGGAAAAAAATCAGTTAATTGTTAGATAATTTTTCTTAAAGATGACCGTAACAATATTAGTTATTATCTTAGGATATTTGAGCCCGCAAGAGTTCGTTCTATAAGCCTCGGCATTCCAACCCCATTTTGATTCGCTGGGGCACTCGGGGCTTTCGGCCAACGAGATTCGGCTGCTACCTTATGCCAAATTCGAATTCGTCACCGGGAAATCCCAGGCCAATTTTGGAAGGGAAAAGCTGTGGAAGTTGAAAGCGGAACCCAGATCGCAGAAAAGCCGTTCGTATATGGGTCAACGGTAGAAATTAGTTTCTTGCCAAAATTACAGACAAAGAAGCTCCACGATTAAGACACGTTTCGTGATCATCCAATTGTTCAATAAATAAAACTGTTTTCTGTTTTATCACGTAAGAGAATAGTCATAGAAAACTTATTTCTTATACTCTTGAATGCTTTTCTAAAAGCTACTAAAGCCCCGGAAGCGTAGTAGTTTAACATTTCTTTTGGTCGAGACTAACAGTTCTATAGGCGTTTTACTTCTTAATTCTGAAAATATGACAATTGTGCCTGTAAAAAGGGGAATGATCTAACTATTATCCTGCCATTAACTCTCATTCATATATTTATACAACGACAATATTCCCATGAAGATGCAGTGCTCTTTATACCACAACATTTGCATTATAATAAGCCACTAGATCATACCCTGTCTTCAGTTATACCCAACTGCTGAGCCAGAATCTCCCTTTCTCGCGATGAGAGGTAACTTTGCTTTTTATAAAAGTTCTCGAGAATTGAAAGATCCTTTGGATGAAAGTAGACACGAGCTTTTCGATAGCGCTTTGCGGTTGAAGGGGCGATTGGTGAGGTCAACATGCCCTCGATGACAGGTGGGGAGGAGGCTTGAGAAGAGGGTAGACTATCGGGCGGGGAGAGTTCGGAGCTTGAGGATTGTCGGGTTTCTCTACGACAGCCTGTGTTTTTCTCCGCGGTAGGAACAAGTGCGGAGGTCCAAGAAGAAAGGTCATACGGTTGAGAATCCGGTTGGGTCACGGTTACCCCAAGGAAGGAAGTCGGCTGTTGTGCACTCCGAAAGCTGGCGTCAGTTTGGAAGGCAAAGACGCGCCAGGCTGCCATGAGGGATTGTAGAAGGTGGATGTATTCTGTAAAAAGCGGTGGAAGGCAACTACTCAAGTGTATATGTCAATGAAACGAACTATAGGCGCATTGGAGGCCACAAGGAACGTATGTGCTTCAAAGTTGGTGCTTGTGCATGGATTGATGATTACGGTACCTAACCTCAAATGGCCGTTCCTGTGTTTTTACTTTTATCAGAAACACACAATAGAGAACCTACAAAATGCCGTAATTTACGAAAGATTTATAATCACTCGCAAACCGGTATCAACACATGTAAAAAAAACGTTGAAATAATAATCAGGAAATAAATGAAATGTGCAAAGTATTATTACTTTGGTGAGAAATACGAACTTTTTAAAAAGGCGGAAAATTCTGAAAACGGGAAAATTCGCTGTAAATGCGTCGAAGAAATTTAAATAGAATTGTCAGGTGAAAGCATAAGCATACCATTTTGTGCATATTAGGAGCACTATCCTTTCGTCAAATTTATTTATAGGTATTTAGGGTATTAGATTACAATTAATTTCCGATAATCCTTTAAATACCGCTGAGTATCTCACGAGTTTCACTGTTTTCAAGCGATTTGTAATAAATATGGCTCCTGTTCTATGTTTTTATTGAAATCTTCAACAAAAGATAGTTCTTAAAAGCATTTTCTGGAGAAGTGAGCTTTTGGCTATTCGTTCTAATGGAGATGGTCGTTTGCGTCCGTTATCAGTTTTCTCGTCGCTATCCGAGCGCTGGTCTAAAGCTGCCAAGAAGTCAGAGGTTGCCTTGTTTCATCCCCCAGTGCACATGTATCGGTGGGTACCATGCTCATGAAAATCTGAAGACTTCATATTCCATGCTTAGAGGATCGCTTACATATTGATATACATTTTAAAGAAAAACAATTCTTATAGTTATCTCAAACACTTGTTGAAATTTGAAATTATTTCGATCGGAGCTGGAAAATGTACATTAGGTGCTCAGTCATGGATCAAATTTGTATAGGGTGTGATTGAAACCATTTGAAATCCAATGGGAGGGACGTTCATTTATACAAAACGCTTGAACCAACTTCTCGAGGTGCAAAAGGTCTCACTTGGAGATCTGGGTATTTCCGGTTCAAGGTCGGGTGCGACTGGCTTATGATGGCAATGAGGGCCAAAACAACCGCCTCAAATTCTTGCGTTTTTTTACTGACACCTCTCAATGATCATCTTACCGACTAAGATGTGATTTATGGGAATCAGAAAGATAAAAGATAAAATTATTCATAAGAACCTTCCAAGAGGAAGCGCACGTGGACGTGTAAGTTTGCGATTACAACTATTTATTGGTGCATCTCTCTCTGATTAAAGCTCGACCTATAGGGATGAAACGTTATTGGTAGATAAAGCATGAACTGTTGTTTTGATATGCTGGTCTCGTCTTACTACCAGGTAATGACCGTACATAGTTGCATAAGAGGTCACGAAATTCTTGGACGTCATTAAATTCTGCGTATTTCATTACTAATGCCTTGCCCGAATTTTTTCCGGGCAAAAATAGTTTCAAGCCTCTCTATATCTTGGCATGAGGCTATATAGGAACCTAGCAGACTGGTATGATAATTAAATCTCGTTTTTGTTTCCCGGCCCACACTTTTTCATGCATGAAAACAAATCCCACGGTAAAAAATTGGAACTTGGCATTGGAAGTTAAAACATCTCTTAAATGTTTTTTTCTGTTTTAAGTCAAACGTGTTCTTTAGGAAAAGTTATTGCCCAGGTATAGCTTGTGGCTGAAATAAAGGAGTGTCAAACTTTTGGCTGCCATGTAAGAACCCTTCGGTATGGCTGGCTGATGATGGCTTATAAGCCAGAAATGGTCATTCCAGTTTCCCTTGTCTTTGTCGGTGATATCATTCTGCCTATAATAATAGCCATTATAGAGTTAATGGCGGGGCCCTAGAGTGAGTCCCAAGGGACAACAGGAGGAGTTTGTCCAGTAACCGATCAGTAAGCACCCATCTACGATTGTTAATATTCACGATTGGAACCGGTAAGACAACGTGCTCATTGCGCAGTGGGTTAAAACATTCTACTTCTAACCAACACGACGTGAGTTGGAACCTCGGGTGCTGCAACACTTGGAATTGGGTATGGCTTGCTGATGCTGGCTTGTAAGCCAGAAATTGCCATTTCAGTCTCCCCTGGCTCTGTCAGTAATGCCAGTCAACCAGCAAACGATGTTTTTTTGATGTGATTCAGATTAACTGGAAAGTTCAGCAAGCTCTAGCTTGTAGGTTGTTTGGTCGCTATGTCAGCGAAGAATAAAACTGAGAGACCGCAGTTGGCTTAACTAGACCAAGCCCTTGATAGACCAAAAAAGATGCAATAAGCATTTACTTCGGTAGGGCAAACATCACACGTTTTCAAACATCTACCTTATGTGCTGACTCACCACGTAGGCTAGTCGATTTGCGACTGCTCCGCTATCCCTTATCTAAGACCTGTGAGTGATTTAAATATCACAACACGGCCAAGTCACTTTCTTCGCGAGGATTAGTTTTTAACTTTTTTTGTGCTCAATCTTCTCTCTTAAAATAAAGATAATGCTTTTTTCAAATAAGGATCAGGGCATTTTACTCATCAAATGATTTAAATGGGCCTTTGTGCAATGTAAATAACGCTTTGACAGAAACAAAATAAGAAGATTTATTTTTGCATGGTTGGGAGCCTTAGCCGTTTTCCCCAAAACATCGACCGTTAGCACGCTATGCTTTTCACTGGGACAGGTGCATGCTTATCTTCATAGCGAACGTTTTGAATACGATAAAATTTAAAGTCGGAAACTTTTGGTCATAAAACAGTTCTTGTATTTAAGACATTGAGAGCCTATATACTTAATCTATCTCATCCCGACTTTAAGTCACGGTACATCGATGGTCCACAGACCTTGGGAAGATGACAGATGCAATCCTAAGAAAACTAGTTGCTACAGTTTTGTTCCTCAAGCTTTCTGGCTTTTTTTGAATTTCTACATATGAGCATACTCTTGATCCTTCCTTTGCGACACACAGCAGTTATTTTAGTGCCACATATGTGCTGTCATTTTCTTACTTATATTTCACATATTTCGAAGACAAATTAGAGCCCTTCGCTTAAGTTGGCAAAACTTTCATTTTCGGCGGCTGTTTAGTAAGGCGCGTTTAGTAAGGCTCAAAAAGCACAGTTTCACATCGTGACAGCTTTTAGGCTACACATAGTAGAACTTCGTCCAGTCCATTGTGGAAGTTACGTGTCTTAAACGTGACCATGCATATAAATGAAACAAAGCTAAGGTTCATTTACTTCACAAGATATCCCAAGGTATGTCAAACACTGTGTCACTAAAATAATTTTATTCTATTCCTTCAAAAGTAGCACCTTATCCTCAAAATGGAAATATGATTGAATGCACTCGAGTCCCATTGAATTTGTGAATTAAGCTAAATTAGCTAATAAACAGTCTTCAGTAACTTCTTCCGTTGTTATCGTATACTCGACAACAAATCAAGTTAAATGCTTTCACAGGGTATAAAAGAAAAAACGGTGGATGCAGGCATGACGAAACCACTGGTTTAGGCCTTACCTAGTTGACAAATCAAGAAGGACGGCAGTTGCACCAGAAAAAAAACCGTCCTGTCTAGGTATCTTTGAGGAATCTTGGAGGAGTGTCTTAGAACCAGAGGCGTTCTGATTTCACAGTTGGTTAACGCTCGGATATATGGTCCCACCTAGTCTTTACTTCTGCGAAATACCTATTTATGTCATTTTGGGTATGCCTAAGTTAACTCCCCTTTGCCTTCGCTCATTCACCGTCACTCCCTTCTTAGGTGCCATCATAAGGGTTAGTGTTCAGACAAGGGTTACAGGTCAATGTTACAGTCGGGGCTAAGGGTTAGAGTTTGGGATTAAGGTTCGGCTAAGAGGTAAGGTCGTATACATCAGTTTTGGCAGTAGGATATCAAGATTGCCATCTTCAGTTATATCCTGACTCGCAGCCAGCACAAGAGCCGATTTAACAGCATATTCTCCCTTCCCCTTCAAGCTGCTTGGTAGTCCCGGTCTTGGATGAGTCCGCTGGAATATCTGACTCATGCCATTAGTTTTCGTTTTTTCGCCCGGTTGCAGCTCCCAATTTCTAGTATTTCAAAATGTGCGCCACTATTTTTGCGTTTTATTGTGTACTTCAACAACAAAATGGCACAAGTGTAATTTCATATATTTTGCTAGTTTCGTTTGCTCCATTCCCGGATTCCTATTACCACCGTTACCGTATTATAGGGAGGATTGCCTTCCATTTTCTCCGTGGCACCACCTATCCGATCGCTGTTTACGATTGTTCAAAGGCTCACTGAATGCGAGGTAAGTCGGTTTGACCCCAGAGCCTTAGAATTTATGCATGAACAAAAAAAACAATTGACAAAATCGGAAACTGTGGTCTTAAGGATGTTGAATTTGTTGCGTGTCAGAATGTAATTGATTAGATCACCATTAGCCTCCGAGCGTTTATGATGACCAAAACCTTTATTCTTAGCGTTTTATATGGATTTAACTTTATGCTTTTGTTGATGTAATGCCACTTATGGATGCATACCCTCCAAGATATGACTTACTAGGAACAAAACTGTTTGATAGCTAAGTCCCTTATGGTTATTAGAAACGCAGCCGGATTAAGGGTAAGATCATATCTTTCAGGCTGTTGCTGTTTCATGTTAATATTAGGCAGATTTTTGTTTCTCTTTACTTTACTATCTGACTAAGGAACAGAAAAGTCAACCCACAGTTTAAAAGGCACGTTTCCATGTGTAGTACCATTAAAGAAGAGGGTTAACTGTACTACCCCTTAACTGACTCGCATCCTCGGATTAATATAGTTCTTTCTCATTTTGGAGCTCTGTGATTCTGATATAACTGTGCTTAGGCTGAAGAAAGCGGAAGCCATTGACCAGACTTGTATATGAACTCTTCAGTGGCAAGAAGAGGTGGGCCGATATCGACATATTCAAGATAACCGTTCCTGTTTCCTCAGTTTTCGCGTTGCCTGTTGGAAAATAAGCACGAGCCCTTGCCTGGACTGTTGGATTTCCTGGAGGCAGAGTCAGTAAGACTGCACCTTCAATGTCTTCTGGTTTCCGTATCCTTGCCAATGAACGTATGCACTGGGTCCGGACTCTTACTATCCAAAGCTTTTTGAGCAGACCGCCTGGTTTTTAAACAGGTTAGTTACGCACCTACAGTTGGATTTTAGAACTATTAACCAAAATCCCAAGAATTATGCTCGGCTTCTGAGCAGATAAAGATCAATCTATTCATTTGACTCAGTGGCGAAAATCTCAGCGGCCTCAGTGGGATTCGAACCCATGACATTAAGGGGAAGTATTTCGTACATTCAATGCTCTAGCCCACTGAGCTACGGTGAATTTCATCACACTTGATTATGTTACCCACCCAGTCTACTCCAACATATGGAATCCACAAATTCTGATACAGTAAGCTGACTGTCCAAGCAGGATTTCCTAAACAATCCATCTAGAATCCGCCAGATGACTACCAGGCACAATTAAAAAATAAGGGGTTTCGGCTCAAACCTTTCCTTTGCCTTCACGGGTTCGAACCACCGATGCACCGAGATAGTTGTGACAGGCTAGTAAGGTTAGTTTAAATCAATTAATAATTCTCTCAGACTCACAATTAGTTATAAAAACTCACAAGATCCGATGAGGCCTCGTAGCTCAAGTGGCTAGAGCGTTGGTTATACTAGAGCCCTTCCCTTCTTATCGTAGGTTCGAATCCCACTGAGGCCACGGACTTTTTTTCCAATTAAGTCGAATGAACTATTCAAATCTGTCAAAAAACCACCTAAGCAATCTATTCGTTTAAATCTCGGTCGAAACGCGTTTCGCATAAGAAGCCTATTTTTTTCTATTGTCTATGGAAGGAGGTCACGAGCGAGGAGTCCGCAAATGACTAAAACCTATAGGACTGCCCGAGTGCCTTTGTAAATGCGCAAAATGCAGATTTTTGGATAGCCTATGACACAAGATCTCAGTTACTCTCAAAGTAACCGAGAAAAACCCAAAGGTTGCACATTTCCTTTTTTTGAATTCAAACACTCCTTCTCTATTTCCGTCCGCCAAGGCTTGTTTTGAAGAATGAAGAAAGTAGAGCAGCTGTCAGGGATTTCGCAAAAGCAGGCTCCATTTCTACCGGATGTCGGGTTACAGGCTAAATTTGGGGTTTGATACTGCATTGTTAGGTAGCTCGATTGAAAGGTTCAGACAGTCCAAACACGTGTTGAACTACGAAGCAAAGTCAAATTTGCGGTTTGCCTTCAACCATTGTGGTTAAAATAAGAGTCACAGACATCCGGCTAGATAGCGCGGAAGTGTATATTTGAAGGCAGGAAGATTGTGACCTTGCCGAAGAAGAGAGGCTAAGTTTTGATTATTTAAAGAAAATCGAAAAGGGCTCGAAGTATTGGTTGAGTGTTTAATACCTTATGCCGAGTATTTGTTTGAACAACCCAATAAGTAAACTTCAGAGGGCGTTTGGCAATAAAACGCCTCAGTGGGAAGGTTTCCTTATCATCACGTTTTTATGGCAGAAGTCAGAGTAAGCCTACAGTGTGAGCAGGACTTAGATGGGAAAACAGGCTAACAGAACGACTTCCGGTAAGCGTTCGACACGTGCTGCCCAACATTTTTTTCTTTTCTGAATTCTCGATGCTTTAGATCATGGGTAAGACAGGTGCGTGCATATGTATGGATGCTCAGAACTAAATTAACTGGATTAAAAAGAACAGAATATTAGCTGGCGTGGACGTACCTGCAGGTCGTGTCAGAAACCACGTGGAGCTCAAGAGTTCCTGCGGAGCTGGAATTGTGGGAAAGTAACAGGATCCATAACTGAGAGGCAAATTCAGCTCCATCTGCCTGTGTTCCCGGGACTGCGAAGGATAGCAGCCTACTTTACGGACACAGGTGAGGGCCCCACTGCGGTCGATCATCAGAGGGGACTGTAAAAGTCTACCATTCACCATATCTGACTTGTGAACGTCCTGCTGCGGCCACATTTACTGTCCTGTTTTAGAGGGGTCGGACTATTGTTAACGGCTGCCGTTGATGCTGTTAACTGCCTTTGGCGTTCGAAATGTCACTTTTCTCGTTAATACCGGCCTCTTGCCCGCTTAGTTTAGGGGCTACCCTTTCTGCATTGTGATTGGTGGCTGACTTTGCGCAAATGCGCCGCAAGTGCTCTCGTTGCACCCAACTGGCAAATAGCTACGCACATGAGCACACCTACCGATACCGGTAGGGCTTCTCGTTATCATTATTAGCAGCATCATCATCACTTGAGCCAGTCACGTGTCAAGAATATAATATATTGCCTTCACGCACATCTCTGTGAGGAATCCGGGAGGAAAAAATAGAAGGGGGCATAGTGCGCATAAGGAACCGTTGATGAGCCGCAAAACATGCAAATCGAGTGTTTTTGAGAAGTCTCTATTGAACTGGTGTGAGCGGATGGGTCCAGTTTGCCAATATGAAAAATGACGTACACAACGCCAGCTGCCTAACATAGTCAAACTGGGGACGCAGAGGGAGGAGTGAATTATCGGGACGATAGGTGGCCGACAGTTGAAGGCCAGCACAATTACCAAGTGTCCGAGGGAAACAATCTCATGAACATCAAACTACTGTATCAGATCAGTGTTACAGTGTGGATTTCTTTCGTATAATCAGGAGAGTCGGGAAGAAATACGGAGTTAACATGATAATTTGTCTTACTCAATTTGGGCAGTGTGTGACCAATTAAAAGTTCATTCATGTTTTTAATAGGTAGGATACATTCCAAAGCTTGCTAAGCGAGTCCAATCCAAAACTTCAGAATTGAACTTCGCGCAGATATTCCACAGGTGATTTTTCTTGCCTACTCAACAGCAAAGGGAAATTCTTTGGCAGATACCGGTGGCAGACGATTAAATTTGGGTATAATTTGACACAGTACCGTCAATTCTGCAGATTTCCGCCCAAGCAACGAGGTCAGTTTCACAACGACTATGCCCGGGAGAAAATTGTGATTTATAACATAAACGGTTGGCTGTATTTTAAGTTAATGACACCAAACCAAGCTATGAAAATTGGTAAACATTTTCATAAGTCAGACTGCCTGAACTGGAAAAGGAATTAAACGTGTCTATCGGACGCGGAAGCCTTCGACGTCATATGCGTATTTGGATGCTAACTATTGCATGAACATTGTTAGGACTAGGAAGGTTTGGTTTAGACTGCAAAGTATTCATACATCCCTTATGAAGTCGAGGACAGTTCATTCGCACCATAATTTCGAAGACCTAAAAGTTATTATCCTGGACTAAATACTAAAGTGCGTCAAAGTGATCATTATCACGCCCAGATGATTTCTATATTTAATCGTATCAGGGCACTGAGAGCATTTGCTTTGCCGCTGAATAACAGGGGTTTCCTTCTAAATACATACACCTTTTGGTAAGTAAGTACTGGAAATTCGTGTAAAACCCCCAGTGGCGGTCTTATTTATCGTATCTCCATGCGTACCCATGATCAGCCTAAAAGACCTCTGAATTAAATGCAGAACATAACCCATACATAAATTGGAGCCTGAACTGGTAATTTCTGGCTTATTAGCCGACATACTCAACCGACATATTAGCCGACATATTAGCCGACATACTCAACCCCAGGTTTTGCACCACATGAGGCTTAACCCCGCAAGCGGTTGAAGTATATGTCTAGTGTACTAAATATTGCGCCACTGGCTCGTTTTCTTGCCAGTTTCGATCAGGAATTTAACATAAGTGCACATCTGCCTATAGTACTAGCCGCTGTGCAGTCGCTGGCGGGGCTTAAGAGGGAGCCCCAAGGCACAACGGGTACGAGTGAGTCCTATAACCAATCGGTGAGGGCCCATCCACCAAGAGACATCTGAATGCCTACGCTGTACTCTTTCGATTCATTCCTGGTGTTTCCGTTCCGCTTGTCACGCAAAAAAACAAACCGACGTTTTACGACTGTGTCATCGATAATATGACACGGTTATCTATAATCATATGACTTATAGGCGAGGTTAGGTCATCCTCTAAAGCCCTGTGCATATTCCGATAGGGGTGGGAGGTCTTAGTTCTGCTAACTTATCACTCGCGGCCTTCATCGTGGCTTATTTTTTTGGCATCAAACCCTTACCAAAATGGAGGAGGGTGAGGAACAAGCGACCAACCTGCCCGATCTACTCCACCCCTGCCCCTCTGCAAAAGGCATCATCCACTAAGAAACCAACCCCTGTGTCTCGCAAAAATATTTTCTGAATTGGAGAATCGCTGACTTTCACACCATCGGTGGACCTATCCGCACTGGCACCCGCGCTCTCTTCAGCTGGTTTGGACTACAACTGTCCTCCCACATTCTTTTGGTCAACTCTTTTTAAACGAGGCAATCTGAAAAAAGGAGAAGTGTTGATGGGGTGCCATAGCTGTTTTCTGATATAAGTACTCCGCAAAATTCGCCAATTGAAGTCCACTTGTAAAATGACCCACCGAGAGCTTACTTTTGTGAGTGTTATGTAGAAGAGCTGCGAAGCACGTGACGTTATACTATATGGATCTAAAAAGGCCCATGCCAACATAGTTGGCCTTTCTGTATGCAGCAGTTGAACTCTCAACAACCATTCATTTTCGAACTCTGCCTCTTCACAAGGCTGGCCTGTGTTGGAGCAAGAAAAGGGTACTAAAAAGAGGAATAAGAGTTTATTGGGATGATCAGTTGTAGAAGCTAAATCTGTTTACTACTGAAGTTAGCCCTGGGGGATTTCGAGGGGATTCCCCTTGTGCGATGTCAAGTTAAAGGGTGTAACTGGACTCACTTACAAGTTTATATGAGGTCATGAGCTAAAGCAATATTTTTTTGCAATTGAACTGTGGCGCTGTGGGATAAATGCAGGCCTAGAAACTATAATCCAATTTCCACTACTTTCCCCGCATCACAACTACAATCAGCTCATTACAAGATATAATAAATCCTATGCTGATCTACAGATCAACAGTCCACTGAGATAGATGTCCATAAAGGAAGCGCATTTTCCTCACTATAGACAACCTGACGCACTTGAAACTATCAAGGTGCGCTAGAAGCCGTGGCTTGGAAGATTGCCAAATGACGGGATAAATCTGACCACGTGGTCGGCCTATGTGGGTGTGTGTGTGTTTGTGTGGACTGACTGGCTGGCGGACTGAGAGTCAGGCTGCAATAGCTCTTTATTTATGGCACTCCCTCTCAGCTGGGACCCGAGCCGCCTCTCCCTTTTGTTGCAGTGTTCTTGGTTGTGTTGGACTACAATATATGGGACTGCGTCCTCTCCGATCTCCGGTCTTCTTGACTCTGTCTTGACACTGAGCCTAGGTGGGGGAGTGGAACAGAGAGTGAGGTAGATTTAGTGCAAGTCTAGTGCAAGTCTATTCTCCGATCTCCGGTCTTCTTGACTCTGTCTTGACACTGAGCCTAGGTGGGGGAGTGGAACAGAGAGTGAGGTAGATGTAGTGCAAGTCTATTCTCACTATAATCAAGCGCCAGTGGCCGTCTCTGCGCCACCCTGCTGTGGAGCATACGGTGGACATCGTCGAAATCGAACTGTCGTGCATTCTAGCAGGATCGTCAGAACCGCAATCTGATTGGACATTTTAAAATGCCTGATATGCCAGCAGTTGGATAAGTAATGGTAAGTATACTTTGTATGGCCGCCTATACAGGACACGGGAATAGGAACCGCTCTGTCCACTTAAAATAGTTGGCCTTACGGTAAACTTTAGAACGAGCAAATATACCCGTCTCTTAACGCTAACAATTACCCTAACATAAAACTAAACCATCACCTTTATCTTAACCCTTGCCCAACTCTTGACCTAAACACTACAGTTAACAAGATAATAATCTTAACTTTTAGCCTTATCGTGACCCTTACCCCAAATATTCCCTTAAACGTAAACTTAAACCTAACCCTAAAATTAACCCTAAACCTCACCTTAATCCTAAACAGAAATATCCTGGAATTTGGCGTAGAACCACATTGATTGTTGGTGGATGCTGTTCCTATGTCCTGTTTAGGCGGCTATACACGGCATCCTTACCTAAGTAACTTGCCTCTATTCTTGGTGCGGCGAAGGAGGACAAAGAAGAGGAAGAAACAACTTATATCACCTGCTGGCTCAGAATATGTTCCTTTAAAGGAAACACGGCAGTGGGTTGAGTGTTCATTTGCAAAACAATGCATTTTCAGTGCTTAAATGCGTACTTCAATCAAGTTTCCTTCACATAAACTTTTTTTATCTGCGAGAAAATAAACAAAGTTACTCTTGAGAATGCTGTTTCATGATATGATCCTCACATAGAGCGCATGTACTAAAAATGTCAGTGGTTGAAATATGAACATCAGATATTACCACTGAAAGTTTTTTTTGATAAATGAGTTGTTTTTGATTTTAGATTGTGAGTCGAAATGCGCAAGCAGCTGAAGTGTGAAGCCATGTTTGCTAAATTTATTTCCTTGGAAACCTGCTAGAGTGGACCACATTATTTTAGTATTATGTGCTATAACTGCTAGTGCAGCTTGATCCCTGAATATATTGCTTAATAGCCCGTTGTTGGTCCTCGGGTCTGCGCCAAAAGTTGAGCAGGTGACTCTCCATACATATGGCAAACAAAAAAAACCGGCAACTATTACTCATAACTGCCTTTATGGAATTCGTGCGAGCTTTGACATTTGCGCATCTTTCCTGTCATCCTACTCTTTTGTTGAACTCCAGTCACAAGACTATTTAAAAAACTTGTTTACTGACTCTGACCAAGGCCTAATTACCGATTCATCACCTCCCCTTCAAAGGCAGTTAATTAGCGAGTCTACACGCGCACACATTTAGCCGGCTGCCAGCATATTATTCAACGGTATATTTGCCAAGAGGTAGGCTCACTTGCTTGTGGACATCTTTCATTGCCGCATCTAGTCCGCTTGTGTTGCGTGCGCCGTCAGGCGGTCTGTAATTACCACTCCTCAGCGATAGGTGATAATAGGTAATGATGTTAGCATTTGAAACCGCGTTGTCCGATCTGCCTTGCTGCTCCACCCCCGCCCCTCCTTCCCTTCCCACCTGATCTCTTGCTCTACTCTTTGCGCCTTTTCGGCTCGCGTTGGTTTGACCACTGCCCTCGCCCTTCCCCCCACCCCCTCTGTACCGGTCGCCTGCACCTCCTCGACCAAGTCACAAAACACCGAAGCCGATCTCATGCCCGCACCCGCGTCCCTCCCCCCTCCTTGTTCATTAAATTAAAGGGCGTCCTGAGGGCGAGACGCTCGCGAACGGTTTGAGCGAAAGGGCCCTCCAGCACTAGTTACTCATTTCGACACTCGACTCCTAGGCGTGTAAGATGAGGTTCTGTGCCCGTTTGTTGTTGGAAGTGGCTGCTTCCGAGATGGTTCAGCTGACCAATTTTCACCTTTCTGAAGAAGTTTGTTTCGGTAGTCAGGGCAAAGCTAGCAAACGGCATCCCGACTCTGACTCCGAAAATTCGACGCTCTTGGGGGACCGTAAAGATCTCACTGTGGAGGACGCAGGATGGGTTACAGCATAGGATTAAGAGGACCCTTTCGAGGAGTCGTGCTAAGCTGACACTGTTGAATTCGAACGGTGGCTCCCCCCTATAGGATTGATGCTATTTCCACCAGCAGGATTATTTGATGCAGAGCAATGCCGGTGGAAATATAACCTAACTTTCGAAATTCACCTTATAAACATATAATTATAGCTGGCGCTTAAAACGAAGGAATCTTAGCTCCTGTAAGTTAGCAGATATGTGCATTTTCGAAACTAACGCAGCTGCTAAAATAGTAGTATCGCTCATATCCATTGCAATGCATACCGGAAGATCTCCTTCCACAGACATTTAAGATTATGGAAAATCGCCTCAACCAAAAGGTACAACAGCTATTTTGGCAAAATGGAGCAGGTTTTAAAACGTAGATTACGTTTCAATATACACAGGCATTCTTAGATTTCTTAAACCAAAGCATAAACTGTCGACATGCGGGCATGACTCATAATAACTGGTGGTTGTTCATACTTGGAGGCAGACTGCACGTTCAATTTGCCGGTACCAAGAGTATACTACCTGACGGCATAAAAACAGAACCCTACGTAAGGTCTTTATCTCAGCTCTAAATTCCTCACTCAGCATTTTCAGCTGCCATCCGCCTACCAAATATTAGGATCCCATTGAAAACTATCGTGCACCAGTTTCCGAACAGGTACTCACGCAGCTGTCGTGTGAGTAGCAACTAAATCAGGACGTATTCTCTCTTATTAGTAACCCTGATTTCGCCATTTATGCCACGTTGTTTTTTTTCCGGATGGCGTTACACATTATCTGAATTATGCAGACAAAAGAGACACAGTTTATGAGATAACCAGGTGTATTTCGTTTAGTAGATGACCCTGTAGTAAGACTATTTTGCCGAAGCTTCAGCGCATGACAGATCAGAAACGACTATCTGTATAAAGAACCAGGCTACTGCCTACCTTCTGGGCTAAGCATTACATGTGTTCCGCAAAAATGAGTCCTCTTCAAGTTAGACGGATAAATGAAAATGAGGGAGTTGAACATGACAAGTCTATTTATCGTGACTAAACCGCAGATGTTCAGTACCTCCTGAAGAACTTATTACCTGTCATATACATGAAGAAGACTCTACGGAATGCGATCAAGAAGCAGTCGATCACCAGGACTAAGAATTTACATGTCAAACCTCTCGGCATCGTAAAGGATTGCATATTAGAGGCAAATAATGACAGGTAAATGACATTTCCAGTCTTTAAGTCGGTCGAAGTCCCGGGTAGGCTATCCGGAGATGTGTTCGTAGGGTTTTACGTACGTAACTATATGCTCGATATAGTAAATGATAAATTGCTACTGTTGCCGCCATTCTAAATTTGTCACTGACAAGTTTTGATGTCGTATTCAAATCTTTAGGAATGCGAATACGAAAGTACTCAAAGTGTGTCATTTTGAGCTGAATAGTCGTCGATGATACACCTTACCTTTAAGATAAATTCCTGTCCCTTACCAAGGTTGATTTCTTCTCCTTACCACCGTTTAGTGTTTGTCAATGTTGAACAGGATGGAATCCTTATTTAGAGGTATTTAACTGCCCCAGTTCTGTGTTATAATAGCTCCTTTCTGCGCACATAAAAAATTGTCTAATGATGAACCTTGCGGGGGAGATAGGCAGCTTGTTTTTGGCAGTCAGTGTATGAAGTCTCCTTGGGTGAATTACGACGCCCTCAAAAAATTTTCCACCCAAGGCGAGTGTTATGCCAAATCCTAAGTTTTCGCATCAGACGGCTGCTGGTGCTCCGATCTCTCCCCCACCCCTTTGAGCAAACCACCTAATACATTAAGGGAGAAGAACAAGTAGGTGTCCCTTTGAGAGAAACCCGCTCAAAACGTCATCTACACCCATTCAAGGTGGTTGAATGATGAAAAATGCTAACCTAGCAGGGTGTGGACCCAGCTCCTTGACAAGATACCGGTCACTCACGCGCAGGATATATTTGATCTCAAATTAAACTTTTGATAAGTCTGCGCATCTACCTGTCTCCCATTGAACAAGGTTTCTTGAAAATGGATGTTTTCATCGCCAACTTCCGTTCAGTGTTTGTTCTCATGGCTAGGAAATGTGGGTGCTTTGTCCGGCTATCTTAAAATTTATCTCTTTCGAAAAAGATTCATCCACGAAACACAATAGAAATTTTTGAATGATAAACCGCAAAGACGTCGCCTCACCTCAACGAGGCGAAACAGCAGCGATGCCGGTAAATTCTTGATTACATTTGTTAGTCAAGGCTTACTTCGTTTTTAGGTAAAAATCCGTTGTATCGTATCCATCCTTTGCAGGGACATCATTTGTGGGGTCTAGATAAATTTTCCTCTGTAACGCTTTTTTTGAATTTGGGCGCTGAATGTGTACGACAGCACCAAATAACATCTAGTCATTGACTCGTCTAGGGGGACTGTGCTTAGTTTTTTTCCTGCAACTGTTCGGAGTTCCCGGCCGAAGAAGGGAAATTGTCAGTGAATGGAATGCATGAAGTAACTACCGTGAACTGTTGTACTATGAGTATCAGTTTTTAGCGGGTCAAAGCGATCTATAGGCTGATACCACACTGATTGAGAGTCGTAATGCGTCCGATGTCACCGATGTTCGAAAGAAAACAACAGTATGAAGTGAAAAATTGTCCGCCACTAACCTAATGGCTTTTCAGGAAACCGACAATCACACCAAGTTAGGAGCATACCGTGTAACGGTTAATTACTACCAACTTAAACAAAATGAGTCGGAATTGATTATATGCTTCCTCCCCACAGAGCCAAGACACGGAACTAAGTACTACACCGCATAATACAGGTGGCCATGAACTAAGTTCCTGGGGGGTACATAATCCTGTATCCTAACCCAAATCTTAACCCTAGCCGTATTCTCAAGTTTAACCTTAAGTTCAGCCTTAACCCTGAGCTTAACCCCAGTCTTAACCCTTAGAATAATTTCCCTGAAATTTAACGCAACACTACCTCAATGAAGGAGGGGGGTGTCAGTGTATCATGTTCTGCAATCCTATCTGAAAACGAATAATGGGAATGTTAGAAAATGTCAAACAAACGGAATCATTATAAAAAGCAGCGTACAAATACAAAGTATAAAATGGCTACCACAAGTCCAATATGCACCAAAAATTTGACAACATTCTCTAATACTGCCTTCCAAGCATTGCTGGTTGACGGCTTAGCACAGTTGGCAAATCATGTTATGATAGTGCTGATGGCTGCTGTCTAATTCCGATACACGAAGCTGGTGAACGGATGTTTTTCCGCATAAGTAGTTCCTCGTCATGATTCTCTCTGTGAAATATTCTTATTTTTTCCCCGCCCCTTGGTCTCTCCTTACGCTTCTTGATCCGATATCATTATGCCCATGCGTTTGCCTTTTCTCGAGTCGAAATCCCCACTAACCTATCAATTTAACTTAAATCATGGGTTCAATACACTCGTGTCGCTCTGAATTTAATACAGGAACATATAATTTTCTGTTATTTTTGCACAGTGAAGTACTGGTTCTCCAAAAACACTCTCAACTAGCACCCAACACTTACCTGGCCTTACTTTATCCCCGGTTTCTTGAAAGCGTACCGACGAATGCACTAAAGGAACTATTACTAAGATGCACATTAAACTTGCAGTTCCTTTTTGACAACCAACTATACAGACAAATAGATGGTGTAGCTATGGGCTCGACCCTTGGACCTCTCTTAGCCGATGCCTTCATGGGCAAACTAGAGAAATTCCAGCTAACTGATCAGCTCAATTAACTTAAACACTACGTTCGCTACGTTGACGACATCTTTGCGATTGCCAATGCAGAAACCAATGTAGATGCACTCTTAGAGGCTGTTAATCAAGCACATCCGTCCAGCAAGTTCACGTTGGAGGTAGAAACGGGAGGTTCGCTTCCTTTCTTAGACGTTCTCCTAAGCCGAAGACCTGATGGTAGTGTCCGAAGGAGCGTTCATCGAAAGAAAACCTGGTCTAGACAATATACGAACTTCGGCAGTTTCGTACCCGTCCAACAGAAACGCAATCTAGTCCGTTTTTTGGCGTAAAGGGCTAGAAAAATTGGTTCGGCAGACTGTATCGAAGAAGAGCTCTGAAAGATCCAGAACTTACTTCGCGAAAATGGCTATCCGGATAGATTTATTACAAAGAATATGGTCGCAAGACCAGAAAAACCCACCACACTTACTGCGGAAAATAAAACTCTATTTCTCAAAGTCCCCTTCCAAGGGGATGAGGCAAGTGAACTCCTGAAAAGATGCCTTGATCAAGCCGTCGCACTAACCTTCCCAGCGGCGAGAATTCGGATATGATTCTCAACCAACCCTGTTTTACACGGGGAAGGTAAGGATAGGTTGTCGGTTCAGACCACCTCCATGTGCATCTACTCATTCACTTGTTCCTGTGGAGCAGGTTATATTGGTCGCACGAGTCGGCCCCTAGCCAAAAGAATAAAGGAACATCTCCCGGCATGGCTGAGAAAAGGCGAAGTTAAAAGCATAAACAGCGCTATTCTCGCACACCTGGTGGATTCCGGGCACCGTGTGGACCCTAACGAAGCCTTCCGTGTGATTTGTAAAGTGCCACCAAACTATCTCACTTCACTGGGTCAGCGGCTGCTAGCAACAGCAGAAGTTACAGCCATCCGATTGAGAAAACCGGTCTTGTGTGCACAAAAGAACCTCCTACAAGCTCCGCGCTTAGCATGGCCAACAACGGTTTAATTACATGCACTCCAGGCCATCTCCTCTTCTCCTCCCCTCCCCTCCCCTCTCCCTTCCGTGAACGGCCACCAAACCCTCACTGCCGCTTAACCATTTATCACCACCCCTTCCACTTTTAACACGACTCACTGGTATGACGAGATGAACCTTATTGATTTTATGTCTTAGCTTGTACTCCGTTTCCCATATAAATGTACTGGTCCAATGAGAATTTATCGAAAGCACGCGTATGCTCACCAACTAGTCTTCTAAAGTGAAGAAGTTTCATTAGAAGTCTTCTAAAAAATTACTTTCTTAGAGTGCTTCTCTAGGAATTTGGCCACTTTCTGTCAAAATCACTCGACGATAGCTTGCAGTGTTTTGATATCACTACAATCTTTTGCATAAGTAACTGATTGGCGGTCATACTACCTTCAAAATATACTAAGCATCCTGTTTCATTCAAATCGGTAAGCAGCCTCTAACTCGCAAACTATTTAAAAATCTGAAGGTATGACGTGTTTTCAAAAAAACCAGGAAACATCGGTGGTTCCGAGTAAACCTCTGTCTAGTGTTGTCCTAACAACTCACAAAATAGGGTTGTACTTCATAAATAGATAAATGTTAATGATCTAATTTGTATTTATTTATTTTGATGATTTATTTAAAAATAACCCCGGATTTTCGTATAGCAAAAGCAATGACGAGAACTTCTTCAGAGTTTCCTTCTGCAGCATTAAATTAGTAACACATAAAGAATATAGAAGCAATTCAGATTGATGTAGATTGTGAATATTAAAAACTAAAACGAGCAAGAAGAAATTCCCGTTTCCAATCATCTCAGGAAATAAAAAAGGTCTAAGGAGGAAGATATAGGACAGAAATAAGTACCAGGCCGATGATACGTGGTGCTCAAAGAACTCTTATATAAATTACTTCCGTAAATCCAGGTTGAAAGTTAAATGTATTGTTTACGAAAGGTAGTTAGCAGAACCCAACATAGTACCTAACTTCCTAAATAGTAACGAGGACTCCAACGGCCAAGTTTGGGTCCCCTGTTTGACAATTGCCTTCTTATGGAGGAACAGATAGGTTTCCTTGCCAGTTGGAGAAACCACATGTGCATCTGCTCATACTATATGATTGCTAATTTCCTTTACAGTCGTTTAATGCACTTGAAAGACCAAGCAAATATGACGTCTACAGTGACAGTATTAGTGCGGCATAAATGATGGACTGCATTGTAATTTCTTCTCCCAATGCATCCGCAGATGTCGTGATAACCGAGAAAAACGTCGAGACCTGTGGTTCAAGCAATGCGAACGACGAGGGTTACAACCACCCCACAAGATTGGCTCAGTCGTCAACCGGCTCACTCCCACTCCTCAGGGCCCCCTACGTTCCGATGGGAAGGCAAAATTGAGACTACCAGAGTTGGACGTGAGCACAGCAGCTAACAATAACCCACCTGCCCCGAAAACTAATTCAACCCGTAGCCTTTATCCCTTCTGGACTTGATCTCAGGGCCACCTGTACTTTTGTTCTCAACAGAATAATCCACCTGACTGGGGTATTAGGCCTTTCTGTGTGTTTTTATCACCTTTGCCTGTTCCTTCGATTTGGCATACACTAAACCCTATAGTTCATTCTAAACTGTGAGGCCGACCTCTGTCCGAAAAAAAGAAATTTCGGTGGAAGCACAATAGCCGGGTCCCTCTACGATAGTCCAATCAAGGCCTTCTGCATTATGGGAGCCGTCGTACTATGGTTTTATGGGGGGAGCATAAAGACCGGGAAAAGAATAAGAAAAAAGCCAAAATGCCACACCAGCCCGAAAGGTAAACAACATGGGTGTGCTATGGCAACGCCCCCCCTCGGTGATCAGACATTAGCCAACCGGTCTAACGGGGCGGCATTCAGCCAGGCACCCCTTCCGGGTTATAAACTGATGGTCACATCGTGTTACTGAAGTGCGAAAAAGATGGACAGGAGCTAGGGTATAAGGAGTAAATGAAGAGCGATCCCGGGTTTTTGAACTAACCAACATTGTCTGCCGCAAGCAATTTGAGAAGCAGAAAGAAAAAAATATATTGGAGGGGCCCGGCTATTGTGCTTTGACCACATTTTTTATAGTAGAAGAAGGCACAGATCATAATGTTGGCATTAAAAGTTCGAAGAATCTCAATAAGTGTAAAAAATTAAGGAAATTATATATATTGCGATGGCAAATACGCAATATTTTGGGCTTAAAATCAAACTGCAATCAAGCGGAATCTTCGAATTTTAGATACCCTTCCGGTGAAAAAGACTTCCAATTATAGAATAACGCCTTTCAAGATCCGTTGCTCCTCTAACTAGGAGCACTCCGATAGGAACTCCAAGGGCACATTTCAGGACACCACGTCTTTGAACTTGCCACTGCTACAGGTCAAAGCATTTTACCTTTAAACTGACTGTCACCTTCCTTTGTATTCCACGTTGCAATAGATGGAACAGTAGGAGAGAGCAGGAATTCCAAAACATACACTCCATTTGTCATTCAGACAGCAAGTATCGACCATTAAAAAGGTTTTAAAGGGACAAGGCTGGGTTCCGACACACAAGCCAGAGGGGAAAATTCCAAGCAAAAACAACTACATTAGTCTGGAGTATACAGGTGGGTGGGTAGGCTAAAGAAGGTACAGAGAAACAGAATATTAGCACGAGACAGACTGCACTTTAAGCAGCATACATTTATGCCTTACCAACACAGATCTCATATTTTGTTTGAAAAAAAGTTCAGCTTTATTATGTAAGATATAGGCGAACGCCTTTGAAAGTTTACTGCTAAAATAGCGTCGCAAAAGAAAACAACAATATAAAAAATACGGTGAAAAGAAGATTGTCTATAGAATTGCCTGCAACAGGTAAGTGTCTGGTACCGACTAATGTCAATGTATGCGTGGTGTCGCTAAAGTGACCTTATAAACGTGTTACTGAAATTGGATTAAGTAGTTTGTAAATGAACACGTAAGCTTTGCGGTCTTCTTCTGTTTGACAAACTTCTTGAGGGTTGAAAAAACTACATCAGGAACAAGCCTTGCGTTGGTCTGTGTACAGAGAAATCCGCTGAAGGGGGCTTTGGTTCCTCCAGATCCCGGTTTTGCAGGGATATTGCCTCCGTATTTGGTCGGGGCAACTATGGGCTGCAGCTGGCTGTGGCCTGAACCTACACATTCTGACCTGGATGAGCTAAAGACCTTTCTACCGCGACTACGTCTTGCCATTATGAAGATTGTATTGACAGGCTAGTTAGGTGTCGAGCCCGCAGAGTTAGTGATGTGCTAAGAAGGCGAGTAATGCGGTGACAGTGTAGCGCCAGGTGCACCTATGCACCTTTAAAATGGGTGTCCGCACCTCCACCACGAGGCAACAGGCGAGACTATGAACTCATGCAAATCGACCGCCCACGACGCTTTTAGATCGGACTGGAATCACCAAAGCGAAATCGGCACTGGTATTCTTACCTAGCCGGTTGTCTGACTGTCCCATTATTTGTGAGAGGGGCAGAACGATGAGGACCTGAATGCCAGCTCCGACAACGGTTGATTTATAACGATTAACGGAGAATTTCCTCCTCTTCATTACGAGAGAGATTACTGAATACTTGCTAAAGTGTTTCACTTTGTGGACGGCCGGTGGGACTGCTGTAAGGAAGCGAGTGCCAAGAGTAGGAGGCACAGCCTGAAAAAGCGAGCGTCAGCTGGTTAGACGGTGAAAAATGCAACTAAGTCAATATACTTTGGGAACCAGAGAAAAGGGCCGTACGCAAGCCCAAACTTGCGGCCTCAGGATAAGGAAATTTGGTTTTGTGCAATTCCTAGGAAGATCTTTTATTTGTATTTCGGCCTGTGCTTTTCCTTAGGACAGATTGCGAAACACTTGTCAGCTACACATAACGCCCTCAACCACAACCTTCAGATAATGATGCGGCCTAGCTAGGCATAATTAAGAAGTTTGGGAACGGGCCGTTGACAGTGTTTGCAAGTCCATTTTGATGCACGGATGCAAAAAGGATGGAAAAAGGCCTGATTTTCCTTGCCCTTTTAATCAGTAGCAAGTCCGAGATTAGTTAAAATCTCAGAAGGCAAACCTAACAGACAGCGATAATAGAGGAGGTAGTATAAGTGGTCATGGGACAAGTATATACGACTTGCAACCACGCAAGGCGTTACTTTTCGGTGTTTGTGCATGTGCCCGAAATGGTTTAGCGAGTAAACGACGAGTTCTTTATGGTCATTTGGAGATGTGTTTTCGACTGAAATAATTAAATGCAAGCAGAGCTGAAGATCGTGACCGTGACCGTGACCCACCAACTCAGACGTCCAACTAGTCAGTTACCAGCGACAGAACTTGATTGCACTGCCGAAAAGGCCACTGCGGCCTGAGCAATTGTAGTCTTTTCGAGTCAGCGGAAAATTTTGTCGGGGTGGTAAATTTCCAAAAAAAGCGTTGGGGGTGTGGTGGGTTGAAATCACAAATATATTGGCTTATGAACCATGGGCAGGTCCGAACCATGTCCAATAGACAAAGTGACATTCAATATAACTCGCGAAGGCATCATAAGACGAGTAGAGCACTTTCGGTCTTGTAGTTGGACTCAGTTGCGAACTAATATTGGACACTGACGGAGTGTTGTCAAAAAACCTTTTTCTCAGAGAAGACCAATAAAAGGCTTTGAAGCCGTGCTGGTGCATTTATCTACAATGGTGACATGGAAGAGTGGTCCGTAATCAGCACTAGTATGCTCAAATCTCCTAGGACTGTTTTGGACTGTTAACTGATCGAGCTGCTTAAAAAATTGAGGTCTATTTAAAAATTTTCCATTCCTAAGTGCGTTGCAACTTAGCCCGGAGGCGGTAAGACCACCGGAGTCAAGATTTGAGACGCAGCATCAACCTGGGTTCTCGCATGCTGGTATGGTCCACGATCATGAGACATGCCTCCGGCTGCGGAAAAACTGGAATAACCAAGGAAGCTTACCTAAGTAAGAGTTCTATTCAGTCCCCGTTTAGCACATTAAATTTTTATACTATAGCTTTATTTACAGTCATGTTTAGAACGCTCGACTTGAACAAGTCCTGAAACAACGTCCCACTTTTGCTCTTTTCGTGTCTCACAGACAACACTGGACCAGAGCAGGTAAATACAACTAATCTGTTTACGTCGTTTGTGACGGGTTTCGGTGGGTAGGTCAGCTAGCACGATTCACTCTAGAAGCCTAGGTGAAGAAACTTCGTCTTCTTCCACCCCACAGATATGCGTGCCACAGGGAACACCAGACATGGGTACAGACACCTAGGTGTCGCATGTTAAAAGTGCATTCACTGGATGAGTCACGGAACATGCTCATTACGTTGTGCCTTTGGGCTCAATATAGGGCCCAAAGAACACGGGTTCTTAGCTAAGATCCGACAAATGTGGGTTTTGATGTGGATGACTGACGATTATTAGTAAGTCAGAAACAGCCATCCCTGTCTCCGTGTCTCTTGTTTGTATTCCCCTTCCACCTAAAATCAATGAAAAATCTCATTTACTGTTAACGAAAAGCCTGCAATGCGTTTTCGCCTAGGAAGGATTGTTTGGGTGAAATTTTTATATCGATTAGCGTGCGGCATAATCACAAACTTTTTTAGTCACGCCAGGATGCTGACAAAACCTCAAGTAAAATTATTACTCAGAAATTTGTTCAAATCTTCGGAATTCATGGTCTGGGCATGGTTGAATCGTGATGACGGACGTTTGGGAACCGGTTTGGTCTGTGCGTTCTGTTTTTAATGGTCAAATACTTCTTAAACGCTTGACACCGTTTACAAAGAAGAAAAAAATACATTTCCTATCGTATCATCGGCGATACCACTATAGTACTACTGAACCCGGGAAACAAATAGCACTTTGCTACCGATATGAAGTGACGTAGACAAGAAAAAAATTATAAATGAAGTCTCAAACAACCATTACGTGCACCTTCCATATTATGAAGAGGGTTCGTTTATATTTACCTGGACTAGACAGCCGAAAAATTGACTATTTCGTGTGGTTTTGCGGGTCCGTTTATTACACGAGTTTTATTCAAAGGAAGTCCCGCTCATCGCATACCTTATATAAATGCTCACCTTCCCGTTGTTTTTGGAAATCAGTTGATCAACTAACTACAATATAAAAAGTTTAAGTGCCTTGGCGAGTCAGTCTACATGGGTCTTTCAAAACACGACGAGAACAGCCACTAGATGAGACAATCTTTGTGGCATTTTAATCATTTAAAGTCTTTCTGTATTAATGACGACTGTTTATGCTTTTCCGATCGAAAAAGTAACCCCAGATTTCAAACTTGAGCCAAAAAACTCGAAAAATGTTTTTTTATTCCTTCAGCTGTAATATTCCCTGACGATATCGAGTCAAAAGCCGCAACGCACTTCCACATAAAAGTGTAAATTGTCGTTACTTATACAAAAGCAATAGCGAGAAACAATTCGTATTTAGGGACTCCTGGGGTTGAATCCCCTAGCGGTCTCTTGTAACATAAAGAGTTAAGCATATTATAAAAATGTGCGAGATAGTCGGGATTGGTGAGCAGAGAACATTTATTTCCAAATAGTCCTTTTTCGTTGTGGTGAGATTTACTACAACATTCGACAGAAAAAGCATTAACCAACATCTGAATTTAGCAATTGTAACGCGTTCAGCAATTTTTTTCATCACTTTTGTCAAAATCTATAGCGACATTTAATTCCACATAATTCAATCGCCTGGCAATGACTCAGATAATATTGTTCGTATTCGATCGATAATTTTAAAACAGCAGAAATCTCCAAATGACACATGTCGGATAATATGGGTTAAGGCTACAGGCATATACTTGTGTCTGGAAGCACTCAAGACTTCAAAGTGAAATTTCCTCAGGCAGAGGGGGCTGCATATGCTTTGGTGCAAAGTACTGCCTTCTCCGTATAGCAAGGCGGAAATAAGCCCGTGTTTATTGTAACGGAAATAAAATGCAAGCGTTGGCGAATAGGGGAGTAATTGAACGGTCGCAGGAGGTACTGGTTGAGTGATGTAGGACTGTGAACACAAAATGCGAAGGACAATTAAAGGCTTACTTTAGCTTACACCAGGGGTAATCTAAAGAGCCCTTGGGGCGACTTCTCAGAGACGGTTTGCAAATACCAACGTCTAACAAGGTCATTTTATAATAGCAGACCAAATTTCGAATATTGATCTTGACTTAATGATAATCGTGACCGCCAAACAGTCCTGAGCACGATGGTGCGCAAGAAAAAGGTACTGAAGCCCTTTGAAACAAAATAATTAGGAAAAGATGCATATGGACTTCGTTTTTTTCATCAACCTCTTTGACTTTCGGTCTCCGCTAACTTTGTTTGAAATGTGCCTCCCTGTATGCAACACCTCCACTCTGCCGGGTAACTTAAAAATGAGGATAAAAAAAGCTAGTATTGTAGATCATCAACTTCGCCATAATAATAGTTCCTGACACATTTTCATTCACCATCTATGCTGAGGCTTAAATGACTCAAATGAAAGAAACAACCTGAAAACTTTTATCGAGAATTTATAGGTCTGTGTTTTAAGTAGATAATTGAAGTGACCTACGATGCATACATTAATTGCCTCTCCTACTACTCATCTTGTAATGAAGTCTACTCTCACATATTAAAGCCGAGCACAGGACGCTCTTCTTTTTTCCCCAAGCACCTAGTCACCCTCCTCATCCCCCTTCAAAAATTGGTCAACTCTGATGATGGAAAGACGAAGCTCTGCGACGGCCTGTACGCCCTTCTGTTGGTTGTACCGAGGGTGGAAAAGATGATTGCGCTTGACGATTTCGATGCTCGTGCCGGCGTTGACCACGCCACCTAGGAGGAAATGGTAGGTCACCGCAGGATCGAAAATGGTAACGGCCTTCTCCCCGCCTCCTCCCCCTCCTCCTATCTTCCTCCTCCTCCTCCTCCTCCTCCTCCTCCTCCTCCTCCTCCTCCTCCTCCTCCTCCTCCTCCTCCTCCTCCTCATCCTCCTCCTCCTCCCTCCTCCTTTCCTCTCCTCTCCTCCTTCTCCTCCTCATCCTCCTCCTCCTCTCCTCCTCCTCCTCCTCCTCCTCCTCCTCCTCCTCCCTCCTCCTCTCCTCTCCTCCTCCTCCTCCTCCTCCTCCTCCTCCTCCTCCCTCCTCCTCCTCCTCCTCCTCCTCCTCCTCCTCCTCCTCCTCATCCTCCCCTCCTCCTCCTCCTCCGCCTCCTCATTCTCCTCCTAGATGTCTAAAAAGAACAAAATCGTCTCCTAACTCACGCCTTACAAGCCTGAAGTAGGCAACGTGAATGCACCCTCAGCCGAGTCATGGGCAGTTGCTGGACTATATCTGCATCTGTAGGCGTAACCAAATATAGGCACTAATGAGTAGGGCGACGTTAGGGCAAGCCGCTGGACGTACAACAACTTTGTCGTCTTCAATATGAGACTTCAATTGCAGCCCAGAAGGCAAGCGCAATAAGAAATAAAATCGCATTATTTGCATACTGTAATACTGGTGATGGTTATGCGCATACTGAAACGTAGTAGTTACATGATTTGAAAACTGGAACACATACAGGAATCTGCGGTGGATGCCATTGTTTAGACCCAGTAGAGAGAACTGCAGGAAGCACTTTTGTTTTATCGTATTAGCATTTCTCGGCGGTTTAATGGGAACCACGAAAAACTCCACACTCTGCTTTCCGCGGAGCGCAGGCTACACACAATCAACACCACTAACGGAGGCTGGCCAAAAAAGTCGTATACGTCCGATACCGAAGCCTAGTGCCGCAAAGGAGATCAATACATATACCAAAAGTGGTGAAATGGAGAATATTTTGTGACCGAGCACCAGCACACTACTCTGAACGTCTACGCAAGCGAGTGTTCGCAACAACCGAGGCTGTGACGATTCGATTAGGGAACCCAACACTTTGCTATCAGAAAGCGTTAACACACACAATCTGTCTTCCCTGGCCGAATCCCAGTGGTACTATCACGCCACCCCCACACCCTGACAATGGTCACATGCATTCTGCTTATTTGACGCACAGACACCGCTCACAGCTATTCCCTCCTCTGCCCCGCTCCCTGCTCCAACGTCTTTAACACGCCTACTTCGTCATGTAGGTGGCGTGGAAAAGATGATTATGACTAACCACCAACACCTCTCTCCACCCACAAGCGACATATAATCCCTGTACATAACTCCCGACTCCATTGCCACGGTCTGATGATGAATTGCTGAAAACACGTGTTTGTCAATTGACTTTTCAACTATACAAAGAGTCTGCGCTCCATAAACCAAGTTGACTGCTACTGCCCAGTCCGGATTGAGGCGTCTCACTGGGGAGGAATTTGCTGATAGAAGAATGATTGGCCACGCCTTTTCAGGACGTCATCAGTCACACATGCCATATCTTTGTAGTTGTTATGAACCGCCTACCTCCAGCTATCAACCACCTTCCCCCCAAAAGACAATCAGAGCATACCATAAGCTGTAAAGCAGCAACGCACCGGGCGCCAACAAAATTCAGTCATGTAGGACAACCCTCAACTCATGGGTAGGCCTACCTCACTGTTTCCGAAAACATGAATAGAAACACAAATCCTCGGAATTTTGAGTATTTCACTGTCAACCGCATATGTGGACACAAAGATCATCGGCACCTGTGTGATAACTGCAGAGTCATCACCCTCCTCAACTTTACAGGCAATATCTTCATCCCTGTCTTAATCAATTCCTTACACACGCGTCTGGCGCAAGCCCTCCCTTCAGAAATACACTGCAGATACTAGAAAATTTGTGGGACCACGTGCATGCAGATGAACTTCCACGAAACCTTCGGGGAATTGACGAAATCTTTGACATGATGAACCGAGATGGACTGTAGAAAATGAATGTCAAGAGCGAATAACGCAAATAGTAAAAAAGCTAACGGGGAGGATGATGGCGCATGTCATAGACAATGAATCCGGCTCACAGGCATTAACGGCGACAAGTCATGTCCTCAATCCCACCCCCTTCGAGCTCCTAGCTTTTGTAATGCCAATGGGTGCCTTTCAAGGGGTGCGTTCAGTAATCAAGCTCGGTTTTCAAACTGACAGTAAACTACCCGACGTTGGACTCATGAAGTCATCTGTGGGAATTTCCAAGCTCAGTGTCTACGGCCTCCTATTGGCAGATGGCTGCAGGGTAAACGAAGCGACTGGGGTGAACTTGCAAAAGTCGTAGACTTATTTTCCCCGGTTGTTCAAAGTTCTGGCTAGCAATACACAAGGAGAAGACGACGATTACAGTTGGGCCAACATCAAATTAGGACGGAATATTAAAACAGAGAAAAAGTTTGACACGCTAAAAAATATCGTGAAAAACTTATGAAGGTCAATGGAATTCACATCAAAACCCTGAATAAGTGCGCCTATCGGGAAATTATAATGTTACGAATCATCAGGATATGCGATGAAATCATCAATAGGACCTCTAATCTAAACCAGGCCTGTGGTCGACTAAAGCGTGCCATGTAGAATCAAAGCAATATCTTTCCCACGAAAAGATGAAGGCTTGACCACTATGTTATTCTGGCTAAACCTCTGTTCGAGGCAAAGGTACGAGTGGTCCATAAAAACCGGACGGGAAACTCTATCGCTTTCAGTCCAGGCGCCTCCGGAGAATATTGAAGGTGATGTGGTAGGAAAGGATCCCGGACGCCAAGGTCCTCGGAAGGTCGACGTCCTCAGTATCTACACCAAGCTGAAACAAATAGAACTGTGCTGAAGCGGTCAGGTTGTGAGAAAATTTAATGATTATTATATGACAATGTCTCTTCGAGAACTGGCAAAAAAACGAGAACCAAAGTGCTCAAATAATGACACCTTGATGATCCTCTTGCAAATCAATTTAAAGGCCTAAGAAAGCCTCGTACATAATCGGCTGCTTTTGTGCACTGGCGCAGGAAAGGTAGTACCCACCTTCGCAAACAATCAAATAACCGCTGACAAGGCAAAACAGATGTTTGCAAGATTCAGGTGCCGCTGACTAACAACAAAAACATTCAAACTGCTAGCACTGTGTTTAGCTTGGTAATGGACACTCCGTTGATGGACATCTGTGGACACAATACAATGCCGAGACGATCAACCGGACATCCATCTCACAAAGCACAGCCGCCAGTGACTTCCGAAATGAAGACACTACTTTAATCCCGCCAAGCATGCCCACCATCGAATCTTCCACCACCAAATCAGTTCTAAACTGTTGCCATTCTAATCTAAACTTCAAATCCCGCACCATGCCAATCTGTCAAATGCGAATCCACCGCATTATGACTAGTGAACCAGTGCTTGGGGTTCCGTCATGCCTCCATTACACACATTGTACCTGTTCACGCTGCTCCAGCACATTCGGCTCCGTACGTTTCTGTGAAAATACTCAGGAAAATGCCATGCTCCAGACCCCATCATCACACCTCGCCCTTCCTGACAGTTAGACCATCGATATTCACGATTTCCATCGTATGCTCCGCAACAGGGTGCTGCATGGAACGTGATTTGCACTGGATTATAGGGCGGGTAGACATGCACTGTACCTATCTCACGCTCTGTTTCACTCCCCTATCTGAGCCAAGTGTCAAGACAGAGTCAAGAAGGCCGGAGATGGGAGAGGCACAGGCAGGCGTATGTGGGCTGTTTAGTTTTGATAACCAATCTGTCCAATCCAATTGCAAGTCGATTAAAATGCTCGGACGGTCAACCACTGCATGGAAAGGAGAGTGAGGCTGACACCAGGGGGTCCAACCTCACGGAAAATTGGCACCTTCCTCTGTTGCGGAGAGCACCCGGAGGCGAGAGCGAGTTAAACCCGCACGAGAAATCAAGCGGTGTGCGTGACCTGCTTAAGAAGCAGCGCTATCAAATCAGAAGTCAACATGAAGCTATCGACCCCAAGGGCATACTCGAACAACCAATTAACGTTTGGTCTTCTATTCTGGATGCCCGGACGAGCCCCACACACATGCACCCGGCATATACGCGCGCACCGAAGCAGGCGCAACAAAGAGAATAAAACAGGCGGACAGGTAAGCAAAGGCCTAACTAGTGTGTTACGTTGAATAAAGAATTGTTATCGGAACCGCCTGGGGACGTAACATACTCACAAATAATAACTATGACGTGCCCGAGCCGTGAATTAGATGATTGCCAAAGTATAGGAGATTACAGTGCTTCTCAGGATGGAGAGCCGTACTGTAACAGCTCGTTTTTACTATAAGTGTATGGCCCTGGCATTTTTGCGATAAACGTACTGAACTTACTCTAAGCTGGTACAGTAAGCGAAGATAAGTTAGCTTGTGACACACCTGGATGGATGCTTTACATTTTTGTCAGCCAGCGCATGCATGCACACTGCTGATTGTCTTTAATTAATCTTGTTAATGAAACATAGTATGTGTGGCGAGAGTAAGCGAGCCGAAAACCTTCCTCACCATTAAGTAATTTATACAAAATTCACCACTGTCGGGTCTGCCTCGTGGAGCGTGTGACTACGCAAACTGTCACAAAAATAGCATTAACCATCTCGTGGTTCATAAGTTATTTGGTTTTTGAAAGTCTAGCAACTGCCTCCCAACGGACTATTCAAACCATCCCCGCTGAAAACGCATTTCCATTATGTGAAGACTAATATTTATAAGCCGTCGAGTTAAGTTCCCCTAAGTATCACAGGGAAGCCTCAAGCATACACCTCGATTGAGAAGTAGAAACGATCACTGGGACAAGAAATTTATTCGCCTGACGTTTCGGATTCCACTTCGAACCCATTTTCAGAGTCAGCATCAGAAAAGCGCAATTCCTACAAAGGAGGCTGCAGTATTTATAGGATGCAGCCACTATGCTACTGTATAAATATGAACAATCTGACGCGCTTGAAACTATCACGGTGCGCTTAAAGCCGTGGCTTGGAAGGTTGCCAACTGACGGGATAACTCGAACCGCGTGGTCAGCCCAATGTGTGTTTTGTGTGTACTGGCTGACTGGCGGACTGAGAGTCAGGCTGCAATGGCTCCTTCTTAATGTGGCCTTTAAGGTACTCCTACTCCGTGGGATCCGAGCCAAGTGTGGTGGTACACCCAGGGGCGGCTCTGGCCGCGCCAGCCACCTGCGCCCTCTCCCATCTCCGGTCTTCGTGACTCTGTCTTGACACCGGGCTCAGGTGGAGGAGGAGGAGAGAGTGCGGTAGCTGCATCGCAAGGCTACTATCACTTAAAACGAATTCACACGCAAGTCACCATCCCTGCACCACCTGGTGTGGAGCATACGGTGGACCTCGTCGAAATCGACGGTCGAACTGTCATCTGCTGAAATTTTTATCACCCGTGCTGGAGGCTGGCGTGTGATTGCTCGGCCACCTGGTTCACTGGCATTGGCGTTATAAATTGTGTTCGTTTGCACGCTTCCGGAGTGGCTGATTGCTTTTATCAAACTGAGCATCAGCACCGAATATATGTCGGGGAGCTCATTTGCCTTTGTTAATAGGCTGCGGGCTCTGAAAATGGGTTCGAGATGGAATCCAAAACATCAGGCGAATAGAGATCTTGTCGCAGCGATCGCATCTATTTATTCTCTATTACTTCTTGTGACTCGCATTTTCGCTTGTATCGGATACATCTAACTTAATGTCTTCGTTAAAAAGGAAGGCAAGCGAAACCGAAAGAAGTGAAATTTGACTGAAGAAACTGAGGTGATCGCATAGGACTAATACAGGGTCTGACATTACCGCCAAAAACATCCATATTTTAAGATAAGACACTTCTTTATTCAGGATCCAGCAATGATTTAATGGTCGGTAATTATAATAAATTGTAGGTGAACATACTAGGCCGCCTTACGCACTCCCGCGGACATTAATGATGGGTAGTTGAATACGGCTACATAATAATATTTAATTCAGTTTACGAGTCCCGGGTGCCAGAAACGAAAACGACATATCGAACATTTCTTGTACCGTTTTCGCGCATGTCAGGACATTAGCAATGGTTGCGGGATGACCGTTTAGCAAAGTTAACTGAGTTACGAGAGTGGCATCTACCGATATATCCCAGCTGCATAATTTGGGTGAGAATTTTTGCTGAGATCATCAGCCCACACAGGCCCTCGTATGACGAGTAACAGCAAATAACCGAGAAGCTTTTACCAACAAGGACAGAGATAGTGGACTTTTCATGGCAGCTTAAGTCCCAAAGGTGGCTCTAGCCACTACAGCCTTCAGACCCGGTCCCGACTAGAAAGGGTAAATTTTGGAAGCCCCCTGAGAGGATAATGTATCCTGTACAGAAAGATTGGAAAGTGGGTTTGAAGAAGTTGGCAGCCATTCGAGGGCACATGCCGCGTGCCTCGAGAGTGTCTTTCCGAGTGGCAATGGAGCATGCATCCCAGCGCATTGAGCGGGAGCACATCTGAATCAGCCTTGAAATTGAGTGCTCGGTGAGAATAGTCGTAACTGGTCGAGAACCAGACTACAAATACGCGCGAGAGGAGCAGCGTTGCAACAGACGATCAGAGTCGGGCCACTAGTGACTGGCCCTTTCTGACTTATTTCCGTAACTAGCCAATGACATGCAATCCCTGACTGAATGTCCGAGAATTGAACTGATTTTGGCTTGCTGTTATTAGGTACCAAATCAAAATTGGAATGCAGATGCGTAATTTCGGCAAATACAAGATAGAGTGGAATGGTCATTTCTGAATTTTTAACTGTAATCAGCCAGTCATACGTAACTCCAGGTGGTGGCCACCCAAGGCTCAAACCCGCGACCTGTTGATCAGAAAGCCAACGCTCTAGCCACTGAACCACGGGTTCGTTGTCTTGCCGGTTAAAATCGGGACTATTGACATTCATTTGACGAATGCTCACCGATCGTTAACGGAACTCACTCGTCAATGCTCGGTGCAAAGTTCGGTGGAAGCACAATAACCACACCCACGGAGAACATTACTAGCAAGGCCAGCTGTCTTCGAGGCAACGTGAGGAAAGGGGTTTTAAAGGTAGGGCAGAACGAGAAAGCAGAAAGCATGGGAAAAACAGCCCAGTTATCGATGAACTAGGTTGAATGAAACCCGCGGGATTTAAGGGAAAGGGAAAAGCTATCCCTTGGGCGAAGGGTAAGGGGATTGGCCTCCTGGACCGGTGTAAGGGAAATAAAACCCGAAATGGCATCAAAGAGAGCTAACTGGGAGCGCAGTTGACTGAAGTACGAGAGGTTAACGTGTGAAAATGAAATCAGGGGCAAGTAATCTGGAGCCATTATTATCAGTGGGTCCGGCTATTTTGTTTCCACCAAATGTATTTTACTATGCACAAAATAGCATAGTTAGGATTGCACCCGATAATTATATTTCAATTTATTAATAACTGAACGGCCTGTCAACATTTCACCTTTTGCAATTGGTATTGCTGTGAGGTCTCTATCGGCTCAATCAAACGAAAACCTGTTTTCATTAGTCTCCGCATCTCAAACAATGGAAAACATAAAAAAATAGATCCTTTCTCGTATGTCCATCTTGGAATCTATACAGGAAATTTAAACTGCTCGTCGGAGCTCAGCAGACAAATTAAACTTATTCTTTAGGGGAAATTGAGGGCAAAATCCGCTTAAGGACAATTTTTAGACGTAATTCTACTTTTGCTGATGTATGTCCTCGATTTTTTGCAATAACCGGCTTTCTGTAGATCTAAAATTTCATTTGACCTTTTGACCTTTTCACCTTTTTCACCTTTTCAGGATCTTCCATCATTCTAAGGAAATTGATATATCTAAACAATATAATATTAATTTATAATCCACAATGTGACTTCTTTTTCAAGAACGGTCGTTCATTTACTGCCGTAAGAAGTTGAGGGATGAAGCGTTAGCTTATTTTTTTCAAACATAGATTTTTTTGTGACATTCACGAGATTTAATAAGTTGGGGAATCTACGGTTCATTGTCATGTATAGCTTACAGATCGTTGGATGTTTTGCACAGATATCTAACTAATGACAACTTTGCAGGTGTGACATGAGTACGCAAGGTGGTCTAGCAGCTGTTGTATTTTCTTTTAAGCTCTAGGCTATCAAGTTTACTAATTTTGCCTTCATTGTGGATATTAATTTCAACCATTTCCAGTTAAATTAAAGAAATGGAAGTGGCCAGTTTTTGTATTTTCAATGAGTTAACAGAATAGTGGCATATCATGCTTGATGTAACAGAGATAGGAATGCTTTTCTCACAGAACAAAATCGATTAAATGCATATACATAGAACGAAATAGTTTTTCGATTAGGGAAACGTCATGAGCCGGTCAAAACACTTGTTATTACATGGAAGTCTTAGGCTGTGCAATGCCACATTTTCCAGTTTATACTTAGTCGAATGAAGTCGCCATAAGACAACATAATTTTTGCACGCCAGACTTTGCTGACTTCAAGATTTTTGTGTTATGTGAATAATTCACTTATGCAAGTAGTTGGCATTACACCATAATGACAATCTTGGGGACCTCGGCTACCATAAGATTATGTTTGACGAGGACCTTAAGCCCCGGCAAGTAAATCAGAGGCAGAGAGCTCAGAAAATTCAGCATAGTAATTGACATAAACCGCAGACTTGCGCTGTGCGATGACTTATGGATTTTCATGGGTGACAATCTACCGTTCTCCGTCTTGCCTACAAACAGATACCATCCAGATAACCGCATGCATATATATTCCCGAACGAACTTTATCTTCCAATGAAATCTTCGCAGAATGCACCACATTTAGATACAAAGCAATCTAACACCACCATTTGTACACCCAGGCTGCGAAAAACGTCATTGGGTACTACACTCTGTCAAAAGGATGTTCGTAGCTATCGAAAAGTACATATTTGCAACAGTTTACAACATCTTCGTTCGATCTTACCTAAAGCGTGACTTACAATTTAGACGAAAATGATTGTCAAAGGATAAAATATGTCTTCAGAAGCTGCAACGTCGGGTGAAAAAAACTAGAAAATAGCTAAAACACCGATCTTGCTTAGAAAGACTGGAGTGCCTTTATCTATTCCCTCTATGCTACAGACAGCAAAAAGGTTAACTAATCTTATTGTACAAGATAATATATGACCTTCGACAAGGACCGCATTCTGAGCATATGTTTCAGCCACGCCTCTCGCTTCCTCTCCGTGAGCACCCTATATATATATATTGAATATATAGCTGAAGTAGAGTGCATTCCGAGATGATAATGTGAAGAAGAAAGGCTCGTCGTAAGAAGCCTCCTCAAATTTTATTTTGGATGGAGTGGCCAAACGGGGCCATCAAGTTGAATGCCACGCTTTAGCTACGCCAAATGGCCTTGGCATGCCACGCCACCGTCAGGTCCTGCACCGGCGGCAAGGTGTTGCCATTCTGGCAGGTGATAGCTGGATTGCTTAACAGTAAAGCAGTATACCATCATACACGTGCCATTTTGCTATTTTTTATTCCTTTATTCCAATTTTTTGATATTACAAATGTTTCACACAAAATGAACATATTTTAATCAGTCATTTTTGTTAAAGATTTTTTTTATTATAGTAAAATAATTTACTTCCACAGTTGAAAATGATCTTAAACAAATTAACCGCTACCCTCGATCACCAAAAATGAATCTCCACAAATCATTTTGTGCTGCACCTAGATGTTCTGCCTCTAGCCCCATCTGGATCTATTGAATTTATGGTCTCTTCTTCGGTTTACTTAATGCGACAAACATACAACCCTGTAAAGTGAACGATGTACAGTTTTGAAAGATAGTAATATTGTATAGGAAGTGTTATTATACACAATTGTATTTCAGTACCGTATGCTTTATATATTTGTTTTCGTATCCTACCATGCTGGAATCCGGAAAGAGTTTATATTTAATGAGCAGATACCAATTTTGGGAGTTATAAATGAGTTATGTGGCATAAATGTTGCCTGAGAATGCTTCGGGACCATTTGACGTATAAATTCAAAGTCACTTCTGACGCAACTATAAGTTACTAATGAATCCTTACACAGGTCTTGGAGTTTTTCTGCAACATGCAATCCGAGGAGACATCTAAAGTCTTTGTTATGTCTATGGTGCACACGAATTCAACACAGTTCCTCCGAAAATTTTTTGCAATGCTGTAAAAGGGTTTATTTAAAGTTCTTACGGCCCTCGAAGGCTGACTGTGTAGGAAGAGTTTGGATTCTTTATAGAAGTTAAGATGGTACTCGAGGATGTAACGACACTGCCAAACACAAACAGTGTAATTTAAGGGCGTCGATGATAGTAACAGCTGCCATCACATGCACTGCATAAGCACGTCCGAATCCCACCAGTGCTTTTTATTTTGGCCATTTTTAGTTATTGATGGTTCATTTTATGTGAGTTTTTATCCTTTCCTTTATATGTTTTATTCAATTTCTCCATTATCATGTGTTTCATTCGTTTTCTGCTGTCATTTGCTTCAAAGGAACTATAGTTACTCCAAAACCTCTCAGTTTATTATGGGGATTTGGCACAACTGCATGTTGAGGATTTCCAAATTCCGTACCAATCTTCCGATGTATTCACAGTTGGGATCTTAAAAAAGTTTTATTAGAATGCCATTTTACTCTATGCCCTGAGCGGCTTATGCCATATTGTCGATCTTAGAGGGCTCAGAGTCAGGTTTTCAAAGACACTGTAGGATTTAGCCAAATATCCAAAATATGAATGCATCGGTGCGTATCCTATCAGACTTTTCAGCATCTCAAATTATACTCAAAACAATGGATGGTTCAGGGAAAGCTGCAAGTGTGGTTTATCAGTTCATTTTATTAAGGATATAGGCATGCTGTTTTGGGTACGCTAGTTACAACGTGTGCCCCCTAAACGGACCACTGGTAGATGCGTTGGACTAACACGGGGGCCGCACCAGGGCACGGCAGGCGTTATTTCGGTTGCGCTCCCGTAACAAATGCCGAACATGGGGGGTGTGGTGGCACGCCTAGGGGCGGCTAGAACCTAGGGGCCCCGGCCGTGCCAGCCACCTGCGTCCTCTCCCATCTCCACTCTTCATGACTCTGCCTTGACACTGGGCACAGGTGGGGGAGGAGAGAGTACGGTAGATGCAGCACAAGTCCAGTATCAATTTAAACTAAATCACGCGCAAGTCACCGTACCCTGCTGTGGAGCATACGGTAGACCTCATCGATATCGTCGTTCGAACTATCGGTATTTGCAACGTAAATGAGGAAATGTGTACAGAGTAAAATATGTGGATTGTATCAGTTTAAAGTGGACCAAAATAGGAAAATTTGGGCCTGGTTCTCAATGATTGAGTTTAGTCACTCATCACTTTTGCACGTTTTGGACCATAAATAATGGGTTCATTTTAAATATTTCCTCGTAGGTAACCTCAAAATATATGCTGCACATTGCATTGTTTGGTCACTGTGCCAGAGAAGAACAGGCGCGCATCTAGCGTTACATGTTGAATCAATTTTATCTCAGCTGCCTCCGCAGAATACTGAAGCTGAGCTGGCAAGACAGGATCACGGACACGGACGTCCTGGAGTGGACCGGAATCCTCAGCATCCACGCCATGCTGAGGCAAGTGCAACTGCGATGGAGTGGCCATCTGGTAAGAATGGACGACGGCGACTACCCAAACGACTTTCTACGGAGATGTCGCTACGGGTGCTCACCGACAGGGAGGTCAAAAATGACGCTACAAGGACACTTTGAAGAAATCGCTGAAGCAACTGCAAATCAACCCGTCGACCTGGAGGTACCTCGCCAAGGATAGACCGGCATGGAGAAGATCCATGAAGACTGGTTCAGCAATCTATGAGGCCAACCGGATCACCACCGCCAAGGCCAAAAGAGTGGCACGAAAGTCACCAGCGCCCCGGACCAACATCGTAGATGCCCAGGCTCTGCCAACATGCCCGCGCTGTCAACGCATCTTCCGCGCGCAAATCGGCCTGGTTGGACATCTTCAGAGGCAATGCACCAACAATCCGACAATTCCAATTTCTACGTCAAATTCTGTCAACCCTACTTCACACTCCCCCACCCTCACTCCTGGCACCAATTCCATTACTCCCACAATCATAGAGACCACATCCCAATAATTATCGCCTGTTACCTCCACCATCAGCGATGGGGACTCTCTCCTAAACTGTTCTCAATGCGACCGCACATTCACCTCACGCATCGGCCTGGTCGGTAACTTACCAATCCATCGTACAGAGACTGGTGAACCAGTGCCTGGAGCACCAAACACAGCAGAGATCGTCGCCTCCACTGTCCTCACTGTCCTCGCACATTCGCTCATCGCATGGGCCTATTTGGTCACATGCGCATCCATGACAGCGGAATTCACTGCAATGCCGACAACACCGATACACCATGCACACCCTCCGCTCCTGCCATTTTTACCGCCACTGCCACCCCCACTGCCATGAATGACATCCTCTCAGTCTCTACCGATTTCTCCTGACCACAATGTGCCCGCCACTTCAACTCACGCATTGGCCTGGTTGGTCACCTGCGAATCCATCGCACGGAGGCTGGTAAACCAGTGCCTGGGGCTCCGACATACATTCGCCACGCCCGCCTCTACTGCTCTCACTGCTCCCGCACATTTACACACCACATGGGCCTATTAAGACACATGCGCCTCCACGACAACCTGCGGTAAACCACCGGAGGTTAAGCCACATCAGCGCACACCATCTACACTAATACATATAAAACACACCCTCACAATCATCACAATATACCTGATAAAATCACGATTTCCTAGAAACCGTTGCTTGGAAGGCTGCTAATCTGACGCTTACACCAGACCACGCCGTCAGCCCAGTGTATGTGCTGTTTGTGTCGAATGGCTGACCAGTGGACTAAGAGTCAGACGGCGATGGGTCCTCCATATCCCCTGAGTAAGTAAATCCTGGTGTGTGCGTTATGGGGGCCAGGTCTTTCTAGGGCGCGCGAAGACGGGTACGCCGACCCGTCAGCCAATGCACCCACTTCCGCATCAGACAACTGACCGGCTCGGACAGCGGTTTGACTGTGGGGGTGGGGGAGAGAGTGAGGTCGACAGCTCAGCGCATGTTCCTCACTATAAACAATCTGACGTGCTTGAAACTGTCACGGTGCGCTAAAAGCCGTGGCTTGGAAGGTTGCCAACTGACGGGATAACTCGGACCGCGTGGTCAACCCAATGTGTGTTTTGTGTGGAGTGGCTGACTTGCGGACTGAGAGTCAGGCTGCAACGGCTCCTTCTTAATGTTACCTTTATGGCACTTCCACTCCGTGGGATCCGAGGCAGGTGTGGTGGTACGCCCAGGGGTGGCTCCGGCCTCGTCAGCGACCTGCGTCCTCTCTCACTTCCGGTCTTCTTGACTCTGTCATGACACCGGGTTCAGGTGGAGGAGGAGGAGAGAATACGGTAGCTGCAGCGCAAGGCTACTATCACTTAAAACTAATTCAAGTGCAAGTCACCATCCCTGGACATCGTCGAAATCAACGGTCGAACTATCACATGTTGAACACGCCGTTTTAATGGTTATACTTGGAATTTCAATTTTTTGTTTTCAAATTTACGTCTAAAATCCAATCCTTGATTAACAATAAATGCTTATACAAGGTCCAGCGAATTTGCCTATGACTTATTAGAAAGAAATTTATGTTCGTTAGACAGATTACATAAGGCGAGGTGGTGCGAAGCTAGACCATATTGGTGGCTCTCATTCGAACTATTTCGACACTTATCTTGATCTGCCCGGGTTACCAGGCACGTAGGGCGTATTTCAACTACAGCCACTCGAATTTTCCAAAAAAATATTTGAGAAGGTGTCTTCATAACAAAATCCTTAAAGGCACACTTTATGACGTGTGACACGGATCCTGAGATTTTGCCACTCTCGAGCACTGAAGGAAGCGTTTAAGGGAGACCTCGTCAGCCAATTGAAGTTATTTGTGTATTAAAGATCTTGTAAGGCTGCATCATTGGGAAGACGTTTCCGATTGATGGCAAAGCATGGTACATATATTACCGCAGCCATTCCATCTTTTCATCATGAACTGCTTCCTGAAACTCGTCGGTTCACTTCTGTACCATTTAACTGCCTATGAAAATGAACTGACCTCACCTCAAACCCAGTTATGTTTTAATGTAATCCATTTACGTCAGCAAAGGCAGGAATTTTACTGAGTGATTTACATCGCACCAGGTACGATTGCGGCCTCACGGAGTAAGAAAGAAAAATTTGGTTGGTAATGTGTAGCAGAACAAAGTTCAGTGACATGAAATAATAATACATGTATAGCTACAATACTAAAAGGAATTGAAAATGGAGGTGTATCATAGCAAAATACACACCAATGTTAGTGTCATCAAAGCAAAAGCCAAAAGACATGTATTCATGTAAAGTATACGAGAGCAAGGTACAAACTTTTATAGGAGGTCAAAAACACAAATTAACCCATAATCTACCTGGCATGTCAACGAGACCGGTGGCTTGCCGACTTAAAACTAACCGATATATTTCCGCTCGCTTTGTAGCCTAGCGTAGCCTACAGTTTCACACTGTGGACCTTGCGTCTTGTATGCACGTGTTTTTTGATGCACAACTGGAACACTAGTGTCAGAAATAGTAACTAACAAATGCGGAAATTACTGTAGAAAATCAAAATCTATGACATTATGACTCTATTATTTAATATTTTAAAACAGTCACATTGTATTATTAATCAATTTTGCCTATATAATAGCATACCATGTATGGTATGTTATTGACCATGATCGTACTGCATGCAGTACGATGATGATCAGTAATACGATATCATCTCCAAAGACATGAATTCGTCACCTGAGGATGTCTGGTCGCTGACTTTTTAAAGTGGACCTTACTTGCATGGAATTGTGTATTTATTGTGAAATTGATATAATTTTGTGAAGGCATTCCATGACTCAGAATTGCTTTTGGTCTTCTGCATGATTGAATCTATCATTTTCATCAGGGAACTTAGTATATACTAAGTTTCCCCAATTAAATATATTTTGAAATCCACCATTCAGTTGTGATATACTTAGGGAGATTTTAATTTCAAACCTTTCAACATAAACCTGCACCACCTTCGTGGTACCATGACCATGCTTAAACTTGAAAGGTATAATGTTCTAAGATCCTTCGCTACAATAGTTGGAGTTGAAGTGCGCACTATATCCTATGTCTGCATAAATAAATTGGTTGAAAATGTATCACAACATACTTTTGTGATTTTGTTTCGGCACATTTACCGGATTTTTTGATTTCTCCAATGGCATTCTCAGCCAGCTTCATGTAGGCCACTTAGTCTAGTTCACTTGTATTGTTTCTTCTCTGACTCGGTTCTTGCATCGATGCTACCTCCTAAACCTCTTTGCCAAAAAGCATATAATTTCCGTTATCATACTTTTTAAACGTTCCAGAGACGCAGTATGCAATCGAATATATCGCTCAAACGGAGTAGTCGGCCCATGATCAAACTGAAAAAGTACTTCTGTCAACCGACGACCCATTACAATGTTATAAGTAATGTTTGCAGCTTTGGGTCGTAGGTAATCACGCGTTGTAGTTATTGGTGGTCATTCGAAGCAGATCCATGTGCCATGGTTTACTGGTTTTAATGACGATTGTGTCCGCTATAAACTTTTATCAGGGTGTTAGAACTTTAGCCGCCGTCAGAAGGGAGTCATGGTTTGCTCTGAGTGGCCTTGCAGGAACACGGTCCGTTTCAATTTATCATTCTCCAGTCATGGCTAAAGATATTTTCTTTTTCTAATTGTTTTACGGTTTCAGTTGACTAAACTGTTGAACCTTTTGTGCGTTTATAAATATTTCGCGAGTTGTCGAACTTGCCTACTGGGCTGCTAAAAATGTAAATGTGAAAGCGAGTTAACAAATTTGCCCGCTCCGAGCAGCGACGGGCCCGATATGCGATATTAGTGTTACTGTGAAACGGCTTTGTCTGATTGAATAAAATGTTAACCATTTTTCATATAGATTGAAATCTCACCGGCGCGATAAATTGTAATCTTACTTCAGCTCAGACCATCTTAGACAAAACGTCATGCACTCAGCCGTAAATACCAACTGTATGTTGTTTATCAGCTGGCTCAGATAATTGATTGTATTGGGAAATCGTTTCGTACTCAATCTCACCTGCGCGCAACCAATTCTCTTGATGGCATTGACATTACTAGCTACAAACATGGACGAACTCGGTGAACAGACCTTGAAATTTTTTTCTGGCTTGTGCGATTTTCGGGCCAAATATCACTCTTGAACCTGATACGCACCGCTGGAACTCAAAGCAATCATTTACTATGCAATTAATCAGCAGCCCATAATCGGATGTGTCAGTTAGGATACTAAGCAAGGGCGCCACGCTTCCCATAGTTGCCTAATCTGACTTAGCGCCTAACAGTGACTAACAGTGGCAACTTATCGCACAGTGCTATAAGATCTACAGTGCTATTGACACCAAACAGATACCAGGCGTCAGCGGATTTGAGCTCTTATTCTTCTCAAGGCGTTTTTTGTTTTTATAACAATATCAAATTTTCGTGTCGCTTTTTATGCTTTAAAAAGGCTCATTTTTTCAGGTAATTTGAAATGCTCGCACCCCTGTTTCATCTCTCTCAGTCGGACGTTCACTTACTGATCAAATTACACATACCTCTTGGTGACCTTGGCAACTCTGAGCTCCTGGTTGAAGATGGAATTTTATACTTCACTGCGCCACCCTACTATCTGAGGTATTTTTTTTCAATCATGACGTTCACTTAATGTAGGCTTGAACTGCCCGGTGATGTGCTTGAAACAGATGATCACATTCAGTTTAAACTGGAGAATAGCGATTTGTTTGTGACTTTAACGAAAGCTGAACCCGGCCAAATTTTCAAGGATTTGGATCTACTCTCCAAATTCATCATCAAGCCGACAAAAACTGATCCATCGGCCATGAAGGGTGGTATCAAAATGCTGGACGCGTCTGTTGAGAAGGAACCTGAAGAACACAAGTATGAGTGGTTTAACGGCCTCAAGACGTCAGAAGACGAAGAATCATCGTTTATTCAACTGGGATCATACTCCTATGGTTTTGCTAACTCAAAACAAGGATTGTTTACTTCCAAGGTGCGTGCGTATTTGTCATGCCCGCTACCCTAATGCATAAACAGAGTTCTCCTTAAGATAAAGCTAGAGTTAGTAAAACTGTTTTCCAAGACAGCTGTCTCTTAGTTATTTCTTCCGTGCATGTAGAGGCTAGTGTTGCCCGAGGATTAAATTACCAATGCACCCCACTCCTAAGTGACTGCCACGCGAGAGCAAAGATTAGTTGACTGGTTTTCTATGTTCGAGTTTAACTATTTTTGAAACGGATGGTTAAAGCTTTGAAAATTTCGTTGTGAATGTGGTTTACATCACGTAAACCACACCTTTGGTTTACGACTACCTTCAGGTGGGGGGAGTGCTCCAAAAATACTGCAGTTTTTCTTCCTTATTTAATACGTGGAGCAATTTCCTGACTAACTTTTCTCTCATCTTCAGTTTTATCGCTGTCTTTTTCTCCGAACTTTCACCTATTTTATTGGAGGTAATCTTTCGCTCTTGGCCAAACCAAACTGGCTGGCTTACTTTCTCCTCCTAAGTGGCTCTTTTTCAGAATGCTTTGCATAAAGATTCCTCGTTTAAGTAGCGGTTCAAGCAGTTCATACAAGTTTGGAGTCAATATGTGCAGTTTATGGAGAATTCATATCAAAGACTAGACTGGCCACGTGTAGGAATGTGAATTATATACTTTATTGCATTTTTATGCCAGCAGCGGCGTATTTATTTGTTTAGACGTTACGTTACTTTGGTCTTCTACCTAATCTGCAGATTGCCTCCAGAGAAAACACATTTTCACTCGATTTTGCGTTTGATGCAGTAAGTAGGTCACTTAAGTGGATTAAAATATTCATCTTCGTTTTTCAGCCTTTCAGTTCCGCCTAGCGATGCAAGTTGTGCTGAGATAGTTTTTGCCGAGCGATACTACCTTTCATCTTTAAAATTCTTTAGGCTTTATTGTGCGCTACAGAGTTATTTTATGGCAACATACATTGGTTTTTTTCAGAAATCGTAAACTTGTGAGATTAGTTTTATGGTCTGCCTAGTTCAAAGCTATAAACTTTTTAAAATGCTCATATTTGAGGACCACCGGCTGGTCTATTTGTTTTACGATCACGGTGACCGTTTACTTCGGACAGGGACAGAACCTCCAATAAAACGCTTGCAACTTTCCATTTGACTCTTAACTAGGGGTGTGATTTGCAGAAATGTGTATGGCCTTTCTTGGTTAAACTGTTTTACTGAAATATTTTGCTTTCCTCGTTAAATAACTATCCTTTCATGGCAATAGGTGCATACGTATCCCAACGAAAAGCTGTGAACTCTAGTTGTTAGGATCTCGAATCACAGGTGATCGACTGCAAAGAGGGGTCGTTCAGCTCTTTTTTTGTGACATCACAGCGTTTGTCAAGGCCGTCTGACTACTCCTTGGCACTTACCATTCAGGATGAATTGTCGTGGATCGGATTGAATAGCCTTTAAATCTGACACTTGTCACTAACGTTCCAGTGAAATTTATAGCCTCCGCTATCCTAGGAAGAATGTTGAACAAAATATCAGAGTGGCTAATGAAGTGGTGGTCAGAAGAACCGAAACATGTTATGTTTATCACGCACCTGCACGTGACAATTAAGAGAATTCTCCTTCCAGATGTCAGCTCGACACTGATGTCTAAACCAGAAATTTGTTCTCTCAGGGTGTAAAATGGCAGAAAATTACCTTTTAATCGGCAGTTCTTTAGGGAATTTCTTAAATAGACTGGCCTGGGGGCGTAAGTAGGGAAAAGTGCATCGAAGCATTGGCCACTTTTCGCTTACTCTACGGCCAACTAATTCGATGGTCCTCATAGTGGAGCTCTACGTTCACCTGGCAACTCCAGGATTTTTTGCGACCCGGACCCAGTGGTCAGCTTACAGACGGGGCTACTATGATGAGCTGTTTGACAATGACGTTCTGCCTATATGACCAAAGTAGTCTGCTTTTACAATGAAGAAAATGCCGTACGTCCTGCTGGTTTTCGAATTTTTTTGGCATTAAGGTTACTTGCGATTAATGACATCATCCTGTCGTCAGGACTGGTAGCCTCAAATTATTCGTTTTTCTCTCACCTCGTTCCCAATTTCCTCCCGGGATGATTTGACCCATTTTTCTTCTGCCTTCTTCAATCACTGTGACATCGACTGAGTGTTGTCTCAGCCACAGGACCTCAGGGATATTCAGTCGTCCGACTGTCTCAGGATGGGCCTAACTTTATTGTAACGTTTATACTGAGTATTCGGAATCGATTATTTTACTCTATTGCATAACCTGCCTTCAGGAAGAATTGAGTCTACCGATCGATCTTCCAGACCCGGATCATTGCCCGCCTAACAGAAGACGCTCACTCCAACTGAACTCCGTTCGGGATCACTTTAGCCCAGAGCACTACATGTAAGTAAATACTGTGGTCATCACACTTTTATAGTTTTGCGACTGCGTTCTTAGACAATTGCTTGAAATTTTTAACGTAAGCTGGAATACCAGTTGGCTCAAAAAAGTTAAGGTATAATCCGATGTAAATAATTTTGAAAATGCAAAAGATTGCTGGGATGCGTTTACCAATGTTATGGCGCTGCGCATAACTGGTTATCTCTAACGCAGTTTATGGTTGTAAACGCCAAGGTCGATGTTACTTACAGGCCATCGGCAAGGGGCTATCCTGTCTGTTATACTTTCCTTTTAGCAACCTGTCAGCGGTCGGGGTTGTCCCCCGCTCAATCGCTGTAGGGCCAGCCATGGCCTTAATCTTGTATCAATCATCACGCGGGCATTTTATAATTGAACCTTTTGAGCGTGCTGCCTTGTTAGTAGTGAGCGTTAATTGCCTCCGTATATCGTATTAGTTCTGTTCGGTCGTTAAACTGTTCTTCTGTTGACTATGTACGATATTTATGGATGCCCTTGTAGTTATCATATTTACGTCTTCCAGAGTCCGACTCAATCTGAAAAATACCGTAGTGCCCCATAGACCGAGGGTAGACCGAACTACCTACTACGCCTGAGAGCCAAGTCTAGTTTGAAAGATTAGGTCAACGATGCACATTTTCCCTTCCGTATGCATAACAAACTGGAATTTCGGACGTGCATGTTAGCCTTTCAGCTTGTGCTTTCACGCACTCAGATATACAACCATTCTCTATCTGCTCAAAGTAGCCAGTTGCTCTTGTGGACTGGAATTTTTTGGCTATCAAGTCCTTAATGTGCACCAAGTGTCAGTGGATTTAGACTTCTAGTGTAGTGACCACGTCAATACTTAGAGGTTTGAGCGATTGAGACCGCCTTGTGGAAATCGCATGGCTCTCCTAACCTTGAGCTGCTCAGCGGCCATACTGGTGTTGACTCTCGGTCTGTGTGGATCTTGCCCCTCAAATTTTTCCTCTTGGAGGTTAATTAATCTAAATGTCACTTCTTACATTGTCTGTGAATTAACTTTCAGCGCCGACTTTTGTGAGCCTGAGGCCTCGGCAGCAGCTCTATCCGCAGTTGTTCCCTGGATGTGCCAGCAGAAGCGCGAAACGGACGAGCACCCAGAGGGAGCCCTGCGACCTCCTCTTACAGACGAACACAGGCACCGACTAATCGTTCTTGCTGATCATCGCCTTCCCCTGCTTCCACCAGTGAATAGCTCCTCAGCGGATGAACTAGATCGTACCTACCTGTACCTGGGCTTGCTTGATCTCTTGCTGGCTTTCACGCACGACTTTGTGCCCGCGAGGGGGATGAGAACACCGAGTCCGCCTGGGTCATCGTAAAACTTGCTTCAACTCTTTCCTGGCTAGAGGTCCGTTCAGTTAGCTTTTTGAAACAAGCTCGTCTTCGTACTGTTTTGTCGTTGTCTAGTTGCCCTCTGCAGTTTTTCTTCAATATTGCCTCCTTGAATTGAAACGTCCGAGCGAAAGTGATTTTTTTGAAACCCAGATAGTCTTAAGTAGGGCATCTGTCGTGCGAATTTCCATTTTCGACAATATCAACGCACACAGAATATTTCAAAGGTTGAAAAGTTTTCCGTCCGTCTAACATTCTTATCTTCCTTAGGTATTTACAGATTTGCCTACCTTAGTTCAGACCTTCTACGCCCGAGCTCTGAGCTTTCCCCTGATAAGAAACTGGCGTCTATGTCGGAAAACGCAGTCATGCGTAGCCCATCTTCTGCAAAGTCTCGAGGGTATGTCTTTTGCAGTCTGACATATCCAACCTTAACAATGTGGTATTTTTACTCATTTCACAGCAAAATACCTGTAGTAATCTTAGTACTACAGGTATCCATTGCTCATCTTTTAACACCTGTCCTTATTTTTGCTTTGCCAAGGTATTTCTGCAATATACTGTGGGTCTCAAAGGCAGATTAACGATGAGAACAAAGACAGGGCAGCTTGGAATGACCATTTCTGGCTCATTAGCCGTCATCAGCCAGTCATACCCAACCCCAGGTGGTGTACCACCCAACACTTAAACCCGCGAACTGTTGATCCTCGGGTTTGGGTATGATTGGCTGATTACAGCTAATGAACCATAAATGTCCATTCCAGTTTTCCTTGTCTTTGTCAGTATTGTTAATCTGCCTTGACTACTACTAGCCGCTGTGCGACTGCTGGCGGGGCACGAGAGTGAACCCCAAGGCAAAGCAGTACAAGTGAGTGCCGTTAGCGATCGGTGAACGCTCGTCATCGACTGTGGTCTCGCCCGCCCATCAGCTCTATGAATATTAAACTTATGAAGACCCACACCCTGTTGCTTTTGAATATTTTTATGCCTCACGCTTTACCCCGTTAGCCTGGTTTTCATGTACCGTCTTCAGTCACAACAAGTCTAAACAAATTCTATTCTAGTGAAGTCCTGGTGCCTCTACGTCCTGCTGGAGATACGACACATGCTCGTGGAGTATCCGGGCTACTATATATTCGTCGATCTTTTTCTTGACGACTACATTGTCTGGCTGCAGACTGCTGCCAGGTGAGCAGTTTTACGGCTTTATCCGTTTAATTTTATCGTGCTCTGTAATTTGGTTATTTTGCGTCCCTAACTGGAGCCGCTTCCGAAAACTATTGGGCTCAAGCTGAGGATGTCAACGGGAGATGGCGACGAATTATCGTAGTCACCAAGTTGTAGCCTGCGGACTGTCAATAGTTCCACTTACCTTCTGGTTTCTGTGTCGGGTTCCCCTTTGAACACTCTCTTTTGCCGTGCATTACCTTGCCGGCCTAAGAGAACAGCGAATATTCTGAACTAAATGCGTAGGAAATGTCCAGATAGATAGATATTCCAACAGTCTCCATTTCAACTGCACTATAGTGACAACAGTCAGGATGTTTTTTCAGTCCCGTTTAACATGCTGGGCTATTTTCCAGCTAAAATAAGCCAACCGATTCAATCCGACGGTTTTGAGGCTGCAAAAACTTCAATTTAGACTATTGATATTACTAACAAAGACAAAAGCGACTGGAATGGCCATTTCTGGCTTATTAGCTGTCATCAGCCAGAAATAGCCATTAAAGTCTCCCTTGTCTTTGCCGGCAATGTTCACCTGCCTATGATACTAGCCACTTTATTGATGCTGGTGGGTCTCTAGTGAGCCCCAATGCACAACGGGACGAGTGAGTATCGATTATGCGCAATTGATTATATCGTTATAGTTCATACCACTGACCCACCTTTTGTTACAAGTCTTAGTGGAACTTACCCTTTGATATTCCAAAGTCTTACACTTATCTCTTCGCGTCTAGTTTGACCGCCCTCAGAGACCTTGGAGAACATTTGGCTTCAGTAAGTTCAACTTCTACCTTTATATCTTCGCAAGTGGTTCACCTAAGATGCCCCTTGTCCTGACTTCCCTTTCATCGGCCCAGTGGTTAAAACCCGCCAGAAACATAGATCATCTGATTGTGATTCCGCGTTCGCCACTGATTTCTTAGTCTTAAGTGTGAAATTTTTTAATAGTAACTGTTCCCTGCTTTAATCACACATTTTACGCAATAGGCTCAAGCGTTCTTAGTCCAGGGTACTTGGTTGGAGGGCCATTTTATATGTGGTGTCTACGAATCGGTAATCATTTCTAGCAAACAGTTCCTCCAGGGGGTAAGCCCTACCTTCCGTTTAAGTAACTGCGTGCCCACTTCTGTTATGATATGCCCGTTTTTACATGAGGTGATTGACTAGTCCCCATCGCTGTCATCATGCCTCCTGCGCTATTCATTGCCAACGAAATTACACTTGGGCACATGCAACTTGAATCATTCAGTAGCATGCTTAAATAGAGTTCTCCCTTTTTAGTACAAAATGAAGAAAGAATATGTGGATTTACCCCTCTGTGAACTGGAGAAACTGTCCGCGCACATACTTGAAAGCGAAAGGTTGGCCAGCGACCTGAGTGCTGTCACGCTGGCCCCCTGAAAACGCCGTCAAGTAGCCTACGCCCCTCCCGCGGCCACAGGTGCTCCCTGTAAATAAACGCACTAAGCCATCATGCACTTGATTTGTTGTTCCTCTTTACTGGTCTATCCAGTGAGTTGGGATGTAAAAGACCCCCCGGTCCTGACCGAAAGGCGGCTTCTAACGTCATTACTGCTATCACTTTAAGTGGGGTCTCCTTACTTAGGGCTGTATTGAAGAGATATGTGGAACCCACACAGCTGAAATACCTTTGAAAATTCAATTAGCGTCTCAAAGCACTTCTCGACATTCACCGCGCAAGACATGTTACCAGTCCAAACCGCTCTTCACACAAAAGTCCAATAAAATTTGGTAAGCGAAGAGACGAGCTATGGGAAGCAGCCGCGAAGAAGGAGGCACGATCGCTGGAACGAGAGCTTTATTAGGCTGGCGTTTCGGATTCCTGCTCTATCTTTATCTGATTTTGTCCCTCATGATGGATTCAAGCGAGACTCCGAAACGTTGGGCTAATAAAGCACTTGTTCCAGCGATCGTTTCGAATCCAGTCAAACTCCTGACAAACACCATGTGGATTACCCAGTAACTCTCCATGGAATAAATGCAAACATGTGGACAGCCTTTTCGTCTCCTTCTATGCGACTGTACAAGCCTGCCGATTTAATGCTATCAAACGACGGGGGTTGCACTAACTAGTTTTCCGTTCAAGAATTGTAAATAAGGTGGCTTAGTTATCTGAAGTGCAGTCAATGAGGGGTAGCAGGGCGACGTTTGCGGTGGTGGTGACCGTCACTGCCCCATTCACGCTTGGCGAATTTTGGCGGAATTCTTGTTCGTGGCTGAACAGTGTGACTACGTGTACCGCCTCCATGTAATGCTGGAGATGCAAAGACTGTCGGACAAGCTGAACAGTTCAGACCTAAATATCCGCAAGAAAGCCTGGCGGTCTTGCTGACGATTAGGATTATCTTGGGGCAAAATAGCTAAATCTTTTTATAAAGTAAAAAAACGCTGCCGATTCTCAAAGACAAGCATTGAGGAAATCTGAAAGGCGAACATGTCAAATCAAAGTACGTCTGCAGTCGCCGTCAGTACACCTTCAGCTGGGGTAGTTATGCATCCTAATAAGGCCCTTCAGCTTGCCAACAAAAAAGAAAAATGGTGTAGTCAAACCATTGTCTTGGAGCAGTTATACCTGGCCACAACCAGGAAAGACAGCAAAAATGTTGGCCATTAATCAAACAGAAAGACTGAGAACCGTGGTAAAGATTGAAGTATGCAAAAAGCAACATTTAGACTGCGATTGCCGAGCCTATCAACCGGATTTCACGATCATAGAGTTTCGACAAGTTCTCCTCGAGCTGAAACGAAAAGAATAACAGGTGAAAAGTGGACAAGAACATAATATGTGATCCAACTCACGGAATAAAGAATAGGTCAGCAATTAATGTGGAACCGATAGTAATAGAGGTTTTATGGATGGGGCTAAATGAAGGAAAGGAGAGCGTCAACCTAATACTAACCCTATCCGTTGTTTCGATAGAGTAAGCATTAATTCCCGAGCTAGTAAGACCGCACAATAGGTTGTTGCCTCGGCAAGTGTGCGGTTTGCGAGATCCGGTGGCTTTGCCTCACGCTGACCAATATGCGCGACGCACTTTTATTCGGACCCCTGATGGGAGTAAGAATGGGGCCCGCCTTGTGCGATCTTTCGTTATCAAAGTCAAAATCGATGCGTTGCGAAACTACCACCACGCCCTAATAGTCCTCGCTTGGAAAGTTGCCATTTCACCCGATTATTTGGCCTTCCGACCGCCAACGAAATATTGAGCGACCCTACTAACCCGGCAATTAATGCTAACCCTAGTAAAAATGGATAGTTACGGTTACGTTGAAAAATGGTACGTTCGCGTATTACAAGCTGACCTATCCTTTTCTCCCCTGAGTTGGGTCGCATATTACTTGCTTGCTAAAAAGTATAATCAAACAACAGAAAACAAGAAATAAAAAAATTAGGCGTAATGCTCGGAGACTGTAGCCTAAATTCTGTGATGTAATGCAGTACGCAAAAATTCAAAAGTCCTTCTCATTTGGGTTTATGATAAGCACAAGGAATGTATCCTGTACAAACCCTTTTAGCGGATAAGAGTAATATTTCTCTTAAAGAAAGGCCGATGGAAGTAACTGCTATAAATTATTTGAGAGGTGCGTATTAGAGGACAACAATATATAGTACTTACGAAGCGAACAAGTTCCTTGCACTCGCGCTGATCCTCAACTAGTTCTTTGTGGAGATCCGTGAGTTCGTTTTCAGCCTGCTTAACGGTTGCAGTAGCTTCCACCATTTTGGTTTTGGCGCGATCTGCCTGACGCTTGAGATCGTGCATGCTGTCAATCAGACGGTCCAGATATCCAGGTTGTAGTCGCAGGAGCAGTAAGTGGCTCAGAGTTCTAAATAAGAAATGATGGTGTCAGAGGCAAATTGGCGCAGTCGTGCAGTGTTCCCACGACAGTTGGCAATGACCGTTTTCATAGGTTAGATCTAGATAAGCTACGCCGTTGTTGCCCTAGGCCCGATTGGAAGCCAGTCTCATGAAGTGCGTCATCTTGGCTGCGCTGAGCCTGCTGAAATTCTGAAAATTTATGGATGCGCGCGTGACGTATGTTGGACGGTGGTTAATGCCACTTCTGTCACTGCGTTCAACCTCAGCACCGTCCGACCGACAAGCCCGAACAAGCCACTGGTGCATAAGAAGGGATGAGGTATTTTTTATCCCGGAAACTCTTCGTGTGTTTCTCACCAATTAATATGATGCACTTAAAGCAATAACTGCACGCTACAAGTCGTAATTGGGAAGGTTGCCAACTGATGGATTACCTCAGCTCTCCTTCAGAAGTTGTGTCTGACTGCAATGGTTCACTTACGATGTAGCCTTGCTGGACTTTTTATGCGATGAACTAGACCCCTCTCACTGAAGCCTATTTCATTTAGAGTTGGTCATATCAGGTCGTGCTAAACCATATGTGGCACGCGTTTATCGGGATGCGCTGTGTTCGCGCGAGCCAGCAACTACTGACGTACATCCGCATGGCACGCCTTAAACGTAGGCTTTCACAGCGTTTCATCCACTCCGCCAAATCCTATTACTTGTAGGTAGGCAGGCTCGAGTAGTCGACTGCGACATGTAAGAGGGACGGTGACACTGAGGAGTCCATCCCCAAGATCCATCAGCACATTTTTCACTATAGTGAATTTAACGCGCTTAACTCTATCACGACCTCCTAGGAGCCGGGGCATGGAAGATTGTCAACTGACGAGATAACTCGGTGCTTCTCAGGACTGAGATTCAAGTCTCAATGAAACCTTTATGTGGCCTTTATTCCACGCACGCACACGACATCCAAGCCGACCTTACAGTCATTTGCTATATATATATATATATATATATATATATATTGATAAGGTGGAACCGACAAAGACAATGGAGACCGGAATGGCAATTTCTGGCTTATTAGCCGTCATCAGACAGTCATCCCAATCCCAAGTGTGGTTCGCCTGGGATTCGAACCCGCGGCCTTTGGTAATTGAGTCGAACGCTCGACCATTGAGCCACGGGCCCGTTGCTTTGTCGGTTGCGATCGGGAATATGATGGCAGTGTGTGGCTTATCGATCTGCTTAAGGAACATGTATGTTCCGTTGTGCCCTGGAGCTCACTTTAGAGCCCTCACAGGCGGTCACATAGCGACGTGTACCATAGGTTTATATGGTGGAACCGAAAAAGACAAGGGAGACCGGAATGGCCATTTCTGACTTATTAGCCGTCACCAGCCAGTCATCCCAATCCCAAGTGTGGTCCACCTGGGATTCGAACCCTCAGCCTTTGGTAATTGAGTCGAACGCTCTAACATTGAGCCATGGGCCCGTTGCTTTGTCGGTTGCGATCGGGAATATTATGGTAGTGTGTGGCTCATCGATGCTGCTTAAGGAACATGTATGTTCCGTTGTGCCCTGGAGCTCACTTTAGAGCCCTCACAGGCGGTCGCATAGCGACGTGTAGCATAGGTTGATATGGTGGAACTGAAAAAGACAAGGGAGACCGGAATGGCCATTTCTGGCTTATTAGCCGTCATCAGCCAGTCATACCCAATCCCAAGTGTGGTCCACCTGGAATATATATGTATATGGCAAAGAAATTATACCGTACTTCCGCCAAAGGAACTAGCTAAAAGCCCAGCCACATGTTTCGCCGGTGTTTCTGCTGCTGCGTGACACAGCAACGAGGGGTTCGGCTCTTCAGTGGGTCCCCCAGCTTTATGGGGTTTCTGGTATATGGACTACAGAGACTAATCGGAGAAATAATTTCTCAAATTATTAAGTGCACGAATTGAAGTCAGGTGATTCGGATATGACTTTTTAGGGTCAGACCCGAAATTTAAATGAACACCTGGGTTCCGAAACATCTAGGATTGCGTGGGCCCTAAGGCACAACGGGACGAGTGAGTCCTGTAACCGATCGGTGAGCGCCTACTTACTATAGAGTAAAGCGTTGCAAGTGTAGAGTTGGGTAATGTGTGCGGGCCTAGGTTTGGCATTTGCTGCGTTGAACGCTTACGATGATCCTGAAAAGATAACTGTTTCCATTAGTTTTTACACAGTAATGTAAATTACCCGAGACTTGTGACAACCGAGTTGTGGGGAAGGTGAAAAATCTAACATGACCACTAGGATTGCTTTTAGAGGATATAAGTGGATCGAAGGCAAATAATGAAGACAAATATGCTCATCGGTAAAGGCAAAGAAGTCACCGAGTATACTCACTCATCGGTAATTTTGTCGATCATGGTCTTCACGTCCTTCGCCATATTCGAAAGTTCTGCGGATGACACAGCGCTAAAGCTCGCTGGCACGTCCTTTAACATAAATGAACGCAAGCTACATAAGATATAGAGTTAAAATTAAGTGTGAACAATGTCAAGTAGCGTAACTTACGAAGATCTCCGCACATAACATATGTAGCAATTACTTAAGTGATTATGGGTATCAACACTGTCGAACGAACTGGGTGAATTAAATTTGAAGGCTATTACTGGTTTAATCTGGCCTGCAAGTCGCCTGATGTGGAGAACGAAAATACAGACCTCGTATTTGAGGATAAATTTGAAAACAGGGTGATCTTCGGAACTACCAGACCTTTTAAAGCATGCGATTTTCCGCTGCTAGTCCTTAAATAAACGGGAATCCACTGAGACAAATAAATCCTCCGTGTGCTTATCTACAGGCCAGATACTGTCAGTTCGAAGGCGGAAAAACGCCCAGTACAGTAGCTGTCCTAATTCATGAAATCTTATGGATTTCAGGAGTTACGGCCCGTCACGCGAAATCAGCGCACGGTGCGTCACCCAAAGTTTTACATCAATAAAGAATCGATCGTTAGGAAAAATAAGGCTTATTGTGGTTTAAAAATTAATATTACATTGTCTAGAAATACTAAATTTTTCAGAAAAGGTACAAATTACGAAAAGGTGAAAAATCGATCTAGATGAGTAAACTGCAGTTTTAAATGTATGGGAACCTGTCCATGCAACTAAACGAGTAAATAAAGCAGCAAAAGTAGAACTACTTTTGAAAATAGTCTTTTTTCGAGTTTTGCACATAAATATTCCTGCAGATTAAGCGCAACGTAAAGTATGGCGGTCATCAAGCAGCCTAACATGCGAGTGTATATTCCAAAACCATTTCACGAGAATTGGCAGTTTTTGATCCGTTTGTACATTGTCTTAGATGCGTTTGACCAAGGCAAACAGATTTTCGTTTGATTCCACCGATAGGGACGTCACAGGAATATAATATTTCACAAGCTCACATGTTCACAGACTGGTCACCGACTAATAAATTTAAATAGAATCGTCAGGTGCAATCGTAAACGTTCCATTTTGTGTATATAAAGATGACTTTTCTAGTGTTAAATCTCTTTATAACTATTTCGGGTTTTCTATTACGGTGAGTTTCCGATCGTCTTTGAAAGTGTGGTTAATTCTTTACGATTTTCAGTGTCTTCAGTCGACTGCCCATAAATGCAGATTCCGTTCGATGTGTTTAGTAAAAACCTTCAAAATAAGATATTTCTTAAAAGAATTTACCGAAGTAGTAACTTTTTGGGTATTCTTTATAATGCAGATGGCCGTCTGGGTCATATTTGTAGACTCACTCACACATGAAAACTCCCTGTCGAGAAAAATGAACGTCTACAACAAAATCCGAGAAAATGTATGCCTATGATCAGTTAAAGAACATCCTATAATAAGTTACCTTTTTAAAAAGCACTTTAATTAGATGTTTCGCTGTCGAATGTCTGCGTACTTAACGTTTTTCCAGGGTGAAGTCAAGGAAAAACTGGGAACGTTTGACCGGTTTTTAAACTTCTCTGAAAAGTAGGGATACAATTTCTGCTGAAAATTAAAGAACTCTCTTCTCGCTTTCTATTGGAGCGTTTTTCGATATTGCTTACTTCTTAGTCTAGTTCTAAGAGTTCAAACGCACAAGCGAGTGGCCGAATAGATACTAAGATTTTGCGATAAAATTTCAATCTACTTTCCCTTCCGTTTCAAGTTTCCTTATTTATTTATAGTCAACTGCATATATATATGCGCGTTTAAGTTCCTAATTATCGGTGTGGTAAAACAAAGTACATTCACACAAGTTTATTACAGCGTTTTTTGGTACAAAACGTCATAAATTTGCCAAATTTAATTTTTTAGACTGAATTTGTCCTTGTTTTTCCAAAAACAATGTGACCTCTTAAACCTGCATTCACCTGATTTTCGTGAAAACAAAACAAACTGCTCCGTTCTCCAAAGGGATAAATTCGAAATTTTTCCTTTCATAGTACTACGCACAAAAACAAAATGTTTTTATCAGTAGACTTTTAATAGCGTAGGAAAATTCCTGGACAGCAAGAAACGTCGGATTTTGCCCCACGTAGCCCGCTATCCCATCAATAAACCGATCAAAAGTGAACTCTTTATTATTAAACAGTTTTTTTGTGAATAAATTCAATACAAAAAAAACAAAAATAACACTTTAAAATGTTTCCCCTGCTACTTTCTCAAATTATAATGCAGAAATTTCACGAGTTAGACAATCTACTGTAGGAAGATCAGACGCTAGACCGTTAGGTCAGTAGAACGTAATATGTGACCCAACTCAGGGAACAAAGGACAGGTCTGCGCGTAATACGGGACCGGTGGTAATATGATTTTTATCAATAGGGCTAAATTAAGAAAAGGAGAGCACCAACCTAATCGTAACTCCATCGCTTTTGATAGGGTTAGCATTGTTGCCAGGTTAGTAGGGTCGCACAATAGTTTGGTGCCCCGGAAAGTGTGCGGATTGTGAGATCCAGTGGCTTTACCCTCACGCCGACCAATGTGCACGATGTCATTCCTAGTTGACCTGACCCAGTTTTTATTTCGGACTCTTGATGGGAGTAAGCACGAGGCTCACTCTGCGCTATCTTTCATTATCAAAGTAAAACAGATGCGTTGTGAAACTACCGCGGCGTCCTAATAGTCACCGCTTGGAAAGCTGCCAGGCGACCCAATACTTCGGTCTCCCTACGGCCAACGAAATATGTGTGACCCCAGTGACCCGGCAACGAGTGCTAACCCTAAGAAGCACAAGGGTTACGTTAACATGTAGTACGGTCGCGTATTACACACTGACGAATCCTTTTTTCCTGAGTTGGGTCGCTTATTACGTTCTTGCCGAGGAACGTAAGGGGAAGACATTATGGTTTCACTTAATGTCACTCGCAAAATTGACATATATATTAAGAGACGGCCAAGTCACTGACACGTGCCCACGTGATCTAGCGGCTCAATTTCCACCTTATGAAATACCGGCGGTGTTATATAGTCTCGCTCGTGACATACTAGGTCCTAGCGATGGTTCTCGATTCAAGGAAACACGGGGAGGGAACAGGCGATACGCAAACGGAGGCGCCAAGATATGCGCTGCAGCAGCAGTGAACAGAGCAGTTATGCAAACAGGGGTACATGTGCTTATGAGAGAAATACCTGAAGGATTTGGTGATAGATGGGCGCAAGCGAATGGACGTCCATCCCACCACTAAGCTTCTGGGTCTCTGAGCAGTCCTCGGTGGCGGCGTGAAAATCTCGCTGATTTTCTATCATTCTTTGCAGGAAAGTTGTCAATTCCTCCAGGTCGCTTATCAGGGATGCGCGACCTTCGGAGGTATCCAGAAGGAGTCGAGCATTTGCTCCGCGCGCTACATGTAAAGTATTCTGCGCAGCAGCCGTAGCACACGTGTCGGAAATTGCTTCTGCAGATTCAGTCACATCAACAACATCGATTCCGAAGGATTCCGCCAAATCACCAAAGTCAATCTCATTGAGGTCTGTGGTATCGGCTTTTACGTCGGTGCTCTCTCCACTAATATCAAGGAGGTTCACATCAGTGAGCTGGAGCAATCGAAAAAGGAGATAATCAGAATATATATAAAAAGGGATCGAAGCAGCAGTAGTGACAAAGGAACAAACGATGGGACCGAAAGTGGTTCCCATGAGGTAAAATGGAACAATAACCGTGGTTCACACAAATTGTAATAAAAAAATGCTGCTGACGCCGTAAGTAGCAGTGACACTTGCAGAGAGGTAGTGGTTGTTCTAGCTGGTGGTCTTTATAGTGCAGTTCTTGAATTTTGCGGACCGGAGTTAAAACCATGTCTGCTGGGGACTGGTTGATAACATATAGGACGATGCAGGCGTTTCGGTGCGAACAACCGACACATTAGTTGGTCAAGGGCGTAAGTGTACGGCTCTGTTCCCTAGAAGAGACTGTTTCAGTGTGTACAAACGTGGTGACCAGATGTTGGTTTTGCAGACAACGCTCCGAAAAATTCTCAGCCGCAAAAGGGGCTTGAAAAAATTTGTAATGCGTGATTGCTCGAAACGCTCGGTTGGTGGTAGAGATGACTGCGGCCAGAAAGGTAACTAACGTAAACAAGTCAGCAAGCATAGTAAAGTAGATAGTTGTGGATGAAGCCTTTGCATAGATACGCTGGTCGTCACACCCGTAAAACTTGTGTACCCAATACTGCAGACCAACAACATTGACAAAGTACGACTTCAAAAGTGCAAATCGATAGCATCACCCAGTCCCACCTTAACACCTGAGCCTGACGCCAACCCTAAAGCGAAATTGAGCACGTATTTTCTCCATCACCACATGCCTCAAAAGAGCACAAACAACATCAAACACCGACAGTTTGATCGTTTATTTCGACGATGTCCATCGTATGCTCCACAGCAAGGTGGGGTAGGGACGGTGACTTGCACTGGCTCATGGTGAGAGTAGACTTGCACTACATCTACCTCATTCTCTGTTCCACTCCCCCACCTGAACCCGGTGTCAATACAGCCAAGAAGACCGGAGATGGGAGAGGACGCAGGCCCACGCACTGTGGCACAACACAAAAAGAATACTAGAACACAAGGAGGGGAGTAGGAGTACCGTAAAGGAGCTATTGCAGCCGGACTCTCAGTCAGCCACTCCGCACAAACACACACTGGGCTGACCATGCGGTCCGAGTTATCCCGTCAGTTGGCAACCTTACAAGTCACGGCTTTTAACGCACCGTGATAGTTTCAAGCGCGTCACATTGTTTTTAGCGAGAAAAATGCACTGAGCCGTCAACCTTTCTCTCTCTCTCTCTCCCACCTTCACAATCAGACCCCTGTACAAGCCGGTCTGTTGTCTGATGCGGGAGTGATCAAACACCACAGGCACGAAATAGGCATCTCACACGTAAGAGAGAAGGGTGTTATTCTTCACCCACTTTTGTGTGAAATCCTGATGTGTTGTGTAGGGGCCCGGTGACACGCAGACGGGCTGCTTTTAGCCCTGTCAACCACCTCTGCCATTCCCAACATCAGTTAACTAACCATTTGGACAATCGATCGATGCATGGGTGAGGGAAAAGCAAGTTAGATCGACTAGCCACATTTTCCTCAACATGAACAATCTGACGCACTTGAGACTATGATGCGGTGCCAAAAGCCGTGGCTTGGAATATTGCCAAGCGATAACTCGAACTGCGCAGTCAGCTCAGTGTTTCTTCTGTGAAGCGACCGACTTTTGGATTGAGAGTCAGACTGCGATGGCTCCTTAAATCTGGCCTTTATGGTACTGCAATTCAGTTGGGATCCGAGCCGCCCCCCACCTCCCCCTTCGTGTTTCGTGAAAGTCTGGTATTTTGTGCGTATATCAGGGGAGCTGGTTGCATGCATAGGCGCGTGTTTACGCCGTGCAATTCACCTGCACCCGATCCCGTCTCCGGGCTTCTTGGCTCTGTCATGACACCGGGCTTAGGTAGGTGAGGAAGGAAAGAATGCGGTGGATGCGGCGCAAGTCTACTATCATTTAAAACTAATTCACACGCAGCTCACCGTCCCTGCGCCCACTTCGCTGTGCGGCACACGGTGGGTATCGCCGCCCACGACGGCCAAAGTGTCCAAAAGTAACCTGGGAAAAAATTCAGACAATTTCCAGGGAGTTGAATACAACCGTGTCTTACCAACTCTGCTTACATAAGTGAATACTTAATTGACAGAGAAATTTTCGCCTAAAATGACGCTCACTGAGGCTTCGAGGGGTGCGATCTCGACTGAAAGTGAAAGCGAAGATTCTAGTGGACATATTTACGGTACTCATGCGCAGATTCTTCAGGTATGCGTAGTTTGCGCCGATCTGGGCAGCCTATGCTTCCGTCGAAGGCAACGGTGAAACGGCACTTTTAAATCAATCACTTATGCGGATAATACCATGATCCTGGTTGACGAGAGCATGCAGATCATAGCCTACCCAGACGAAGATTGTGCGTGACTGCTCGGTGGATATTTTTTGCTGCAATACTTGGATCCGAGAGTGAACGATCCAGTACCTTTCCTGTGACATGCTAGTTTAGAATTCTGGAATGGCGTCGAACGACAACGCGTGAAGCATTATTAAATGACTGACTATATTCGACGTGTAGGAATATCATTATGGCCTGTTATCCTTTTTAAAAGTAACTAATCTGCGAGGACGATCTCAGTTGTGCGTGCATTTTTAAGTCCACATGGTCCATGACCACATATTCGTTAGACTCAACAGCCTACCTATTTCACAGATAGCCTTTAAGGAAGGCGATTTTATTATGCGTTAACTGTGGACGTGCGCTGAACGCTTAGGGTAGTCTAAACTGTCTAATGAGTAGAAGCAAATAGTAGTATAGACTAATAAGTTACCTTTTCCTTGGACCGATCCATAAATTTCGTTTGAGAGCATCAGTGAAAGGGTCTCCAATTTTTCGCACCGGTAATACCCACACTGCAAACGTTCGCGGTAACCAAACTAACCAATTGGAGTAGCAATCAGATAAGTTGAGTCAAACGTCAACTATCAATAGTGAACTTATGTAACCATACCATCGCCAATGCTATCGTCATTACTGCACTAAATACTATTCATAATCATAGACAACTAGTAACACTGATTAACCGAAACCACCACCGCATAGGCATCACACACCAGCAGAAAATTAGCAAAACGAGTGTTCTGGTTAAAGATAAATGGTTTGATAAATTCAGAAGATAATGGGGCTTATGGGATGATAGTTAAAAGGACGTGAACTCCCTTGTTAGTTTGGAGGGGATGGCTTGTGGCGGTAAGAAAGTTTGATCAAAATTACGAATGCGCAAAGTTTGTTCAGTCAGACTGATAGCACCAGAGAGCCGCTAAAATAAACCAATTATATCCTGGACAAGAACGTAATATGTGACACAAACAGGAGAACAAAGGATAGGGTTATTAGGGTCCACAATAATTTGCTGCACCGATAAGTGTGCGGATTGCGATATTCTGTTACTTTACCTCACGCCGACCAATATGCGCGATATCATTCCTAGCTGACTTGACCCACTTTTATTCGGGCGCTTGACGGAAGCAAGAATGAGGCCCACTCTGCACGATGTTTTATTATCAAAGTAAAACGGCGTTCTAATAGTTGCCGCTCGGAAAGTTGCCACTTGACCCGATAATTCGGGTTTCCTACGGCCAACGAAATACTGTGTGACCCTGTTAACCTGGCAACGACTGCTAACCCCAACAAGCACAATGATTAGAGTTAGGGGTACGTTGGCATGCAGTGCGGTCGCGTATTGCACACTGACCTATCCTTTATTCCCTGAGTTGGGTCGCATATTACGTTATTGCCCTATTCATTAACAAAGGACTAAGAGAGGGGGGCACCGTCAAGATAGGGGGGTCAATGGGGCCAAAGATACGCCTTCAGAAATACAAATCCCAGACGCCATGCTCTAACAGTGGGAGATCACTCCGGTTAAGACGACTGACTAACACACTATTTAATTGAGTAAACCATCTACAAGAAGGGATACTTTCTCCTTAGGCTATTGCGCCAACTTGTATGACAGAAGGACAATCGAATACTTAATAACTTGTTTCTCCGGGATACTGAATGTGAAGTTTGACGCTTGACGTGCCAGTAACCGAGGCGCCGGCTGCCCTGCATCAAGGACTGGATCAGGATGGCACACTCGAGGATAAATTGAGAATTTCAGTAGGGAGGGGCTCTTAACTGTCTCCTTGGATCTCAAACATGTTCGCATGGGATTTTGAAGAGTGTCTTACCAACTGTTCATAACCCGCCGAAAATCTGATGGGGATAATCCGATCACACTTATGTTTTGATGAAAGGATGCTATCTGGAATAATTTTCGAGCATACCTCAGCTCCACTGAAGACGCTATTTAAATTCATTAAGGCATCAGAGACAAGAAATGGTGGGCCTCGCCTACTGAATAGCTTAGATAAAAGTTCACAAATAAAGACTTCCTTCTACTGCTGTCTAGCAAAAACCAGTGAGGAGTGGTCGATTATGGAAATTCAAACAACCCATTAAGCAGTAAAAGGCGGTGAGCCTACCAGTCGTGAATCGAGCGGACGTTTTGCATTCCGTAGAGAAGGAAGAAACGTGCCTATCGGCAACGAGGTAAAGCGGATATCCTGAGATATATATTCAAAAGTGATGCACCGGGGAACCCCATGTCGACCGATCGTCCAAGCCAGGGTGCTCTGGGACTGATAATGCAAGACCCAAGTAATTTTTAGGAGTAGAGGGTTTTTTGTCGCCTTTGACCTCTACTTTGACGATCACTCCCTACCCTATCTCGCATTTTTCCTTATGGTTGATCGAACTTTGAGTACACCTTATTCTGACTGTGCTCGGTTGCAGCAACAGATTACCAGCTATTAAATGAACAAGAAGATCCACGCTCTTTGTAATACTGTTCGATAAGTCCATCTTTTGAATTGATTAAACCTTTATATTTGGATCGCGTTACCTGGAGGTTCAAGCTTCTTTAATTCTATCCTAGTGGTCCAAGTCTTTAAAAAGCATCCACGTTGGGAGCATGGTGAAACGATGCTTTATCTATATAAATACGTCAGTTATTATTAGCTTGTAATAGGTGAAACTACGCGGTTAGTCCGCTGAAGATGAAAGAAGTCAACACAAATGTGAATATAAACTTCGGAGTTTAAACTGAAAATTCGTGTCATGGAGATTATTTCTGCAGTTTACGCCTATTTCAATTCTTACCAGAGTAGGGATGCCTTGTATAGCCGCAAAGCCACATGTAGTGTGGGCGGTTCCTATTCTCGTGTCCTGTTTAGGCAGCCATACAAAACATCCTTACCCATAGAGGGGACAAAATGCTCCAAATACCCCAAGTTCGTAAATTAATTTCAGACAGAACTACGAGCTTAAAAAGTACTATCGTGACTATTAATATTCTTAATATAAAAACTAGCATCACCTTACATAACAACACCATAACAACATAACAACACCATAACAACACGACTGGCTGACAATGAAACTAGTGTCGCACTTACTACTAATCCTGCTACCAGTGATACTCCAATGTGCGCCACTACTGATGTCACTGATGCAACTATCATACCTAAAAACGCTAATCTGCTTAAACGGGCTGCGTGGTAAATGCGCTGGACCAGCACGGGGGCCAAATAATGGTATGGTAGGCGTTATTATTCGGGGATGAGGTCTCATAACAAATGCCGAACATGGGGGGGAGGCGTGTCGAACATAGGCACGCGTAGATACCGGCTTATGCCACACCCTGCCACTTTTCCAATTTATGGCTATCCAAATCCGCGGGGAACCATTTATATACGCTCGACACTGCCTATGGTCTTGACACTGGGTAGAGGCGGGTAAGGGAAGAGAGAGTGCGGTAGATGCAGTGCAAATATAATATCACATAAAATTAATTTGCGCACAAGTCACTGTCCCTGCACCACCCTTTTGTGAAGCATACGGTGTACATCGTCAGATTATGACGGTCAAACTGACGTGAATTTATACTTGGAAATATGCAATTATAGGGAAAGATTAGAATCTACTGTCAGTTAAAAAGCTAAAAGTGGTGGAAGAAGTTAGCCGTGCAAAAACTAATGTGGTGGAACAGGCAAGGAGTACCTCCAGGTCTGCACTCTGGGCGGCAGTTTCAATCTCCGCCTTCAATTTACCACGCGTTTGCGTTCTTGGGTCAGCATGTCAGCTAAATAATCATCGCTCTTGCCTACACAGTCCGGAGCCCGGCCGGTTTTCCACTCGTAAACTGTCACGTGGCCTGACGAGAGCAGAAGGCGTAGAGTATTGCACGGCAAGGTCGATGCCTTCTGGGTGTCGCCAATACTACAGAAAAAAGTGAGGTAAAATTCGGGAAGAGCGCAGAGCAGATACTGAGAATAATATTCATAAAAATAAGACTATATAAAAGGAACACTTTAAGTATGAAAGGTTTCAAGGCAGCCTGGGTGTCAGCCAAAAATTCTCGCAGTGGTACGAGATAGAGTTTTCATTCAGCAGTTATCAATTCAGTTTTGGTAGAAAGTAAAGGACCCCTAAAATTCGTTAGTTGCAATCCTCAAGGAGGGAGAGGGCACAGCGCTAGCTTGAACGTGAGTTAAAAAAATTTGCGTGGTATTCACCTCAGCCTCTTTCTATATGTCAACTACTGATGATGGAATAGAAGATCGATCGCAGTAGCTGACAGAACGAAATCCTTCTCTGCAAGCACCTCACACGTGCTGGTCGCCACAAACACACGAAATAGTTTCCAAAGAGAGTTCTCACATGTCATGTACGAGATTTACCATAAATATTACATTTACAGAGAGCCACTTCAACTTGTCCATCAACGCTAACACAACATTTAGCTCATCGTGATAAGCTACGGTAGTCCACGTCTATTATGAAGAAACAAGGCACTGAATCGGCGTTGAACATGTCGGGGCGAGTACATGGCCGGCAAAAATTGTAGCGACCACACAGAAAGCACATACATCCGCAGTTTAACGATGAAGGACTGAGAAAGCCGGTGGATCCTATCGGCTCGCATCCAGGTCACCTAGAGCGGACGCGGCTGGTAGACAGTGTAATAAGTGCATGCCGTCAAGGGTTGCTGACCGATAATATTGCGAGCCACTGGCCCCAAAAAAGGTTGTAAGCTTAAAATATGTAACGGCGCTCATAGTAAAACGTGCAGAGAACACTTTCACAGAGACTGAACAAGACTACAGCGTAATACGGAGTCAACTGAAGCTTATCTGGTAGTGTACTGCTATCGGTGCGAATTTTCAGCAGGCAGACAGAAATCTGTCCATAAAAACAAATTAAAGGTTGGGGCATTCGGCATTAAAAATCCACGGAATTTAATCAGCGTGGGACGTATGCTTTTAATTTCGGTTTGAAAAGCGTCAAAAACCCGGTAGTGGTTGCATTCATAGTTTTTACGGTCAGCAGTGACCTAGGCAGCTTCAAGAATATCTTGGGAGAGGCCCTATTATACCTGGTCATTTGCACCGACTTCTTAGGTCATTTTACCCAGTTGCTTTTCTAATGTTGGATATCATATACTATTGAACTAATAGGCTCTAAAAGAACGATCTTTTTACCTATTCTACCTTAAGGCATTTCTTGTGGCCATGCAGTTAAGAGATCCAAGCGGCGGTAATTGTGGTGATGACTTCATTGTTAATGACGAGTTGTACTGAAACAATCCTATTCAATGTTTTTGAAAAACCTGGATATGTAACAAACTGAGAGTATTTCGTCTGTCTGCCTTACGTGTAGAAAATTTCTTCTACATGAGGGTCAGGCGATCCCAACTTTTATTCTTATATAGCCCCTATCGTTCAAGATTTGGAACTGAAAACTAGAAAGGTTGGCATAGTGGATTTGAAAACTTGGATTCTGTTAATTGGGTGGATTTGAAGAAGGTTACGCGAAAGTTCAGAGCCCCATCCATTCGAGCAATAACCACCCCAATGATTTATTTGTTTGAATAAAAATCTGGTTAGATTACTTCACGTGGTTCACATCACCGATTTGAAATAATAAAAACGAAAGCTTCGAACGAACTCACACGATTTACATAGTAAATCTTACGTCTATTGTTCTGATAGGGTCCGTAAATGGTGTGAAGCATAGAAATAGTGCGGGTTCTGCCCCAACAGCTTACCTTTTATTTACAAATTCAGTAAAGGAGGTATAGTACTCGACGGCAGGCGCAACTGAACGAAGGTCTGAAATCAAAGTACAAAGCAACTGCGGGACCGTGTTGGCCTTTTCTAGTAGCTGTAACCTAACATAATCATCCTTGGAGAACTTTAAATGCCCTTTAGAATCTTACTGTTATTTCGAAGCGTTTTCGAAAACGTTCTAGTTCAGCTTCCTTGGACAGTTGATTAATAGTGAACTCCTTGACCTTCTTTTGCAGATCCTGTGGAAAAGACCAAAAAACACCACTATAGTAATTAAACTGGAAGACTATAAATGGATTACTTGAAGCAATCTCTTCTTCTCCGAAATAACTAAGCGCCCACTGATATTTGTAAAAATAATATGCTTAAAATAATTGGTGGGTACCCTCAAAGCACACTGAAAGACTGAGAAATTGGAGGAATGACCTTGAAATTACTAATAGTACTGTCAAGTTTGCAGGTACTTGCAGAACGAAAATGCCTCTATGGGGTACCGTAACAGTAAAAGTATAAAAAATAATCTCACCGTGATGAGTTTCTGCCTATCCGCGATTGCTGACTTGCATTTGGGAATCAGGAAACATAGTTCGTTCAGACGTTCTGCCACCTCAGCTAGCTGAGTTAGAAATAGTTTCGGTAACTCACCAAGGTAGAGATTTTGTTTTTCGTAGCGCGAAATCAAATCCCTCCATTGCTAAAGAAATACTTACGAAAAAGCAAAATTACTCTTATGTCCGAGCTCGATCGTCCAAAAAAGTCCTTCTTATCGTCTACCTTCTCGAAATATTTTAGGGCCTTCTGGCAGAAGAAGTATAAGACTGCAAATTTAGAAAAAGCATAAAACGTCAAGCGTGCTAATACATAGAGATAATTCGTCGTTTAACTGAGTGAGAAATTAACTAAGGTATTGACTTGCACGCTATTTAAGGATATTTCAAGGAGACTAAATGGTCCACAAGTACAAATTACGCAAAAAGACGACCATGCCGAGTTTACGAAAAATTGAAGTCATTATTTAAAAACGATCGTTAACCCTTAAAGTATGACCTACTGCCTAATACTTCAATATAATAGTCAAAAATGCAATAAGTAGAAAATTTTCAGGGAAAAATAATCGTATGCGCGTGCTGCAAAATTATCTTCTGAGAGTACACAAACAATTTTAAAACTAAATGCGAAGGGATTTTAAAGAAAACTTTAGCACAAGTAGCGAAAGGCATTCAATTTGGTAACGTAATAATGGAAGGTTTTTAACACAACGCATGGAAGCGCTGAATAAAATAACAAAATGGGTGGAAATTCTTTTGCAAATTTCGATCTTCCGCAAATTCATAAAGAACGACAATGTTTCTTTAAACAAGAAAGAGAAAACTGAACAAATAAACGGATATTCTAAAAATGATAATGAATCAAGCTCTGAAGTTTGCAGACTCTCATTAAAACCCTCTGGTGATTCAGCCATGAGCATGAGACAAAAATGGGAATCACTCACCTGGTTCCTTGGCAATGTGGCGAATCTTTTCGGCTGTTGCTTGCTGTGCGGCAGCAACTTTATCTGCAAGTGATTCGAGAGACCCGATGTACTCCTTCGATAAAACACCGCGTTCGATGAGCCAACCTAAGACTTGTGCATAATAATATAAAAACAACCTATGAGTTTTTGCGACTGAACAGATATTGGAGGCGCCATCCAAGCGCAAACTTGTGGGACGTCACAAGTCGCTAACCTTGAGTCCAAACAGAGCGGGTTTCGAATTAGTCCAACTTAACGATCGAGAGTCTGGTGTCCGTACATCAAAACTCTTTACAAAGGATTTGGAAACGTTCGGTCCATCATAGATTAAATCAAAGGTATTTCCAAACATTATGGGTTTTGTTAATATTCCGTTTTTTCCAGAACATTCGAGGCCATAATACCGATGCTTGATACCGATGTGCTCAGCACAAGGCTAAAAAGAGCTATTTAGTCGCAGGAAACCAAACAAACTAAGAGCATGCAGAGATTAAAAACGGCATGATAACGGCGCTGGCCTTCCAAGGCCTAAAGTTGTTTTAACTGAAAATATGAATATGGTGTTTCAGAAAACCGACTAAAACTGAGATAACGGGGAATAAGATTTAGGATAAAATTTTGATTCCAAAGAACAATTGCGGAAAGTGCCTCAAGACCCCTTTAATGCAGGGTTGAAACAGTTTCGGGAAAACTAGTTGTCTTTACCTAAAGCTTGATGAATACACCAAAATCTACAAAAAACTGATTTTTTGGCATATTAAATGCTCACAATCTGGCCTCGAAATGGACAGCTGCTCCTCTAAAGTTGGCTTTAAATTAATTTTTATATGCAGAGTAAGCTGCTGTAGTGACCGTGTGCACTATCATATTATCATCCATCAAATTAATTTGAGCAACTTCCAGGAATACTTGGAAGCACCCTGTTCAAACTGTCACGTTAATTAATAAAGCGATTGTAAAGCTGCTTTAGCGTTGGACTGGTGGCAAGGGGCTGCAATTTGTAACAAGTTCAAAGAACATCCACAACGTTAAAGCGTTCCTAATTGTTTAAGCATTTTCGATTGGGTTCAACGCTCCCCCTGCACATTTAATCTACTGCATGTAGACTGATACGATATCTGTCCGTTACTTTCCTATACTTATCGTGTTTTTTTGGGTTAGCCTTATAGTAGGTGCAATCAGTATCTGCAAATATGCCTATGTTGGTTTACTTGGTGCTGATGGACGATTTCCCGTTTAATCTGTAGACGGTCCGAGTGGTTATTTCCAACTAGTAGACTAACCTCGAACGACAGGCGGGGTTTTCTCTCCCATAAAGTCGAGATGGTTACAAACATTCAGAATGGGAGTGCTTTTGCATGTGGGGCATATGAACCCAATATCATCATACGAACATTTTGTTTTATTCAATGCGCTCGTTGCTGTTTTTTGCGATTTGAAGATTAATTAGCCCCTAGCCTGGACTTGAAAGAAAATGAAGAAAACACGTTAATTTTTCTATTTTTTGGTTCTTCATTGGCAGTTTGGCCGTTGCATGCGACCATGTCCCCCAATAAACTTAAAGCGTTGTAGGCGCGAAAAGATGTCTTGCGTGCGGATTAATTTATAGTAATAGTAAACCTGCAAATCAGCTGCCAAAGATACTAAGCCCATCTACGCGTGACACAAGCAAACTCATCCCACAAAATATACCAAGATTTCACGCAAAAGGCTGTTGAAATCCAGTATGTGTGAGAGTGCCATTATGACCGCATAAAAAAGAATGACTAAATCTCTCTCAGTCCGCCGGCCCTGCAACCCCACCAACACACAGTATTGACCTCGCAAACAGCTACCCAGTCAGTTGGCAACCCTCCAACCTGCTGCATATATCACCCGAAATGATAACCGAATATCGTAGTACACCGCATCACAAACTTCAGTTTCTTTTGTGATTAAGTTGGTTACGGTTGCGGAAACACGCTTTCACAGTCTGTGGGCACTGTTTAAATGAGATTAGGCCAGCAAATGAAATATTTTTTCTGCCAATTTTTCAGTAGGATCCCGTGTGGGTAAAGCATAATGTTCTTGGAACCATATTGAGAAGAGTTAAAATGTGGAAAACGAGGTGCAAATTATCAGAGTCTATTTAAAACGTGGGACTTATTCGGTGGATACTTGCCGGAGTCTGCAGACCCTGAAACGAAACTTCTTGGGAAGTCAACAGGAGTTTCAGGTCAATTAATGCAAAATTCGATTTGTGAGATAGTAAACACTACAACGAAAGTACTTGGACTCGAATGCAAAACAAAACCAAGTAACTTGACATTCAACAACGGGGCAGATTATGTGTTAGCGCCTAAGAGACAAGAGGGGTAGTGGCAACAGTGGACGAAAACCTTATGCTAAGTTGCTGATTCAATATACCGATTAGACTTACGCAGGGACGAAGTCCGACGCTATCCCGTAAGAGTCACGGGGCTTGTGCTTGATTGTGTTTCAAATAAAGTACACCCATAAAGTACCTGCTTGGTGTCTCTCTCTCTCTGTTGAAAGCTGTCCTGATCGTTTGGTACGAAAGTGCGAAGGAGCATAGTCACAGCAGTTTACAGGACTTAATTTGTTTATATGATTTACCGAACTTATGAATTTTCAAAATCACACTGGGGAACACAGAGCTTTTGGCCGAAAACATAATCTGTGCAGACAGTATGTCTATGTGAGTTTATTAATGCACGCAACATCTATCTGATGTGTGCTCATTTTCTTTCACACAATAGGACAGCGTAACAGAGCTGTATCTTTTCAGCGAACAGTTGCGGGATTATGGTGACGTAAGTACTTGTACCAGTAACGGGCGTGATTGTCATCTGCACAATTAACCATAGGCACATTAATGGCTGGCCGAAATCTACCTTGCAAATTGCGGTGGTTCTGATGTCACAAACTTAGGTTTACCATTTTAACTTACTTAAAGTGTAGGACGGCTTAATAATGCATCGAATTTTTTTTCCAGAAAGCTACTGTGGCTCGCATACTTTCTTATAACGGAGAAGCACGGCCACGTCTACCTGCGCTTTGATGATCCTCATGGCCTTCAGTTGTACGTCCTTGCTTTGACCTTAATCAGACTTTGATCGATATCCGTTGTTTTCTCCTATCTAGATACCTTGACGGGTCTTTTGCTGGCATCCCATAACATATTCTGATCACACTTGCAACGAATAGCCTCATCCAGTCTATGAATTTCAACCTAGACAAGGAACCTTTCGTACCCCTTTATACCCTCACCTACAGGGTTATCCTGTCCCACAGATATACTTACCTTTCCTTCAGCGAAAATTTTTCTTCTTGAATAATAATTATTATTATTATAAATTGTATATTTAAGGCCCAGAGAGCCCCATAAGTTAATCACATTCATTTTGTCTTTTCAGTCAAACTTGAAGGAGTTTTTCCACTGTTCGGCAACTGATTTTCATATCAGACTGTCAATTTTCTAAACACAAATTAAGCCCTGTTAAGTGTGTGGACAGTCGTGCTCAAATTCCTGAAAATTGTATTTTTTATTTTACCATGGCGGTACCCTTATGGGTACCTCCTAAAACAATACATTTATTTATTTCTTTTCCAAACCTAAAAAATTCTTTATAATTGGATAAGTAATTTAACATGAAGTTCACTGTGCATTATGCGGTCAGTAGTTGCATCGTACAGAAGTTTACCTAACGACACGTGAGCTGAAGGAGTAGTACATGCCGTTGGCTTATGTAGTTGGCCCGTATTAGATGCGCGACGAATCCAAATTAACGACGCCCAAGAAAGAACAAGACAGTAGGCAAGGTATAGAGTTTAGGGATTATTTGAAGCTAGAAGTTGATATTCTATTGGGGGCTTGGTCCTGAGAGGATCCTTTGGTGGGGATTGGCTGTCCTGGGGAGATCTCCTGGGAGGTCCGTAGGAGAAGGAAAGGCGATGGCTGGAGAAGCGTCAGAGAGCGGTCTCCGGTCCAAAGTGATGAGCCTCAATTCTCCTCGGTATTTATGTCGTATTCTCCAGACGATTTGATAGGTTAACATAGAATATACCAATGGGTATGCGTAAATCATACGTTGTAGATCGAAAAGAACCAATAAGGTTAAGAGTTAAGATTTTATGGACTTCCGGGCTGGCGCTAGTAATCTGCTAGTAGTCTGGGCTACTAGAGAAAATTGAGAAACTTTGATTCCATCTTTACACTTAAATGGACAAGAAATGTGAAGGTGTAGGCTACGGTGATCGAAGCAGGAATCCCTTTCGGTATTATTCAGTTGCCTGCAGAAATCCACGACACAACGTAAAAATGTAATTTTAAGGAGGTTTTACTTACTTGTGTTCGTTATATTGCATAGGAAGCGGTGATTGCATGTCAACAGTTCATTTCTGAGATAAGTTGATCGCTCAAACATGGTAGCCTTAGACGTCATTTCACCGGACGGCTGAGAGGGTACACAACACAACCATTGAGAGATAATCAGTCATGTTCCCTAGATATTTCGCAGCGTTTTACGTAACTCTCAGTTGAAGAGAAGGCCGCACAACAACTTCACTGGCGGCGGAATTGTAATCTTTGGTGCGGATCCGTTTGCGACCCTGGAAGTTGATGAAGGAATTTCAGATTTGTGACGTTTGCTGGCACTCAGTCAAGTTGTCGTTAGTGACGTAGTAAGAATGGCAGATCCTAACGACTGTTTTGTACCAGACTTTTGACAGGGAACAAACCACAGTTCGTAGTCTAATGAGGTATGGATGGCTACCAGAGAGAAAGAAACATTTTATTTTATAAGCATGATTTCGACATTTTTTAGCAAAAAGAGCAGCATTTGGTCCATAGTGTTTGCATTAACGTGATGGCACCCCACCCAGGACTACACGACTATAAATCTCTTGGATTTGTATCTTTGCAATTTGCTGTGTTGGTGACTTCGTTACTTTCGTGCGCACTCGTTCAGGCCTTGGTATATTTAGGGAGTTTTAAGTGACTTATAATCTACATTAGACTTATCACTTGGCTTCTATCTGGCGTAGTAGATCTGTGAAGTGAACTCGAAACAACAGCCCAAGTGATGAGATCTCCATATGGGGTTCAGATTGTCTGAATGTGTTCAAACAACGAAATCGAGAGGTTTTAAGTTGACAAGATAGCAAAGCAAACTTTCAAAGAAATTATTAATGAGTTTAAAGGTTAATCGGATAGTAAAATGCTCCTGTAGCAGACTACTCGGTGTGGGGACAACGATAGAACTCAGTTCTCACGTCAATTCTGGCGTCGTTCGAGACTGCCTTTGGTTTGGTGACAGCGTGATGCCACCTGATATTTCAGTCTTTACCAATTGGCCTCGGCCAGACATGACTTAGATACATGCTCACACCTCGGTCTGGAGAACACAACATTAACGACTAGTTGTCAGTCTGATTGTGCAATTTCTCTCACTGTCTTCCGAACTGCCTCTTCTCTACGGTCAATGTGAAGACTGCATTATTAACTCGATTTTTCCGATTTTATTGGATAAATCGCTTTCGCTTCGGTATTTTCAGATTTTAACGCTATATTAGCACTCAGAAGATCGCAGATTTCCAGAACAGACTAGGAATTTTATTGATTTGAAAATGTGCTGTTGGAGTCGCAGGAATGGTCCTCCTCAATCTATGAGTGTATTGGCGACAACTTGGTGACAACAAAGGCTGTTCCTTTTCTTGATTGCTTGCATACATGTTAAAACGCAAGCGCACGCATGTATTTAGAATTTGGGCTAAAAAACTCAACAGCACACATTGAGAGTTTGAGAAAATTTACTGTCATTGTCTGCCGAACAACCTGTACGCTCTTATGTCGCAATGAAAGGTGTCACAATATCACAGTCTTCCTTGAATTTTGATATGAGAAACCTCGCTGGTGACAATAAGCACCCACTAGGTTTTCCTAATGGTTTCCTTGTCTCCCCGATAAACAAGGTTAACCAACAAATTGTTTGGATTAGGTTCAACCTTTGGTTTGGATGTCAAAACAGTGCAAATTCAAAGGAATTACGTTAGCTGTTGTCCACAAGTGGTCATACAGTTGAAGCTAATCAAAGATAATCATAGGCTAAAACTTTTCTTTAATTGTCAGCTTAAGGAAACCCATGCAAATTGATTTGATACTTCGTTCCTAGGACGTTTTAATTTATCTTCTGAGACTTCTAACATTCAGTAGATAAGCATTATGAGTTATCCTTAGATGGAAAGATAGTTTTCAGGGTCAAGGTTAGGTAACGACTAACGACAAGCTTATGATAAGCATTGAAGGCCGGTAATATAAATAATGTGTGGGTCGAGGTAAGGTTTTGGTTTAGTTCGAAACCGAACTGCTAAGTATTAATTATATGGTATTCGAAACCGGACACGGGAAAAGGAACGTCCTGCTCAAGAGATAAAGTCAATGCTGCGGCTCATTCCAGATGGTGTTAATAGTCCGTTTTCTTAATCCCAACACTGGCCGTAACATAAATCTGAACCATAGCCCTAATATCTGAACTTAACTCTGGACTTAAATATATACCCAACTTTAAACCTTACCCTCGGTTCCCATGTGTTTTGTTCAAAGCCACCTGAGTTCATGTCCCATTTAGGGAGCCATATAAGTAATCCTTACCCCAATTATCATCACCTTATCATCCAACTCTTAATAGACAAGTAAGTCTAGCCTGGTCTAGTCTGGCCTTAACCTTAGTAGTAACTATATCCAGTAGTCCAACTCACATTTAACATATTGCACTTCTCAATGAGAGTTTAAAATCCAAATAATGACATAGCAGATTAGCAAAAAAATCAGAAAAACTTGCAGGGGATCTTAAGTCGCAGCCATTCAAAGGTTCCGATGTGAGCCTTGTTTTAACACAGAACAAACGGGTCTTTTAAATAGTATTCAAATGACCGCTGTAGTAGGCATTCTACTATGCATTTTAAACCAGAATAAAGATCAGGATTTGATTAAATAAAATACGCAAAGTCCACTGTGCTGGTAAACGAACAAGCCGGCTGACGCCATCCTCTTGAGACAAGTGCTCAAGTTAATCCAATTCAAACTACCGTTGTGTAGTCAGTCAAGCCCATCCATAATGAGAGGGTTTGGTACCGATAGAAGTTCCCACAAGCTTGTAATCGAGAGAGTTATCACGGGAGGCCTGGCTGAGGTGTTGCATTCTGCCCAATCTGCAGCCTACACCTGCCCAGTTTACTACATAAACTGAACTTTAAAAAACATGCAGACATTTTGCTTTCCTGAGGAATTTAAACACATTGTGTATCATCTCCATGACGGCACGATGGGGCACGTCACGGAAAACACGACGAAGTGAATTTAGGCTGTGTACTCCTTCCCACCCTCTTCAATCTCATGTTCTCTGCCATGCTAATGGACGCCAACCGTGATGCGCGCCCTGAAATAGGCAACGCGGACAGGACTGACGGGCGTCCTTCTCAATTGCTGGTGCATACAGGACCGAACGCACCTACAGTCTGCAATCAGCTGTTTGCTGATACCAGCGCACTCAACACCTTAACGGAAAATGATATGCAAAGAAACATAGACCATCTTGCTGTTAGCTGCCCCAACTTCTGACTGTGCAACAAAGAGGACAAAGCGGTGTTCTTGCACCAACTGTTATCTAATACAGAATACAATAATCTTAAAAACCATATCAATAACAGACAAATGAAAACCGTAAAAGACTTCACTTATCTAGGAAGCACACTTCCATCTAACACAAAAATTGCCAACGCTGTTTCTCGTAGGATCCCCAAAACCAGCCAAACCTTCGGCTGGCTTCAATTTTCCGTATGGAATCGCCATAGTCCACAATTAAACTCCACACTGAAGATGTATAAGGTCGTAGTTTTGATGACACGGACCATCTAATATAACAATGTTAGGAAGTTGAATCATTTCCATCTCAGCTGCCTCCACAGAATAACGAGGTAAAGATGGAAGTACAGGACCCCAGATAAGGAAGCCCTGGAGAGGACAGGAATCCCAAATATCCACGCCATGCTGAGACAAGTGCAACCTCTATGGAGCGGTCACCTAGTGAGAATGAATCTGGAGTCTTAGAAGGTCCTCGCCCTAGACAGACCGGCGTGAAAAAGAGGAGCAAAGAATGGCGCAGAAAACTACAAATCCGGCCGGGTCACCACTGTCAAAGACAAAATGCAGCTCGCAAGTCACAATCGTTTCGGATCAACAACGCCAACAACCAACTCCTTTCAAAAGTACCACGCTGTTAACGCATATTCCACGCACGAATCGGCCTCATCGGACACATTCGGACGCCATGTAGCAAAAACTCGGCAACGCTGATCACTAGGTCCACCAGCGTCCATGGCATTACTCCTGTCACTATTCCCATGACGGCGACCATCCCACGACCGGTGATCGCACTGCCGATGCCATTCACTCTCGATCAATGGGCCCATCCTCGCTACTGTAACCCCCGCTGTCGATCACATCGAACAGCCCCGCCAACGCCACCACTAATACCACTTCCATCGCCTTATCAGTTGCTACTACCACCGCCACAGCAACCATTCTCCGGGTCCAACATATTCTATTTGCGATTCTACAATAACTGCACACATCGTCTTGATCGGCCAATTACACATATTTGGCGCCGTTACGATATGTTATCGTTAAGAGGATCATGCTGCAACATTTCCGCATCCACCTTAACTCGATCTTCCCAGACATACAATTCACGAGGAAAGAAGAAAAAGTGCAGCAGTTGCCCCTCCTTGATGTGCTCGTCAGACGAAGTTACGACGGCGCAATAGGGACAACTCTCTACAGGAAGAGGAAGAATATAACGCAACTTCTCAATTTTCACAGCAACCATCCGGTGGCTCACAAACAAAGTAGTGTGCACTGTTAAACGAACTCAGACTCACTGCAGCAATTCGGAAGAAAAAGCAAGCGAGGCCAGTTGCCTCCACGACAAATTTATGCGGAACAACCACCTGAAGGAGTTCATAAGCCGAGCTCAACGTGGTTGACCCTGAAGGGCCCAACCAGAACAAGTCCTTATGATATGGCATGCACTGCCATATATCAAGGACGTGTCAGAGACGACCGAGAGTATAATTGCGGGACTAGGTTTTGGAATTGCACACCGGCACAAAGCTATCATGCACAGCAGGGTCATTAAAATAAAGGATCAATTAAATCCTAATGAACAGTTTGGTGTAGTATCGAATCCCGTGCCTAAACTGTTCTCGTAATAGCACAAGCCAGTCTGGACGTATAGTTGGATGGCGCATACACAGCATAAGCTGACTGTGAGACCGGGTGATGGATTATCACAAGTGGTCGCCCACACCTAAGAAGCGAGCCACGAGTTTATCTTCACAGCCACGAAAATAATCACCCATGCCAGAGGCGAGATAAGTTGGGAAATGATTGAAGCCTGGGCCCCCAATTTATCGGCCTGGCACCGGTATAAAGTCCTGCATAGTTAACTCCGGACTGGTCTCTCTGGAGTTTGATTAGCCCATGCTGCTCTATAACTGTTGCTTGTTTTTATTGCCGCTTTTATCTCTGACGGTGGACTTCAGTAAGCTTTCACAAGCTCGGATGAATAAAGCCACGATTCTGGCGAGTGAACAACCTTCTTCTTCCTCTTCTGGAATGTGAACATTCGTCTCTATTTACAAATTCATCGCAGTGTGTCTGATGCACCAGCGCCTGGATCCCTGACTCACTCACCGCACCCGCTTCCACTGGCTGCACATTTCGTGCATATTCACTCGTCGCATGTGTCTATTTGGCCACATGCGCATTCAAAAAGTGGGGCTTTTCGCAATACCGAAACATCAATCTCGTCCTACATAACCAAACACTCCCATCTCCAGCACTAACAATTCCCCATCCACCAGCGCATCCCCACTTGTAGCCTTAATATCTCAACCGACTCTACGGCCCCCAGCCTATCGTGCCCTCATTGCCACCGCACATGCCCATCACGCATCGGGCTGGTTAGCTACTTGCAAATCTATCGCACAGAGAATGGCAAACCAGTATCAGGAGCACCACTATATACCTACTGCGCTCGCCTTAAGTGTCCTCATCGTCCATGCAGATTCACTCCCCACATGAAACTAGTAGGCCACCTGCGTGTCCATGAAAACCTGCCTTAGAACACCGCCGACTATACCACACAACCAAATCTCACCTCACTAGCACCTATAACACGTATGGTCACATCCAACACTACACAACACGTGTTTCAAACCACAAGACCATCCCAAACCCCACACAACTAACGGTTGTATATGGGAGCTCTCGTGTAAGGGACCTCTGTCACTCACACATCGATCGACATTAGGTGCTGACCTTTAAATAACATGCTAACGCCGTATTCCCGGGGATGGTCATTACGGTGAAGGAGAACGACCATCTGGCCTTCCTTAATGTCCTGGTCTGCTGCAAAGATTGTGTTCCAGAAAACAAAGTATTCAGGGAAGCAACAAATACGGTGTAAGTGCTGCGGTACAACACAAACCACCAAAATGACCACAGATGCGTGAGGATGTTATAATGGTTGGTTGAGACACACTGTAGTAGAGCAGAAAACAGGATTGCCGAATGACAGTACTTTTGACAAGTGTTAAGGGTGACTGAATACCTGGGCAACTTTACACAACAGGTGCACTTGCAAACTAAACTAAACCAAGCCACATCAGCTCCTATTTTTTGCGAACGCTCTCCTATGGTAGGAACGTTTTGGAAACCCATTTCTTTACACAGAAACCCGTGACAATTACTAGAAACCCAATACTGAGGCCGAAAGATCCACTTCGTCAAGAGGAAACGCCAGGAAGTGGTACGGGCAAAACAACTACGTCAGAAAACCGGTGGGATCAGCCTTGACGCGGATGTCCGAATATGCAGTGGTGGTGAGTGACTTCACCTCTTAGGATACTCATCCTTCGACGGAACACAGACACTCGAGGTGAGAACTGCGTAGGCTGCCACCTACCCGAGTCATTATTCTCTGGTCCACAGTCGACTACCATACGCAATGATCTCCCCCATAGACATTCAGCGCGGAAACCCTGTCTGGGCAGAGAAATTCATCACTCGAAGGGGAGAAGTTCGCTTGCAATTATACTATCAGTGAGTCATCATCACGCCACTAATCAAAACTGGTGGCTAAATCGCGATAGTTGACGCGAATGCAAACAAGCATTATCATTTACGACCACTGGAGACGAAGGTTGTTAATTATGGTAGGTATGTGATGCCATGTTAACTTCACCTATAAATACCGCGGAGATTACATCTTAATCCTCTGACCTGATTCATGAAACTAGTCTCTTCGATTATATTAAGTTTCCACATAATAAACCCATTTGAAAGAGTAAGGTATCTGCGGGGAGGACAGACGAGACACGAATTTCCTCAGGAACGAGAGAGGAACGCAAGAGATCACAGCCAGAGCTCCCGGCTGGGGGGCACGAGCTGCAACTCAAGAAGTGAGACCATTGGTAGTTCCGGAGACGACCTTGATTTGAACCTGTGAACCACTTCTTAAACCCAAAAGCCCTGTTGGCAAAACCGAGAAAAATTGTTACCTTTAGTGGTTCGAGTAGGCCCAGTGATGGCCAAACTCTACTTAGTCGCGGAGTTGTTTTCTTGAAAGCCAAAGGAGCAGCATGATAAATTTCAAGAAAATTGAGATGAACTCAAACCCATAGTTGAGTTTCTTTCATTTTTATGAAAGGACGGGCGAGCCAAGCCAAAGGCGGCAATCAATAAAACTGGTAGGATATGGTTACCGACACGGATGCACCCGAACAACAATAAACAGACCATCCACAATGGAGACTGCGTCCGAGTTAAAAATCGATTTCCTAACGTTCTTTCTGTCAATACTTAACCCGTCCTGAGAGGCCACTTGGTTAAAGTGCCTAGCAGACAGCTAAGGCTTGAGTGCCGAACTAAACCTGGAAACAGTAAAGCTGGTTCAAAAAGAAGTGACTAACCTTGGTGGAAGTTTTGCCTGAGAGAGGTTGCATGCCGAACAATTTTACCTTTAGAGGCGCCTTAATATACCCGACCGAAATCAGAAGTCGCAATAATCGAAGGAAGTACGTTAACGGAGTTATCTGAAGCACGGCGCAACAGCAAGGATTCCAACAAGTCAGTAAAAATTTGTCAGAGGGGAGAAGGAGGAAAGGATTTGTGAAACCGGTGTTTGTACATCAGAGGAAGGTTTTGAAAAGTAAAGCGAAAGACTGTCTACTCCAGGTGTGATATTCGGATCTGGCCGGTGGCCTTGGCATTCAAGAGATCCTTACGGAAGTTCAGCTTGTTGTATTTCTTAATCTGTTTCCTTTCACGCTTGTAAGCTTTGAGTGCATTTTTTCTGGCTTTTCGTTCCTCCGGCGTCTCGTTCTTCATTCTCGACATGGAGACGGGCGCGGAAAGGGTCTCTTCCTCCTCATCATCATCACTTTCTTCGTCGGACTCATCGGAGGCCGGTGCGGTCTCATGTTTGGAAGGATTGGATTTTCGGCTCCCAGACTTGCGGGGCAGCTGCAGGAGAGGAGGTTGAATCACATCGCCGGATGGACACGCTTATTCAAGAAGGCAAATGAATACGATAAGTTGACAGTTTGTGAAGAAGTCAAGGGGTGAGCAGTAATAAAAACCGAAGCTTAATTCGTGCGGAAAGGTCGTTTATCGATCAGGTTATGATATATGTCTGTTCATTAAAAGCTCAATTGAGAGCCCTAGCAGTCCGATAAAGCGAGCAGTTATGCAGGAAGGAGTACTGACGGAGACGAGGGGTACTGAAACCGCCACCCTCCCCAGGTTTGCATAACTTGCGATTCAGAGTCACGGTCTTAGTCCATCAAATTTTTAATCCAACGTTCTGCCACGAAGCTACAGGCCCCGTACCCTGGCAGCGTCTTTTGATAATATAAACTGGCAGTAGACAACCGTCCACAAGTTAAAAATAGGCGGTACTCCTTCCCATATATGTTTAGCGTTGATGCCTTAGCCTACTCATTTTGTACCACTTAAGGACACAATCGATTGAGAAAAGCATGAAGGCATCAATGCATCCTGAAGAACCAATCAAGAAGAAGAAGAAAGAAGAACAAGAAGAAGGACTAAAGTGGCGATGTCCTTCCACCTTAGTTGCTGGCATAATCATCGAGCATCGTGGCACCGAAGAACAGCCCTGATGAACCCATATTTAGTTGGTTATCGAGGCAAACGTCTTGACTATTGGTGCTACAGCCATGAACTTGGGCTCTGACGGTGTTCATGAGGGCTCCAGACCCCAGTCCAGTCCTAGAAACAGCCGCATTAGGACCCATTTGCAAAACAGGCGATGTTAGAAAATAAGGAAGTGCGGACGCCTAAGTTGAATAAAAGCAATTTATGTAGGACATCACAGCTTTCCTTATTTAGCATGTGACAGGATTTCATACGAACACAGTTCTTAGACTGGACGCCATTTTATAGTGACGTTTAAGAGGTCATTAGTTTGGTAGGACAAAGACACGAGGGGTTCTAGTAACAAACCTGACAAAGTTATAGAGCCGACGTCTGGTTTGGGAGGACCAATCCACTGCTGAAGGGGATCCACTGCGTCATTGTGTTCAGGAAGCTCAGCTACATACCTCAAGGTTGCAGACTTTGCTTCGGAATCCAGTTTGCCCAAATCGTCATTCTTAGGACACCTAAAGTTAACCCAGAAGGCATGTCTAACTTGGGAAACGTAATCGAGAAGGACAGCAATTCAACTGATTGATTTAGCCACGTCAATCGGCTTTTCAAATGATAATAAGGACACAAAACTGAGCAATAAAGACGATCAGGGACAAAAACGAGAGATCTAGACGAACAGAGAGTTCAGTGACTTGGCAACAGAGTTTAGAGACCACACTTTGTTTATTCCTTGACTAATTTCACAAACTGGATACCAAGGCAACTAAGTTGTCAGTAATTTGGTGCGAGTAGATATATTAACGAGCATGCAAGGTGTGAATATAATAAGCCGAGTGCGGGCAGCGAGGCAAGTTACATGCTCCGAAAATGAGTAGTTCCAAATTAAATGCGCACTAAGTGTTGGCGGCTGCAGGTTGACAATGTCACAATACGTTTTTAACAGATTCGAAATCAGTGGGACTAATGGTTTGAAACTACTTGCTTCGAACTCAGACGAAGGGCTAGTAATCAACGTTACTAAAGAAAGTAAGGCGGAAGAAGGAAAACAAAAATCCAACCTCTTTTGCAGCATAAGTTCATCTCCCTGCACGGCAGACTGGAGACTCTCACTCATTACAGATACGCCGGACATAACGGACCGACCATCAAATCCAGTTCGAGACTTGGACTTCCTGAGGAGCTAGAGCGAGGAAGGAGATTCAGGCGTAATAACCATACACTTCGGAAAAAAATAACTTCGAAGGCTATATGTGAAACAAATAACTGTTCAGTCAATTTGGCCTATAGAAAGCGGAATTTTTTTTCAAAACAGTACTCACAAGGAGTATTCAAATCAAACGTCAGCGGCTGCCTCGAGGACTATTTTGTGGATGTTGTGTTAATAACGTTATAAAGAAAACCATGGGCAAGATACACGATCTAGAGGGCTTACCCTGTCAAACTGCTTTTCAAGAAGTTCCTCCTGTTCATTCAATGGTCTACCCTTGCGGATAGATGCTGTGGTAGTCGAAGGGGCAGTCGTACCTTGACCAGCCTCCATATGCTCAAGGGAAAATGAATCTGTGTCTGCTGATTCCGAACCAAATAGGAACCGTTCCATCATTTTTACTTTATTAATTTGTAGATTTGACGTTTGTCCCAAGGTTGAAGGAGGAATGGGCTTCTTGAAATGGGAGCTGGAATGGTTGTGGTCATCGTTTGCTTCCTCCTCTTCCTCATTATCAGAACGTACATGAGGACCACCTGCGAGTTCTAAAAAGTTGTCCTCGAGCTCTCCCTGTTCCTCAAGTAACTCCTCGTCTGAAGGTATCTCGAAGTCTTCTACAAGTGGAGGAGTGACGGGTTGTACTTCTGGCGGTTGATAGTCTTCAGGTAGCCCAAGATCATCCATAACTTCCTATGAACGATAAGAAACTGAAATAGAAGACAGGTCATGGGTGCAACCACCGAGATGTATCTAGAAAAAAGACCGAGGTTGGAGGGGAGCAAAAACTGTTAGGCTGCGAGAAACGACGGACCTTACGGTCATTCGTTGATGAAATCTCAACGATCGTTAACAGAGCTCACTCGTCGCATTCTGCCACGGGGCGCATTCTCGAGCCCCGCCAGTAGCCGCACAGTGGCTACTAGTAGTAGAGGCAGATCAGAAATGCCAACGAAGACAAGGGAAACTGGAATGACCATTTCCGGCTCATTAGCCGCCATCAGCCACCCATACCCAACCTCAGATGATGCTCCACCCGAGGCTCGAACGCGTGACATGTTGCTGAGAATTCCAACGCTCTAACCATTGAGCCACGGGCTCATTGTCTTGCCTTACGATGGAACTTTCTAGGAATGGTGAATGATTGATTGTGATGACGCTAAACATATTTACACGAGCGGGGAAGATCGCGTATATCCTTGACAAATCGAAGCATTTACGGAGGGGAGGGTGGAACGGACTTCAGAGGGCAACAAACAAATTAAACCAACTTATATCTGAGGAAGAGGCAGCCGTGGATCAGTGGCGGTAGTAATATTTGGATAGGGAGGATCTACACCTGGTAGGTTGCCTACCCTGTAAACGCCGGAGCCTGACAACGACAGTAGGACATAGCAGTTATGAAGCATTACCAAATACCTTCTTGCTACGGCAATAAAATAAAATTTGCACTAAACCTCTGGATCCACATTTAATTTCAGGTGCTCTGCCAGAATTCCTATGAAGGTAACGACATCTACGGAAACCGGCGGCAGGAAATTGTGCGCTGAGCTGGACGGCAAATATAGAAACGGGTTGCGCCCGAAGGAAGAGAACTGCACATCATTTGCTGGAGTGGCAGATTCTTCTCGGCCGTCAGATGCATAAAGTCATACCCCGATTTATGCAGCATCAGGGCTTCAGGCGCCAGCGTCGACAAAGTACTTTAACCGTTATTATAGTGAAGACTCTGGGCGACAATGCATCGTCGCGTAGAATTAATAGGAGAGGTTCACTTAGGTGATGCGAACTGACATCATTGAGGATAACGTGTGCATATCTCTCGTGCCCGCATGTGTCATGGTCATAATTATCGCAGTGTATGCGCTAGCAGTAGATACTGCCTATATGGCGCATTCACAAACAGTAGATAAAAGTTGCCTCAGAAATGGCGACTAGGAAAATAAGTAGGCTCTCAGCTATGATCAATAAGGAGTTTTCAGACAGACAGAGGTTACATTATCGGTGCACAGAGAGTCAGCGAATGCCTCATAAAATACCGCAAAGTCCAAGGATGACAGTGGCATGGCGGCCGTGAATCGCCAAAAAGTAAGTTTGCTTGTCATCGTTGTTTTAAGTCGAAGAGGCGGAAGAAACCATCTTGAACAAATCATTCGAGCTGCCTTTGAGGATCCGCCCATACCAAAAATTCTTGAAAAATCTCAACGAACTGTCTGATTTTGGTTTGCTACGGCGTACGCGGAAACCGGACTGTTGCAGCCACGGTCCAGTCGCATGGTTGAATAGTATTAAAGCTGGGGAACTAGGTCGAGCCAGGACGTCTAGTACTAGACGAAAGATGCGAACGTTCTGGGGTTTGGGTACCCAGTGCACAGCCTTAATAAATACAATGTAGAAGTATGCCGTCTGTTCGGAGTCCAATACAAACCTAGGATTTCCGCAATTAACTGTTAGTCCTCCAACTGTCTCAGCATTTTAAGTCACGCCCGCCAATGACGGGCTAGAGTATGAAAGCCTTACGGGAGCACTTTATCAGCATCTTCGGTATTTCCATCTATGTCCAGGCATTATCTGTCGACCAGCACCATTTTTTACTGGTTACTGTAAAAAGGTTGATAAACTCCCTCTCCGTGATCATTAAATCATTTCTAGTAAATGGAAAGGCTCAACCGGGATTGATAATCCTTCAGACAACGATGCAAGCGGTCGCTTTGTACTCGGTTGTTAATGGGACAACAGTGAAATGTTACTGAGGGTCGCTTGACAGAACCTAGAATTTATCACCAACAGGAGCTTGCAGTATCGCTGTAGGCATTTACTGAATTGGTATTCAAACGATGATAGTGTGAACAGCAAGATTTAGGAATTTTGGTCAGGTCAAGGTTTTGTAGCCAGTTATAAAAGAACAAATTGGTGCGTGGGATTTCAAACAAGCAGCGCGTAGCAGCCTTGATTTATAGATGTACAGATATCGGTGAATAATAACAGATCAATAATGTGAAGAATCAATACGAATGAGGCCCCATTCAGCGGACTAAAGAAGGCGGGGAAGCAGCAGCCACCATAACGGAATTCTTCAGCTGGCAAGGCAGCAGAAAGGATTATTGGGTTTATACAGCAACGCCATAGAGAACGGAGCATGACAAAGGTAGTATTAGCAGTTATCCAGACAATTCGAGTTAGGTTCCACAAAGGGGATTCATTTGGTGAACTCAGTAAGGGCTAAATCAGCTACAGAAGAAAAAACCTATTATAGCCTAAAGAAAAATACGGTGGATCAGGCTTCAAATGTTTGACACACACGGAAACAGTAATACGGTACTAACCAAGCCAGAACTAGATCTCTTGAAAGGACCAACTCTGCTATGCGATTACCGACTTTATTGCCACAAATCCGGCTAACATTAGGAGCCCAACGAGCGGCTGCTCAACCACCATACGTCTTTCCTCAGAAGCGGATTTTGTTCTTATCCAGTTTATGTAATGTCAGGTTGCAATTCTGGGTAGAAATCAGAGGCTCAACGCTGGTATTGCAAAACAAATTCGGAAAGGATGACATCCCTATTGAAGTAGTATGTCTACATTGGCGTCCTGTCACCACGAGATCGGGTAGACAGGTGGAGATAAGATCTTTCTTGATGACTAAGTCTCTGTCATTCATGCTTGATTTTAAGGAGAAAAAAGCATAACGCCGCCATCCCTAGGCAGTTTGAAGGTGCATGTGATCAGATGGGGAAAGACAAATAAGCCGAGTGTAAGGCTGCACATGTCTTTGAACAACGTACAGCCACCTTTTTAGCTTACTCTATTCATTTTGAGTCCAAGTGGTGGATGATGAAGCCCAATAGTATGCTCGCAAAATCATCGCTGTGACTAGGAACTATTATAACTCCACAACAATATCTCGCTGACAATTTGAGATTAAATCTGATATCAAACAACGTTGCATCCTGTCGTTTAATCTGTTTAATTGCGTGATCAGATAAAGTCTCGGAAGGGCTGTAAGCGGTTTTGATGGTGCTGAAAAAGCTCCAGAACATCGATTGAGAATATTTCTTTGCTCACTAGAGAACTTTGCAACATCATAGAGATATTGAGGTTAAGGAGTACGGCAAATGCTGTTTGCACATCCTCATCCTTCACTTAACGAGTCTGCTGGTACTGCCCAATATGAAACACACAACCCTCAATTAGAGTATCAAATAGGTCAGCTAAACTTTAGACCTGACACAAATCAGGTAATCCTTATTCATCACCACAAATGGAAACAGATAGGACTCACAAGATCTACAGTCGCAGCAAGTTATGCGGGGCTCCCTGCTGCATGTCTAATGACCACCTTTTATTGCGGTTGATCGACAGCAAGTCCGATTGAGGTTAACCTCGTGTGCACACGGACCCTAAACTGTACTGCCCGGGATGCGCCCGCTGACATGTTTCACCACGTACCAGGCTAAAGTGTTATAACACCCCGAATGATTTAATTTTACGTAAGCACACCAAAACGAAATTCGCTCAGTCGGCGAGGGAATAGAACGCCATTGACGGAAGTCTTTCGTTAGGGCTACGATTCAAGACGAGAATGCGGGTAATACGAATACTAGCAGGTAAATAGGTAATGACAGTGAAAATTTTTCAGCAACACGAGCCATGGCTCAATAGCACAGAACACATTTTGATGGAGGAAATACAAGCACATCAGCACCGTATTGAAGATCGATAGTACAGGGTATGTGACCCATTGCAATTGCACTGTAGAGGGATCCCTCTGTCACGCAATTGAAAAAAAATGATGACGAAGCTCGGCTGAGAAGTATTTGGATCCGCATAAGGGAGGAGGCTTGCATGGAGAGCAATACTTTGCTTGAAGAAATTGCTGGTTTCAGCACTAGAGGCCATCCGCAATTATGTAACAGACGAGGAGAAGTTGGATTGACTGGCATGGTGGGTCGTTCTGGCTAACCACAAGCCCATCGTTCAGTCAAAAGACATTCGTAACGCAATCTACAGAACGCGCTGGTCAAAAATAGCAAGTTTGGGTCAATGATCAGTTCATTGATCTCTTGCTACCGCTACGCTGAGAAACAAGTTCCACGCGACCACTTGGACAGTTGCTTGAAAGGTATGCACGCATAAACTGGTCATTTGTTACCAGTGATCATTAAATAGCTAAGGCAGGAAAACTTGATTTACTGCAGACGCGGGTGGAAGGCGACGCTATGACTTGAGTCTACAACCGGCATTGGGACGAAAATAGAAATAAAAATGATTCTACTAAAACGCTCTTTTAGTTGTACGTACGATAGTTGGCTGATTCGTGCCAAAAGCATCTAGTACGTCCGTTAATAGAAAACGAGGATTGCAGGGTACCCAACAGAGACCGCGCAAGGATTGTCGTGCAAAGAGAAAATTATACTCATTGAGGAAGTCTTGATTTCCCAAAAGCCCGAGTGCGGACCCCATGTCGATAACATAAATCCTTATTTCAGTGGTGAGGGCTGTCTTCTTCGACTTTGGCTACGACAGTTAGGAAAGGTCGCATAAGCCAACATTAAAGCAACCACCTGTCCTCGAATAAGTACAACTTGATTACTAGTTTGCACAACTGCGCCAGGTTTCCGAGACACTTCAATTGCTTAAAGGCTGTAGCACGGATTGCGATAGTGTTAGGATGCTGGATCATGAAGTAGAAGGAAATAAAATTAGATCGAGAACAGCCACCCATTCTTCTGGTTTCACTTTGTACCTCCAACGTTGCCGCCAGGCTATGCTGTATTTAAGAGAAGTGGCTGGGACAGACTTCGGCCTTCCGCACTCTGGTAACACTGCAGCTGCTGTTCCGCAGCTGATTACCCAGGTGAACCAGTTATAATTTCTTTCATAGCTAGATTTCCCTGAAAAATAACTTAAAGTTGTGCAACAATGACCGGCAAAATCATTCAGACGACCACCTAATACAATCTAACGCCATCCCAACGTGGACGTTTTGCCATTGGAACCAAGGGTACGCAGATCGCTGCAGAAAGGTTACAATTACCTAATTATTTGGCTAATCAATGTTTTCTGTTATTGCATGTGACTTATTTCGATATAATGGATACTCCAAACAGTATGGTCAGGCTAAAGGCACTTTATATTAAGGTATGGTGCCGCGAACAGTGCCTGTTGGCAGCCGATACGGCTATTGGGTGAATAAATTTAGACTCCATGATACCCAGAGAAATCAAACGATTCATATGAAATAAGCAAACATAGAAAACCAGGCCAAAACGGCCCAATGCTCGCTGAGGTGGCTCATACAGTCGAGAATTCAAGAACGCCGAAGCAAATACGATGGTGTCATCGGGCTACATCGCGAACGTAACTCCGACAGAGTGCATTTAAAGGGCTGACGTTCGAACAAGCACGGAAAATGATGAAGCAAACCACGTTAGACCGTTTAACCACAAGGATCAATGAAAGTCGCTTGAGGAATGAATTTATATAAGTATACGCACACAAACCCCAAATGCAGTTTGTTACACCAAACCACGCCACTACTCATCTATCGCCTTTTGCCAAATCACAAATATACACTGAATTTTTAACAACAGACCACTCACATATTCTGGGTCTTCGACAAATTCTTTCATGGACTTCAAGTACTTCAGGTAATCGCTTCCGTCATCCAGGCAAATACCATAATTATAACACTCAGGGACACCGGGGATATGACATTCCACATCTTTAGTACTGTGATTTTTTCGGACAGTATTCTTTTGACCCTGATCCTGTCTGTTAGCCTTGATTTGGACAATAAGTAATAGGATAAACAAACCATCGCCGATTGTCACGTGCACCAAAAGACCGATTCGAAAGGCTCGCCATCCGGTCTTGTACGTTCGAAGTTATTAGAGTTCTAGTTAAGGTGTCTGGCTTATGAATTCAAGATGGTACGATTCTGAATGCTTGTGTTTGAGCCTCTAAAGTACTTTATAATATAATGTTTTTCTGTAAGCGATTCCCAGAAGGAGGAGCAGACCGAATCGCTAAAACGGTTAAAGTCAGCCGGGGGGAAGTAAACATGCAATATTCCTATGTAAATAATAATACCAAGAATATCTCGTTGCTTTACTTTTATAATGAACTCGTATGAGTAATCTAGCCTATAGATGTTTCCATTTAAAATTTAAAAAAAACGGTAGTCAATGCTGTACCAGGGGGTTCAGCATATTTTAGAGTGCAATACATTGGCGTCGAAGAACTTATAAACAACTTTGTATCATAAATGCAAATCAAATTAAATATTTTATCATGATGCCGAAATTAGCACATGTTCTCTGCAAAATATCATGTAACAGTGGGACTAATGAATATGTCACCCTCAGGCATAGAAGAGAATGTGAAATAATATATATATATCAACGTTGTCTGTAGATCAAAGTCAAGCGCTGGTTTGGTGTAACATAGCGTTTCTGCCAGTTTGTATGGTACCTTTCACGGTAGTAAAAATACACTTATTTTTGAATGCTTTTGTCGTGCCTGCCAGTATAAGTCCCTATTTACGTCCGTTTCTTTCATCGTCAACTCATGGCAAATTTTAATGGTGACGAACAGCCAGGTTCAATAAGGTTCTGTGAGGTTTGAGTTAATTTTCTTCCAGTTTATTTGTTGTGGTCAGTAAGAAGAAAGCATTTGAGTGCAGGGCACAGCCCTAATTTATCACGAGCCAGTATATATATATATACGAGGTATTCTTTAATCTTCCTCTGCCCAAGGCCAAAAAATTAAACGCCTGAATTCTGTATTTGCATTCTAAGGGACTTCAGACCCTCCACAACATATATGCCCTCCTTTAAATTCTTTCCAGCAGATACCAGTCTCAGAACTTCATAGTTCAGATGAGAAGGTATAAAATTCCCGTATAATTTTTCAAATACTTCCTTATGTATATTCATATAAGTTATTAAATGGATAAGAGACAAACTGTCGCCCTATTGGCCGACCTGATATATAGAGAGTAGAGCTTCAGAGATAACACAGTTGTGATTCCTAGCTCCTTTTGTGCAGTTTAATTCGACAGGCACCTTGCGTCAACGAGGAATTGATGAGAATCGCCCTTTGTGCTCGCTTTCTTTGTTTTGCTCCACTATGTGACGCATTTATCATAGTCACACTGAAGCAGTCATTTATCTGACTTTTCGCATGGGCGGTTGAGACCTTCTCATAACGTCTGTCCATTGGCATTAGAATTGATCACTTGCCATATTTCGGTGTGGACTGCAAACGCGTCTCCTTAATTATCCCACCCATTCAGAGGTCGTTGACATGGGTTGAGGAAATAAATGGCGAGAGAACGGAACCCGGAAGCACAGCAATCACAAACGGCGTCGAAATCGATTTCGCATTGCCAATGCGCACAGATGGCGATCGGTGGATTAATAATTTCCTTACCAATTTTGTAGATGCCACTTAGCTCAGAGTGTCGGATATTGTAGAATAGATGGCCGCGTGGAACACTACCAATGACTTTAATGAAGTCGATGTATAGGAAATCGTTGGTTGCGTCCTCGCATTGGGATGTCGATTGCAGGCGCCAAGATTAGCTTTCAATGGCCAAATCATGTGGGATGTAAAAAGCAGAGCAACCACGTCAAACGATAGAATGCGCTCATCTGGAATTGCTTTAAGGCCTTGGATCTTCTGGAGGAATGCCTGAGAGTTTTTCATGCTGTTTAATGAGCCATCGGTGAGGTGCTTCAGGTGCTGCTACAACCAAAGCAGATGCATAATCGAGGATCATAGTACCACTCACGCGATTATCCCCTTAAAACCTCGCTATATATATATATATATATATATATATATATATATATATATATATATATATATATATATATATATATATATATATATATATATATATATATATATATATATATATATATGAAGAAAGAAGGCTCGTCGGAAAATCGAGGTTTACTCGTGAATTTTCAAGCTGGTTACACCAACCCGTCGTCAGACGAAATGAGAAGTAAGAGTTGGGATTGTCACGTAATAAGTGGAAAGAAGGCATCCCAAGAAATAAATGTGAAGTTGAATGCGTTCTATGGGAAATGGAGCTTTATTGTGTAAATTTTCAACACCGGTTCTCCGGGTCGTCGTCAGACGCAGGCGGGCAGCAAATGTGACCAAAAACAGTTGACATCGTAATCACGCGAAAAAATCGATACTGGCGTGAACATTGGCACCATCGTGCGGCCGCCGTGTGTATCAGCCTGTCCTGATTGGTTCTCGTTTCTTCCATTTCTCCTTGAGATATCTGTACGCCGCACCCAAATCGATATGTCTGCTGATGCATGACTCATCTGAATGCATCGCCTCGAGGAACTCTCGACCTTTCTTGAAGGGACAGGCGGCGACAATCCGAGTTTTATGCCAAGCGAAGGTGTGCCCGGTGTCTATAGTATGCATAGCTGTTTGGGACAGATGGTCCCGCATCTTTACTGCCAACTGATGTTCATAGATGCGTGTAGAGGCGGATTTGCCGGTCTGACCACAATACACGACATCACATGCTTCACACGGGATCTTGTAGATGACTTCTTTCTTGTCCAAATAGTTGACCCTGTCCTTAGGGTGGACAAGCTGGGTACGCAAAGTGGTTGTCGGTTTGTGCGCCACATGAATTTGGTGCTTCCTTAGGTGTCTTTCGACGAGTTCAGACACATTCTTAATGTAGGGAAGAGTTCGCCGTGTATTTATTTTTGGCGCCTCGTTATATGTTAAATTCCGAGGCCGATTTATAATTTTAACGTCAATTAATTGTGGAAATTCAGTCTGCCTGAAGTCGGCTGGTTTTTATCTTCCAGCCCTTGAACGGTCGAGGTGTTACTTGAGATAATGGGCGTTGCCATGTGGAGCGAGGTTGTCAGTTTTCCTATTCAACAAGAGAGCATACTTGATGTTATTTTTTAGAAGCTGCCTGTCCTTTTCATTGCCGCCCTTAGACTTGCTCGATGGTTGAGAACACTACACAGTTGTTTCTCCATTAGAACTTGAACTCGATGACACTTTTGCCAAAAAATATGATTTCAGTTCCAATGAATTACTGGCATACATAAATTCTTACAGCTTAACTTATATCTTCCTAATTCGGCACGGGAATACTTGCATTGCATGCTATGAACACATTTTGCTTTCTTTTTGTTCCCCGTAGGAAAGTAATTGATGCCACGCAGGTAGTTTTCCTTCCATTAACATTTTACCGAAGGTTGCATAGGCACTCCTGTCGTTTCTATCGATAAAATCAAATCTAAGATCTACCCTTTAGACACCTTACTTTTGAATGAATTAAAGTGTTGTCGGAAGAAACTTTTCTAACCGAAAAGGTCAATTTTATCGAAAAGTACTCATTCAATATCGCGAAACTTTTTCCCCCCACACTGAGATCTCATAAAAAGCCGCATCCCATCCTTCAGGATTCTCTCGGGGCTCCCATCGTGGACGCCATGGTGACTACTGACATGCTCAATGCTTTTTGTCCAAAACGTTTACTGAAACTTTGACCCCTCTACTTGGGAACATCTAGGTTTGGAACTGCGCCGTTCTCGCAATTATAAGGTTTACTCTATGAAGTGTAACTGTAGCCGTCCGAAGTTGCTGATAATCTCATAGTCTTGGCCCGGTTGATGCCCCAGTCATAATCTTAAAGGCTGACACAAATGACATTTGCCACACCTCTTGTGCAATATATTTAAATTTTATCTGGAATAAGGAACCTTTACCAGGTCATTGAAGCCCTCAAACATGCTGCCTCTCACTAAATATGGCTGGTCTGCGTCATTCAACAACTTGTGGCTGCTAAATACCCTCCGAACAGCTATGAAAATCATAGAGACCCTAATCAAAATAATATACTATGCTCACTTAACAGGGTTCAATATACCTCAAAATAAATTGCCTACACCGTCATTTCTGATGGGAGTGAAACCATGCACAGAAATGTTCGATTTAAGATAACGTCACTTTTCTAAGGCTGGCTGAGAGAAGGCATTAAACGAGGTAATTGAAATTCACGGCAGTTCGATCGTCGTTTTGACGATGTCTGTCATATTCACCACAGTAGGGTGGCGCAGGGATGGTAACTTGCACTGGGTTACAATGAGATTAGACTTTCACGGCATCTACCTCACTCTCTGTTCCACTTCCCCACCTGAGCCAGGTGTCAAAGACAGAGTCAATAAGATCAGAGATAGGAGAGGGCGCAGGCCAACGTACTGTGGTCCAACACAAACAAGAACACAGGGAGAGGCGGATCGGATCCCAACTGAATGGGAAGAGCATAAAGGCCACATTAAGAAGAAGCCATTGCAGCCTTATTCTCCGTCCGCCACTCGTCCATTGCGTAGAAACGCACAATGGGTTCACAACGTTGTCCGAGTTATCCCATCAATAAGCAACCTTACGAGCCACGAATTATAGCGCATCGCACCGTGAAAAATCGGTTCATAAACCGAGTTCGAAACGTGAATCCCAGGTTTGTTGCACATAATATCTTGTAGAACAATTTTATCAATGAAAAATTTCCAGTGGAATGGATATTCTCTTAGAAGCAGATCAGTTTCTGCACTAATAGATGCCAGAATTATGTGCCCCAACACGCTCGCTCTTATGTCGAAAAACCCGAACTACGGAGCGTGTCGATTTTCGTTGAAATGCACCTGAACCAGCGAAGGTCAGTTACTGAGCTCACTTCTGGCAGTGCTGTCCTCTTGTGGACGAACCAAGTAGGCGCTTGATGCGAGATTTGTACCGAGTCTGAATCTAAAGGTTGTTTGACCATACAAGACAGCGAGAAGTTTCCCGGTGGTGGAGAAGACGACAGATCACCCACCTTAGTCCGATTGCAGTTGCTATCGCATGATCTCTAACTCTTAATCTAACTTAGTCAATAAAAAAACAATAAAAATTGAAAACCGTTTGCTTGTACGTTTTGTTTGATCAAATGAATAAAGAATAGCAGATGGAAACCTTAGGCATTGATCTATATTCGCATGTGCTGTGGAATTTCTAAATAAATGTTAGCGCCGGCTAAGTCAAATGGCCGTTTGTCAGCTATACTACTTACACGTTATTGGAAAATTAAATGACTAGGAAAACAAAAATGACAAAAGTCCCCTGAAAATCCCGTAATAACACTAAAGGAACACACTTATGATACAATTATTAGGAAAAGAGCACAGATATAGTGCTCTTGTGCTCCCTAACAGGAACAAAGCGAGGGAAGGTAATAGTACACTTTCAAGTTAGTAATGAGTGTGAGGGAAGTTTTGAATGAATGGATCCAAACGTGGATTATTATCAGAACGCTACTTTTGGTAACGAATAGTCCTGCAGCTCTACTTGGAGCTTACCTCATGCTTACCTCATGAGGTCTTGCACTCTCCCATAATTCCCATGCTGGGGTCCTCGAGGTCTTTTCTGCTTAATTATTTGCACACTTTGGTGACACCGTGAGTGTTCGCATCAGCTGGACCTTGCGGCCGTCGTCCATGAGGTGTATGAACGTTCTCCCTTGGTTCGAACCGCAATGGAACGAGGATGATCTGGGCATATATTTCCGCCTTTGAAATCCCTCAACGGACTCTGCAGTCAGCAAGGGAGCATCTGGCTGATTCATGTAACCTCCGCAATGCCCCCCGTTGGACCCCCCCCCCCCCAAGGGCGACAGTTTTTTTCTCCTAAATATCACCGGGAGTTTTTTTACTGTCTGCTCTTTTTCAACTATTTTGGCCTCGCCAACATATCGAGATACTATTTTTTGATACCACAACTCGCATGTACAAATAGGGAAGTCAAAGGTGACTCACCTATATCTCCCTCAAATATACTGATACTAATGCTTACTGAAACGGTTTAAGTAGTCATGCTTACACTGTTTTGCTGTCTTCTGGAAAGTAAAGGAGAAGACTATTGGGGTTTGATAGGGGAGTTTAGATTTGGGTAATTTTGCGGATAAGAGTATGGGGCTAGGTTTAAGGGTGTACATTCAGGGATTTTCACTTTAGGTTTAGGCTGTGGCTAGAAAATGTATGAGTTGGTTTCCGGCTCGAGCTAGAGGTTTTGAGTTTGGGTTAGTAGATAATATAAGTGATTGGGATTGATTGTTGTGATTCATTTTGAGGGTCAGACGTTAGGCTTAGTAATTAGTATTAGCAGTTGGGCTTAGTAATTAAGGTCGGTGGTCAAGAATTTTAGTTAAGATTAGCAGTTGGAATAAGTAGTTCAGGTAAATAGTTTGTCTTAGCCCTAAACCCAAACCAAATTCCCCGGTCCCAATCCTAAACACGAATCTCTAGTTCAACGTCCCTACAACTAACGTTATGGCTCCATTCCCACAAGTATCTAATTCTAGCGTTCCCAAATCTCTGTCCATAATTGGCAAAGTGAATGCAAGTCAGTTAAATCATGACTACACAAATTGTTTCCACAAGCCCACCGCAAGGTAAGCATTAAGTGGGAATTTAGGAGCGTTCTTCACCCTTTTTTAAAGAAATTGATCAGGCAATAATTTCTGTGTTTGAGCTTAGTATAGTTTGCTAATGAACCATTAGGGTATGCTTAATTTCGGAATGGAATATCCCTGTATAGTTACAAAGGATAAACGCGAGCACTAAGGGAACAAATTTGCCGCATGTTATTAGATATATAGAGGCAGATAAAAAATCAAATAAATTAGTATTTAGAGTAGTTTTATCTACGTAGAAAAGTATTCGTGTGACCAAGCTTTTGTCTTTTAACGAATATCGGAAAATATTGTTGGGATTCACCGCTGTTGGCATATGCCTCCGTCAGAAGGGTGGGGCGAAACTGCTGTGAAGGGGGGCAGGTTCAAGTTTGAGGGCTTGCTAGCCCTTTATTTTTGGCCCAGTTGATCAATAATACTGATATTTTTTTAGGTGTTGATAGTATGGGTACGTTTGCTGTATATCCCCTTGTATAATCAATCGGTCAGGTAACATATTTCCAGTTCCTTGTGTTCGGATAACTGACATGGATTAGACGACCTGCTGAAAGCCAAGCCGCTAGCGAGGCATATGTACGGATATGAAAGATACCAAACGGTGGAGCAAATGGTTAAGTTTTCAACAGGTGGTCGTGTCTATCTCAGTCCTCCAAAATCAAATAATTAGATACAGTTCACTTTAAATGGTTCTTACGAGGTTATGTGCACAAGGAACGCAATCACGCTATCTATATCACAAAAAATGTCGGTATGATTAATCAGTTGTGCTAAAATCGAAAATGAATGGCCCCATAGACTGAGTCATAATCCTATCATTAGGACAGGCCATATGAGACAATAAATATTTAATACCACATTTGCCTGTTATGGACTGCCCCTTCCTGAATCGAGCTAAAATTCTCAATGGTGAATTTATGATATATGACAAAGGAGAATACTCAGCTAAATATCTAGGTACTGAAAAATCTCCGGAACCTTTCCAAAGGCCAAACCCCTACCAAAGAGAGCACTTGAACAGCTTTTCCATCACTTTTTTCTCGGCTGGACTGTCCTCATACTTTTGCAGGTTCTTCATAAGCTATAGAAAGCAATCAAAAAGTTCATAAATTTATTTTTCTGATCAATTAAGAAGGCCCACTCTTTCGTCATGATAACGAACAAGTCCATGCGGCCGATTCGACAATAGATTATTAATTAGCCAACACCACGTAAACTACCTCGAATGTCATAAGTTTGTTCATAACTGGTTACAAGCTGTTAAACCCTCTTGACCTGTGTTTGTGAAAAGCCATGTAGGGATTTCTTTTAGGGAGTTTCTGAGTCTTCATCTTTTGCCCTCAGGGCATAAAAAATCTTGTCTGTCTCTCAAAACACGCATTGATTCCGTTGTTGCGTTTTTTGCTCGACTTTTTGAATTTTCAAAGTCGTATACACGACCAAAGGGAGCATTGAAACTGGCCACCTTTCCTCACAAACCCACTTTTTAGTCCAGCAGACCCTAAGTGACCACTTCAAGGATCCGATCCCGATGCGCTTGCTTGCATCATTGCCTAAGGGGCCCCTTAAGTCCAATTAATTTCTATACTAAGGCTGAAAATTAATATAGGGTATGCGTGCTTTCATTAATGCGGAATTAATGCGTGCTTTCATTAATGAAATGAAAAGATAAAAATAAGGCACCAGTTCAAGTCTGAGTTGCCATCCATTTTAATGACTACATTTTGGTTGGTTATATTCGCTTTTATGTTCGCTCAAGGCAATCTCAGATTGCAGCTTTCCGATGATACACAAGTGCTTCTTAGGTTTCCGTGCTCGGAATAAAATATGCAGACAACACTTATGCCTCCAATTTGGAACCCGAATCCCCTAGTAGATCGCTTTACTCCCTCATGAACGGGCATCAAGAAGACGTGGTTCAGGTCAAATGTGTATAACACCTTTCGGACGCAGCCTGAGAAGGTTTGTCCCGAAGGGTCTACGCAAAGTTAGCAAATTGGGTTCTGTAGAGAATAAACATAAAAAAAGAGTAATCTTGCTAAATGTCAGTGCTTATTTACTTTCCTGTCAAGGTTACAAATTTGATCTTATTAGAACCACAGTCCTAAATTTTTGAGGAAAAAAGCCGAGAAGAAAAAGCTGGCAAATACAATTCCCTCCAGCAGCCCGATAATGCACCCTACAAATAGTTACTAGGAGTACTGACTCTTCGCAAGCCTGAACCTTTCTAGGAGAGCAACATAACAGGAGCCGAGTTCAGCCCTAAATAAATATCTCAAGTCAAGCGGGTGGATGATACCGAAAAATGCGCAACGCAAAACAGGTTGCCTGCAACCCCGTATCTGACGCCAGACCAGCTGCTTTTGTGTGCCACGCGCATGAATGTAACCAGATAGGGGGGGCAGCTGTTGAAGCGACCGACATGAGCTGATGAAAAGAGAAGTGCGGTGGAGCAGGAATTCGGGAAAAAATGTAGAGTGTGGTAAGAAAAGTGGAGAAAATAGACTGGTCAGTGGTCGCTGACAAGGACCACAGAAGGGAAATATGGAGAGCACACACGCTGTAGTGACGTTAAACCGTGGTTTCGAAAACTTGGTTGTCCACTATAAATTGAAAGGTGTACAACTTTATCATAGCGAGCTAATTAAAATTTGAAACTGCCATCCACCCTGCCAAGCATCCCCACCGTCTCGAGACTTGGAACGACCAACCGAGGTGGTTGAAGGCAGTCATACCGCGGCGTCCACGTAAGAATTCGTGAATCAAGATGGGCAAGTGCAGCATCCCTCATGGTTTACTCTCACAAAAAGCTGCTATGCGATTTCAAATTCATTTCACGGTACCCCTGAAAGCTGTTGTGTTGAACCGATTACGATATAAATTTGGACAGAGAACCGTTTATTTTTCAAAGTTGGTCACGAGTAATGCCTCTGCGTTCATCATGGCCGGTAAGCTCAATGTAGTTTTAATATTAGAAAGATTACAGGAGCAATGTTGCTTCTCCATACCAAAACCACATTTGAATCACTTACGTTAGAAGGAAGGTTCAGAAAAACGAACAACGACTAGATTCATGGAAAACCGTAAGCCCGAAAAATAAAAGGTTAAACAGATAACTGAGCTTTTCTATGGGCTTTAGGCACACCTCCAATGAACAAGAAATGGGAGAATATCAGAATTTGCTAGCAGTAATTTTGGTAGTTTCTTGGACAGGTCGGGGAACAGTGATGGTCTTAACAGCTTGACTGTAACCAGATATCCACTGGTGGACAAGCTCTATCTCTATAACCACCGGTCGTTTCAGTCAACATCCGCCTGTTGCTACATATTTAGTTAAATTAAAGTGAGTCTGAAAGGTCAGACTGTTTGCTATGCCTCCAGTTACGACGTCCTTATCCTACCTACTTAGCTAAAATAGTAGCTAGATAAGGAGGCCAGGAATTCGAACACTTAAAACTTGACCCAGAATTAGCACTGACAAATCAGAGGGGAGGTGCCGCTGGAAATGGCACTTCGGATTTAAGTGCCGTAGTCGGTCTGCCAGATCTCAGCTCCAGACCGGGTAGATCCTAGGATTTAACTCGTAATAACCTGCCCATTGAACCGGATATTTTGCGAGTTAGGCCATGGGCTGACGGCCTGTCAACTCTGGTTACGAAAGCATTCCAGATAAGGCAAATGTAGGAGATAAACATTAACCTCTTCTTTATTGCTCTGCCGACCAAGCCATTTGGGGATGTTTTTTCTGAAACCCTGGGGACAACATAGCAACATTTTTAAGTAAATAGTATCATATTTTCCCTCGAGTCATATAAATTGTAAAGTTTTTCATTTACATATGAAACTTTACGGTGTTAAACTGCCCTGCTTATGATTTTTGTGTTGTAGGATGTGGTGTCCAGAGCACCAGCGTAGACCTACTCAAGAGGGTTAACCAAAAATCTTTAGGTACCTTCACGTTAGCCTTAAACCATCTACAGAAAAACATTCTCAATTTCTCCACTTATTAACTTAAACTCGTCGCCCTAATGACAATGCCCGGAATTTTTGAGGCAATTTTATCACCAGCAAGCTAGTCTTAAAGAATAAGAATTTTCCTTTATTCTTACAGCAGGCTCCTTAAAATAGGCGAGAAGAAGCTCACTACATTGTGCTTTTATCGAAACGATGTTTGGAGTACTTATTTACTCTCTCCGTAAGGCATAGCATAAAAATGAATCTATTTCCTCTTCTGCAGGTGACTTTCAAAAAATGCGTCTAATGTTTATCTTCATCCTGGAATCGGAATACATAAGTGTCTTCTCGCATTGCCGTAGCCAAGTTACGTGTATGCTGTATCTGTCTTACTCATTCAATTTCATCTCATAATAAGGCTTCAAGTCCTTTTCAACTACTTTTTCAATGCTAATGAGTCAAATGCGTTGTTCAACCCTGAACTCAACCTGGGCAACCTCAAGTTTAAAAAAGCTACCTGGCCGAAATTTTTATGAATCACAACCTAGAATAAAGTTCAAAACTTAATAATGCAGTCTCAGTGGATTAACTACGTTTTGGAAATAATATAACACACGATAAGTTAAAAACCCTCCTGATAAAAAGTTTTTTATATATAAGTTTTTCGACCGTATGAATAATTGCGGGTGTGCTGTAATTTAGCGTCATGCTCTTTTTTTCGCCCCGTTATTTTTTGTATGCTCACTGCCGTTCGCCGCCTGGCCGTTAGGTAAGCTGGGTCAATAACCCCTTTCCAGCCCGAAAATTTTCTCACTCATTTAACTCAGTTGGGAGGAGTGCAGTTATTGACCATAATAGCCTCATATAAGATCGGGTTAAACGTATTTTAGATACAGTCCGAACGTGAGTCCGATCTAGGGACTAAAATTTTAATATTTATTTTTTACCAACCATGGTTAATTAGCTGATGCTTCAATGAACAACATCTCAGAAGCTAATACTGGGCTGGTCAAAAGATTCTTGTAGAATCAAGGTAAATCATAATCGTGTGTGGTCTTCGCATGCATATGTTTTGCTGTGCCTTATCTTTAAACTGTCAGGTCTTTTGCAGCCCTTCAAAATAAGGGTAGAGGAAAATAATACTTCTGAAATTTCGACAGAATATCGTCAAAAATTCTAGATGACGAACTTCCCATGAGACCGAAGAATAAAAGGTGAAAATGAAGAACTAGCGCAGAGTACTTTGGATGAACAGTAGGAGTACACAAAACGAAAATTTGTTTTTAAAAATATCGATGAGTGCGGTTCAAAATACAAACTTCAACTTGATTTCCTCAGTTGCACGTTGCGACTTGAATGACGTGCTTCATTCAGTTCCTGATGATTTACCCCCCATTTAACTTATCACATTTTGATATTTTGTTTATTGTTTTGCTAATAGCCTTTGTGTCTGAATATTTAAGATCGGAATTTCTATGTCGAACTCCCTCCTTTTTATGTGTCCGCCAGCCCCACGAGCTGGGAGGTCTGCAAAAAACCTCCAAGTTGATATATGACTGCCCAAATCTAGGAGACAACTGCGACTACCGGCCGCACGCATGGAGACCGACGACCTCACAGGTGCCCTTGTAGCCGGCATGCCTTAAAGCTGGTGTCTAATGCGTGCAGTTAAGCGGCCAAGTCGACCAGATCAAGACAGTTGGCCAATTCAGGCTTTACGAATGCGAGTAAACTAAGTTGACCACTGGCCATGGTCCCCTAGGAGGCACTCGCTTACGTGTGGGTAATTCATCATGCTCCACCGACGAGTTGAGCGTCCTTTGGTTAGCAACGGAAGTTTTCAGGTTAATGGAGTGGGATTCTGACATATTTTTTCTGCATGCCAGATACTTCAGACGTAAAAGGTAAACTTTTGGAGATATGCTACAATCATCGACCTCCAACCGCGAGGAGTAGAAGTTTAGTTACATTTGGTTAAGTAGACTAAGAGTTAACAAAATGTATTAGACAGATCTTTTGACGTCACAATGTATCACAAAATTAAAATATTTACATATAATAGAGATATATACAACTGGTCACAAGCACTACGATTATTAACTAACAATAACAAAAGAGGAAATATTTAGATGACAGTTCCGTGTAAGTCAGGTACTCTTTGACTCGGTAATTTATATTGGAAGCTGGTCATGTTAGTTGATGAGTGAATGCCGCTATCGTTCGATTTCCTTCGGAAATAGTATTTGCAGTATCCTAGTGCCTTCCATCTACATCAAACAAATACATGCATACATGGATCTATGTACTCGCATTCATTTATTGAGTTCTTCTTTTCCTTAGGCTCCAGCCAGTCGTACCGATGTCAAGGCGAGAAGAGTATCACGGGTTTCATATGTGCATAGGAAGGCAAAGCTCGGGAAACTTAGCCAGCCCTAAAATAAGGAGATCGCTAACAGCCCCAAAACCCTGTGAACCATATACCACTCTAAACTGTCGTGGGCGATGTTAACGCAGTGGTTCATTGCTTGTGGATAAAATCAGTTGACTGAAGATTGGACAGAAGAGGTTAATGAAGCCTATGGTAAACGTTTCGGGACTAAAATCACAGGAACTATCACAGGTTAATCGCCTGGATAAAGACAAAGCCTTGGAAGACATATTGTGCATCATTTTATAATTTACGTATCCCCATAAGGGCAATAAATTACTTTACAAAATATATTAAAATAGTTGTGTAATATTTATGTGATCCCTACATGAGCAAAATACCACCCCTACAGCCGGCCACGCAGCAGATGCGCTGGAATAACACAAGGAGACAGTTCAGAACACGGCATGCGTTATTGGTGGCGCACACCCCTAACAAATATCACAGCCGAGGGTTTGGTGGTCCGCCTGGGTGTAGGCTCACGCCACACCAGCCACCTGTGCCCGATCACATATCTGGTCTTCTTGCCTCCCTCATGACACCGGGCCCAGGAAGATGAGGGAAGAGCGTGTGAGGTGGATGCCGTGCAATCATATTCACACTAAAAGTAATTCATGCGCAAATCACCGTACCCACACCCACCACACTGTGGGGCACATGATGGACAGTATCTAAAAAGACGGTCGATGTATGAACTTACCATGTCAAACATTACGCTCTATTGGTCGATGATCATTGCTGGGAAAGACAAAGGAGACTGGAATGGTCATTTCTGACTTATTAGCCGTCATCAGCCAGCTATACCCATCCCCAGGTAGTGCACCACCCGAGGGTCGAATCCGTGACCTGTTTATTAGAATTACTACTCTCTAACCCCCTGCGTCATGGGTTCGTTATCCTGTCAGTTTAGATCGGGAATATTTATATAGGCATCCCGTAACTTTCACTAGGCCTCTACGTTGGTATCCTCTTAAAAAGCCTTAGGGTTAACGCTTTTTATCATATTCCTTCTCTAGAACACAACAAAACCAGTATAGATCTTCGTCATATAAAAGTAAGTCTGATTTCCCCACACTCATTCTATCCTTTCTTGTACATGTAGCTGTACACATTAATAATCCAGTAAATTGTCATATATTCTCTAATTATTAAACATTTTCAACGACTGCTTAGTGCGCATATTCATTTAGCTTTCCGTAGGCCATTCCATCAGCGGTTGGGAACTCCGACGAGTAGAAAAGTTATGCAGCTAAGAACTACGCATCGCCAAAGGTCAAGGCCCAGATTTTTCCAAAATCCGTTCAACGGAACGGCCTGCGTGGAGGTTAAGCTTTCGAAGCACGTAGCACTAAGCTGCACATAAAATTATCGTAATTACATGGATCAAGGTATGTGCACCAAGTTCGCCCAAAGACCCGATTTTTTCCACAGTACTGGACAGGGTAGTAACAGTTTCCTTTAAGTGGCAAATAAAATCTTATGGGTCAGGTTTCTACAACTTCCACAAACCTGGACCTTACCATCGGAAGAAAAAAACAATGTTCGGGTAGAGAGGAAACCATCCTAAACTGCGCTTATTCTCCCACATTCACTTCAACAAAGTCGAGTGCATCTAGCAGAAGGTAGAGCAGAAGGTAATAATTTAAGTTATTGAATTTTACTAACACCTATGATAGCTGTTTTCTTCAGTAGGGCTCGGTGATTCGAATGATGTGAGAAAGTATTTGCATTTGGTAGGCTAAAACCATCCCCAAGCAAGCCTGTCTAGTGGATGTCGCGGGCAGTTCGACACACTAGAGCGAATCTATAGAGCTCAACCCCTTTTCTTCTCTAGTAACAAAAGCAGTGTTCAGAGAGTGCGGACTGGCTCGTTTGGGCCGAATCCAACCCCCCGATTTTCGCTCGTCTCTTGCATACAAAGCCAGGCAGTAAAAATCACAAATGAGGGCCTAATGCATGGATTCCCGCCACATAATGACTTTTTGATGTATGGGTTATCGCGATGAGTCCATAGACGCTTTCCTGGATTTATGCAATCCCCATGAATGACACTGAATCGCTGTCTGTTTGGTACCCACTTGACTCCAAGTTATTCATAATTTTCCTCCTCCTAAATCTGATAGAGACTTATCACGGTGTCTCCTCTTGATCAGAGGTACTGTTCAAAGACACCCTCTGACAGAGCTACCGACATCGTTGGACCGGATTAACGTTCTCTACTTAATCATAGTTGGGTGCTGGTATGGAGATGTCGTCCACGAAACCGAGGTCAGTCAATCGGCATTTCAGGGCAAAGTAGACATCAGTCAATGTGTTGGTTGACGAGGATTGGTAACAGGATACATCCTTATCGAGCGCCAGGCCGGCTATCAAATGGCTGGGAGGACTAGGCACATGTCCAAAAGGCACAACGGCTGGGAGGAATCACTGCACACGAGTTGAAAGAAGTTAAATAGACGTTGATCACAGGGATCCTTTGTCCACGTACACCCCCAAAGGGAGTCGTAATGAATTATTAAAATGCAGTCGGGTGCAGGTAACATAATTGCAAAAAGTTAACCGGTAATTGCACGTGCAACCTGAAAGGACCACGTCAAAGATCCTCCTACCTAGTAGCTGTCCACATCCACTAAAACCAGTGGTCGGTAAAGTCAACTATTTCTCTGATATTGCCGTGGTTTAAATATAATCTTTAAAGAACGTTAATCCGGATATAGTTTTAATGGTTTTATTAGTGCGATCTATAGCTGCTGACCTATTCGTATCTCATAGAAGTATAGTCGATAAGACTGCGGTGTCTATAGCTATTTCCAACATTTTGCATAGACGTCCTAATATCGCAGGACACCATTATAATACCAAGCAAGCCCTTTATGCAAATAATCTCAGGTATGACATTGATGTATATTCGTAACACAAATAGAATACAAATCAAGTATGAAATCAAACAACCTGTGGTAAGAAGCTATTAGCCCAATTTTTGTAACTCTCGTGAGCCCGATATGGTCGTATTGAGATGGCCACACTACTTGTGAACTCCCACTCATACCAATGTTAACTTAGACCAAATCGATATCACACTAGAACCACTGACCACAGCGTGGCCAAATATCAGTAATCCATTCGGTGGTCTGAAATTATACGATGCACAGATCCGATGTTACCTCATTCATATCTGATGAATTGACCGGCCCATATGTATTTTATACTACTACTGCTGCGCACAATCAACACAGTAGTTGGCTGGGCGGCGTATGCCAAGGGCCTTCCTCAAGTCCGTTTTATTTGAGGGATTTATTTTTTCTCTCAGTCGAAATCTAGACCAAGCGCAAAACCTTTAGCAATATACAAGTGATTTATAATCGTTTTTTTATAAGGCTCACATATGAAGTGCAAAGGAAGTCGTTGGTTTTCCTGGTGGATTACAAGCAATCCTTATTCGGCTGGCGTAGTGTCATGCCGAGGTTTTTCTTTCGCTAAGTGCGCATTTTCAGATCGCTTAGCCCAGTTTCAGAGGGTGGGTTTCAAAGGTATTCCAAAGGTTATTTCCACCTTAGTGAGCGTTCTTCCGAAACTACTTCACGCCTCTTTTCGAATTTATAAATGCCAAACAATTTTTAGATGTTTGGAAAGTTTTACCAGGAAATGATTGTTTTATCCTTTCGAACTTGTGAAAAACGGTGTTGCTAGGATGGTGACACCATCGATTTCGGGGAAAAAACTAGTGAAAAGTAGTTACAAAGAGGAGTTTGATGGGCCACCGTATTCTACTGCCCTCATGTTTTTGGGTGCCAAACGTGAGATCTCGTTTGAGTAATTTCCTCAGCATGCAACACTTATGCTAGTTTTGACATCCACGATCCTCTGATGCGGACATTAGAAAATAGCCGATACTCGAGCTTTCTACACCCGGCTTTTTCGACTTTTTTGCATGCATCTTATTAGGCTAATTGCTAGATGGAAAGAGTGGGGAGGTGGGCGGCTTGGGTCACTGGCAACCCAGCCTGTTGATTATTTAATTATTTTTCAGTGAGGGCCGGCTATATTGTGACCAGGCTCCCGGATTTTGCAGACAAATAGGAGTAGTGTATCAACGAAGACCCTACCAGTACACAAGGAGTTAGGCCCTGGCTCACAGAGCTTCGCCCATAAGCATCACAGCATCCTGTGCTATCCCTTTTAGCTCAACACCGCTAACTGCCATCCCTAAAAAAATTTCACGTCTGCTATATGGGTTGAGTATCCGCCAGAGACTCCGTTTAGGATTAGGGAACTCGGCAGCTGCTCACCTTCTGGAAATCCACGGCCATAACAGTTCGTCCCTTTCCTGTGGACTACGATCTGAAGGGCTAGTGTGTCACCTTGGTCAGCGTTGCTGGGAGTCGGCAAAAAACCGGTCTGTATGGAAAGAGAAAATTTGTGATGCGCCATTAAGCCAGCTGCGTCATGCTTGATGAATTCAGTCACGACAGTTCTAGTGGACGCCTCGATGAACAAGAACTATCTATCCAGTTATGGATTTCACTCCATGGAATTGAAAGTGTACGAAGTAACGGTAGAATATAGCCAACCGCCAACTGTAGCCCATTCGGATAGTTATACTAGAGTTAACTTGAGATAACCGCTTTATACTTGAGATAACCGCTTTAAGCCCTTCTAGCTTAAATCGCTTGGGTGGGATCACTTCGTGTCGTCCATATGTAAAAATACGGTTAAGAACCGTTTGAATGACAACACGGCTCTATGACGTGAGAGTATTTGTGAGATATAAGCAGTAAACTCACAACCAATTGTCTCCAAACTTACAAACAGGAAGGTATTGTCACTTTACGCGGGGACAAAATGCGTGATGCAAACAAGCAATAAGGGAGTTAGTGAGAAACAAAAAGACGTAGTTATCCGAAAGGAGCAATTGAATATAAAATAAACGGTAAACTGCTGATGAATGTAGAAATGTCACCTATAAAGGGTTTTACTGTTAATGCCAAACATACTAACAGTGAGGCAGGAAGTCTAGTGTTGTTAGTAAGACAAAAGTTATATTACTGTCGAATGAACAGAAGTGCGATCACAAGAAAACATACGTGGAAGCGCACAGTAACCGGATACTTTCACTTCGTATATCAAGCACACAAGTGATACAAAAAGCAAAAATACTGCAAAAATAAAGCACAAGTTCTCTTCAGGACTGGAACTGCTTAACACAAGGAGGCTTCTCTTAACAAACTGCAAGTACTCTTTACATAATGCTTGGAGAGGCATCGTTTATGTGGCTACCCCAACAGAACAGGAAAATCGGCACCCAGCGTATCACTTCAGGGGAACTAACTACCTCACTTGGCGTGGAAAAAGTGTCTGAACAATCAGATGGACTGCTTATAAGATACCCCACCTCTCCGGCAGGGTATTGAGGCAGGGCCCACCCGTAATGCAGTGGGCTTTGCCCCAAGTCCTGGAAAATTATGGTTAGAGCTAAGGCGACGATTAGTACTAATGGTACGGTTAGAGTTAGGGGTGAGTTAGCATTAAGATTAGGGTTATGGTTAAGGGTTACGCCAGCGTAGGATACGGACTATGTACCCTTCCTCCATGCCACCTGCCTTATGAGAGTGGAAGGCGTTCTTATTCTCCCGTCCTACCCGGACGTCATATAAACGATTCTCACCCTACAGACTTGTTTGCTGTTAGTTCCTTAAAAACTTGCGGATATCAAAAGAAGATGCGACGTTCACTTGGAGCCGTTTATTTTCTTTCCAACATGTTCCGTATTTTCTTCGGCCACCTAGCTCACAGACTGAAAAGGTGTGCGGACAATTCTCATATGAGAGACGAGAGACGACAGAAAATATGGGTAGATTGATACAGTCTGTTTCGGGCTTATTCTGCCTTCATTCAGCCAATCATAATCCAGACAACCGGCTGGGACTGGAAACATAAACATGCGCTCGAGTACGGAACAGACAGTCCACACACTGGGTCTGGCGGATGGGTCATAAGCACTTCATCGAACCGAAGTTCATCAGTGCCTCACCACCTGTCATTATCTGTCACTGCAGATCGGGTATTCATTCAAACAGGAATAGGCGCACAGCGATCTAGTGGCTCCCCGACGCAAACAAGCTCCGAATGGGTGGCAAAGGTCACGAACAGGCAACCAATTTCCAGGCCGAAGTCGGCCAAGTTATAATTGCAGAGAGGAGACAAGACAGAGAATATGGGTAGATGGATACAGTCTGTTTCAGGCTTATTATGCCTTCATTCAGCCAATCATAAACCTGACTGAAAGTTCTCATATGGCTCGTTTCACCTGATGCGAATCGGGCCTGTGGTCTGTGTTTCCCTCCCTCCCGTTGCCATAATTGGTGGCCCCAACGATGAGCAGTCAATGAACATCAACACTTCTTTCACTTGCCTTGCTTCGGACCAATGGCGTCAAAGTCGAAGATGCGGCCCGTGTGGACCTGTTTTTAACACACTGGTGACCTACGCATCAGGCAAAAGAGGCCATATTGTAGCGACCGAAGATGTTGAGGACGCTACGCACGGTTAGGGTAGGCACTTTTGATTGTCTTCTTGCTATGACAGCACTGACCGGAGTCGTTAAGCGCACAACCAAACACATATCTGATCACTTTAAGAAGAAGAAGGTTAATGAACAGGTCAAATCGTGAGAGCTGCCCCAAACTGCAAAAAACCGTGAGACATGTACATGTACGCCAGCTGAAGTGGTAGAGTGGTTTGTTTATAAGGCGCTGTTGGCACCAGCAAGTATGGGCCATAGAAGGGCGTCAACGTGGAGGAAGAGAGCGAATTACGGTAAACGGCCATGGGGGCACCATCCGTATTATTTAGGGAAAGGACACCGAACATGGACACGCGCTTACACCGATCTCATCCTGGATCCTCAACTTCAATTTATTCAAACAACTCTCTCAGTACCATGGTGTATTAAAATGTACTTAGAACTGTACACGGGAAAGTCCAGTCTCTGTAATTGCGTGACTGAAATCATTACTTGAAATGATAAATAAAATAAGTCACCCTATGTGAAACCTTCTTTCTTCGTCGACATGCCCTAGGGGAATGGCATTTTCACTACAGTTTACGAATATATTTCCGAAGCAAACACAGGATTTGGTGCCGATTTTGGTTAACAGTTATCATAGGGCATTCCTAAACCGAACGATTTCGGCAGCTTGGTATTTTCAGATATAAATGTTAAATTTGAAGCCGCCGCCCTCACATCGTCATGTGCTTTTTTACTTGCCCTTCTACTTAACTGAGGACCGCAATGGCATAAATTTTAAGGAGAAAAAGTCCGTTAGGAGTACAAAGGGATTACGACATTGTAGGAAGAACTACGAAGTTGACTGAACTTCAAATTTTAACTTGTAAAATTGAGAAGTGAGAACGGGATAATTTACCCATTTATTGCAATCTTAGTAAGCCATCGCCTACAATGAACATTTCCAGCATTTCGAAGGTGAGGGCACTTCAAACAAAATACTAAATTCGACTTGCTGATACAAGAAAACCAATAAGCAGGTGTTATTTGAACAATAGCTAAGTAGTATTTAACATTTAAGCCTTTTGTTGCTATCCCTATTCACTCTGAGCAGACGAAAGACTGCTCTGCGGGCTGGAGCAGTCTCATTAAATGACTATGTAATTCATGCATTTTGCATAAACACCGTCTTACTCAGGTGGAAATAGTGTGCATTGTTTGACGAAGTTTTGCGTCCTATTTTGCACTCAAATCAAAGCAGAAATCTTGCTGATTCCGTAGTCTTTAGTTTAGAGCAACCTATCTTACCCTGTAATTAAGTAATTTTAAGCTGGCACCCTTGAGAACGTGTGTACTGGCTCTAGGCGGTTTGAAATGAGACAAAAAGTTCACCACTCTCATGTCACCTTTCTGTTTTTGCTTTGCTTCGAGAAATTATTTTAGAATATTGTCAGGTTTTAAATCAGACTTAGATGTAGTCTGACCATTTGAAAAAAGTGTCATAAGGGACATCAACAGCATGACCTCTCTTCTGCATACAATTGAATAGATGCCATAAAAGTGTCCAAGGATCGCTTGAATGCTAGTTTATGGATTTTGTGCTGAGGATAAGTCACAAACAGTCATCTAAAACGCGCTCTTTGTTAGCAGGTAAACGTCTTCCTCATTTTAATCCGAGCACAGATCACGAGCAGTTTATCTTGACTCCGGGCTGATAGTGTCAAGGAAATAATACCCAACAGAAAACCAAAAGTTCAGACATCCACTTTTGACATTCTTACGATAACCTATTTTGCGCCAAGTTAGCTTTTCTGAGGGCACACTCTAATAGATAGTTTAAAAAATCACGAATAAATTCCTTATTTTCCAAAGGACATTGTATTTTTCTCCTCCGCCAGCCAAAATCCCGTCTGGCTTCATCCGACCCATATTCACTGAACAGGGCCCGATGACGTGACTGTGACGAGGCGCCCAACGCGATGGCCCTATCTAAAATTCTGTTCCCGAAACAAAAAAAAACAGTTGTTCGAGAGACAGTCACCTTATTCTCGTCCCCTCCCTGTAATGATAAACTGTGTCGCGTTGGTGTGCATTGAATTACGAACACTGCGTCGTACTTCAATGTACCAGACGGGGTGTCACAGAGGACCCACCTCTAGTCTGCTCAGCAGGTAGTAGGAATACGCAGAGGTGAGCCGCGCAACTCCAACAGGCGGCAGACGCCTTCAAAGTAGCCCATTCAAACTAAACCTTTTATTCACTTCCTCCACCAGTAAGTGTGCCTTCCAAACCTTTCCGACCGAATGTGAAAAAAATATTTAGGATTCGAACAGTGTGTGAAAGTCGAAAACTAGAACGGCGTATGACTCAAAGGGAAGCTAAAGATTTTGTCCTTATCGACATGGTCTTGGCCTCCATCCCCTCCGTACAAGGTTGCATAATGACAGAGGCAGGGCCGGCACAAGGGATGTAAATTAGGCTAAAACGTGTCTGACGGTCTTTACAGGTATTACTGTGTAATCAGTATGCATGTGAAATAGTTATACGTATCTTTCAACTAAACTCAGATTTACTTACCTCTTTAGAATTTCGGCGCAAGCGGAACACCAACCAAAAAGCCTAAAAATAACATTGCATCTTACACTTTCACTTTATTCCGAGGTGGGATAGGTGTCAATTTATTCTCACAACTCTACATTATTTTCGGGATTCCGAAGGAATGTTTCATTGATTCCCACTTTTCTCCTGGTGCAAACAGTGTGCGTCCACCTTCCGTCAATAATATCATGTATGTTTGATTATGTTTCAACTGCGCAAATTGGTGCAGCTTCTAAGTCGTATTTTTACTCCAGATGCGTGTGAATTCAAACTTTACTAGTGCTTTACTAGTGCTGGGCGAGGCAGCAAATTCGCTTCGTATACTGACTCCACAAGTGCGATTCCGAGGTCGCTCCAGCACAGTGTAGCGCTATTCTCGCTCTTTAACCCGTTGCAGAAGTTTTGCCGACTTTTGCTGCCCAATCCCCATATTCTGAGCGAACACCTTTATTCCTTCACCTGGTCCGATGACTTCGTTTACGACCAGCCTGGGCCAGTTAGAGGACTTCTCCGGGAGATACGTTCAGGTGGACTCGCGTCACTGCCACGCGCACACGCCCACCTGCCCCTTGGCGCTCAACAAACTTTGCTTCTTCCTGCTCCCTTGGAACTTGAACATCTCGAGAAGATCACACACACACACACCCACCCACCAACCCACACAGACGACTTTACATCATTTACACCTGGATGGGGGAAGGGGAAGGCGACGAAAAAGATACCCCCTTCTTGAGGCAGGAACTACCAGTCCGAGATTTATCCCGCTCAGTGCACACACACCCCAATGGCAGTCCCAAATCTGCTCCCAGGCGCTCGGGCCGTGCAAGCCAGCGTGTACGCGCGTGGGGTCTGGGTGTGTTCACCGGCCAACCATTTCCAGGCAAGCCCTCCAGCCAACCAACGGCCACAAAACGTGCGGCATGCTGATGACAATTTTTAGCGCCGCGTCGGGTGGGCGACAACCGCAGCGACAGCATTCATCATTTTTTCCCCTGCATGTGCCGTGTTTTTGGCTCTCCGGCATAAAGAGGATGCAACCACAGCAGACAGTCCTTTAGAGATAAGCGACTCTTCGAAGTGTAAACATCACCAGCGACAAGATGCCCAGACCCACTCTAATCTTACTCTACTTGCTTCACTTTACATCCACACGCAACTCCCCTTATGCTTATCAGAGTGACCAAGGCGAAGCCAAAGAGAGTTTCAATCGCACCCAGGCGGGGGTCTTCAGGCATCCGATGATTTGGGGTCCTCAGTGGAGGCTGACAACACCCCTCACCGCGGGATATCCCGCCGCGTTACCACAACAACAAAAGCAGTTCTACACAGAACCACTGCGTCGAGGGCATCGCAGGCGAACACTGCTCAAGATGCAGATGAGTCCCGACCATCGCTGCCCGAGGGAATGTGAGTGTTTTTCCCACCAAGTCTACTGTCGAGGTCAAAGAGGCTCAACATTTCCGGTGGGCTTGCCTATGCGCACTGCAAGACTGTAAGTTGCATGCAGTGCTATCTGTAATTTAACGAACGGCACAGGATTATTGCCGCACCCCTCACTGGGGGAGTTTAATGTGTACTGTAGAGAGGTTATATAAGTATCTAGTTGCTGATAGGCTTAGGTTTAGACAGCATACTAAAATATTTGGATGAGACTTCTGAATACGGGGACTGAACACATGATTCCAGTCATTTCCTGCATCACAGCGTACATATGACCCAATCTCAGAGATAGGAAGTCAGGCCTCGGTTTCCGAAACTCTTTTCACTACCACATATTGCCACCACGCAGTAACCACAGCTTTCAGAACCCACACAGTTCCTCCATTTTGAAGCTCAACAGCTGACATTGATAAACAATTGTTTTTTTTTAAATAAGCCTTTCCGAATATAATATTGCTTTGATGTCAAAATTTTGCTCAATATTGCTGGTCACTTAGTTTCGCTGAAGTCCGCTCTTACAAAATTAGAAGTGAAAATTTGCTTCGACTTACATCCGTCATGGTAAAGTGGCTAGCAATTATTTACCTTCGCCGCATGTTCTCTATCGTCAAGTTAATCCACCACGTCTGTCGCGAACACCAGTGGTACCGAAATCTTTCATTTCTGGCATCATATAAACCAAGTGCGTTTTTGATGTTAACTGACTCTCTCGTTGTTAGAAAGGGCCGTAGAGCCTCTGGTGGGTCGGCGTAGGTCTGAACTAGGAGTATGGGACTGAGATTCAGTAACTACAGGCCTCAATTTCAAGAATATCCTTCTGGAGGAGAATAGCAAAATGTTCAAAAAGGTGACTGTATAGCATTACGGCCCTTAGCCCCATCAGCACAGCATGATTTACAATGATTCACTTTCCAGCCGGTTGAAAAGCTATCCGTTTGGTGGATTCTTGTCTACCGCTGAAACCTGAGATGCTCCTGTTCCATAAGTCAGGCCTCGAAAGGCCTGATTGAGTTGGTCAGTATTGGGTTTCAATGGCCCCATCAACAGGAATTTATCGGATTTGGACACGTTACCGTCGTCAGATTTGGGCCAGAGATGAAAAGATTTATGCGCGTCACCGGAGCGCAGACAAAGCGGTAGCTGAAGGGAACACGCCACGGCCGAACTTCAACTACACCGGTATCAACTTCTGACTGGTACCGGTTTTGTGAAGGCGGACTCCAGGACATAAAAGAAATGCGGAACTCGAGACTGGGAGTGAGAGCCTTTTCGAGGAATCTAGATACACCTCTGCCTCATGACCGTTTTGGTGTCCGTCCTTCTTCTGAGGCATATGCTGGAGGACTCGCCTGCAGACAGCCCAGTTGACGTGTTTTCAATTCACCAAGCTAGCTTCAAAACAGTCAGTAACAGTTTATTTCCGCAATATATTTTTCCCGGGATCGTGCCGGTCATAAGTAGCACATGAGCTGGCCTGTACAACCTTCTCACAAGCAAAAGTTAAAATTCAGGAAGAAGTTGAGATTAGGGAAATTTGAGTAACTAGCCTGCCAATAACCTACACAGGAAATAAATTTGCGGTCATAAATGATTTGGGCCAAATGATCGAGTAATTATCACGCCAATACCCAATAAATATTCTGTAATTGTGGCAATTGGCGATTCAAATGTGACCGAGCAATGGATCATCACAACGACTATGACCATGGGCGATGAATAAAAGAGCCGTTAATTATGATAGGTGAGCAGTGAAATGGTAGCTGCATACTACAACTACTGCCTCCCCTGTATGTCCACTAACCTTACCTGCGACTGGCTCTTATGATGGGTTTCAGTGAGAATTCGAAAGGTCGGGCTATAATGATATCGTCCCCTTCCTTTTTTACAACTTTTGATGCAAAGCGCATATTGTATGAGTAGAAGCAGTCACGGAGAGCTGTCAGACGTTCCCATAAGGCATAAAGGAACATTTTAATAAAAAGTTGTGCAAAGGAGATAAAGAGCTTTATACCCATTAATATAATTGGTTTTGTTCGTGATTAACCAGAAGGAGGGAAAAGAGGCATAGTGAAAAGCTTCACTAAGGAAATTCCGGTGCACAGCCTTTGACGTATTTTTATAACTGAGTAACACAAGATCATATTTTCCCTTGAATTCTTGATAGATTATGCTCCAAACCACTACAAATCGATCACTATAAGTCAATTCGCTTTCAAATAGCAAAGCAAATGGAACAGGTTTACCAGAATGGCACGCGTTGAATAGCAATCAGTCTAATCCTTGCACCGTGAATAGTGATTTGCAGTAAGATGTCGTAACCGCATCTGAAAATGTCGTTTTAAATAAATCCAGGATTGAAGAAATATGTGTTGACTCATTATAATCCGGCGCTCTTATAAGGCCAGTTTTAGCTTAAATGCCTAGTATGTATGTGCGCTTAGGTGCTCGAAAAGAGCTTACCCTAAAGTAGGCGATGTAACCATGTTGAAATATGAATCAAGGGACAAAATTAGCAAGGCATTGAAAACGTTTGAGTGACTCCCTCCTTAAAAATACCTCAACTTCTCCGAACAGACATATCAGCACTTTTTTACAGAAATACGTGGAGATTTCCGAACCTGCATCAACAAGATCTTAATTGAGAGCCTGCTAAGGATGCGATAAAAGTTTGCTGCCTTTGAGGAATAGTGCGTTCTTGTAGGTTGAGATGTCCCCTATCATTGGAAGTAGCTTTTGTGCAAGTAACCTCCACGAGAAAAAGACATATGCATGAGGAGGGTTGGGAGGAGGGAGGGGGTAATGCCCAATGGGTTGAAGGATCGTGAGACTCTCAAACACTCAAATTCCCATACTTCTCCATCCGCACAAACGTCTATTTTAATTTAATTGAACTGCACTGTTTTACAAACGAGTGCATTTTGATCTTCTTTTTCTGTCAAAGGAAGCATTCTTCTGAGAATTCCTAAACTGCTTCACAGTTATCCTTGCAAAAATGGCAAATTCCTGGCATACAAAAACAGTTTGTACCTCCACAGCTGACGTCTCCTTGATATTAACGCTATAAACCATAATATTTTTTTAGTTGAATTTACAGATTTATTCTACCGTCTGCTCCGTGCTGTCCTTTTTCTAAAACTCCCTTCACCATTAAAAAGTTTCGGGTCGTTTGATGCGGACATCTGCAAAAGCGTTGACATGCCGACGGGAATCAGAGCATCAGACTAAACCGTTGCGTGCGGCGGCATATTCGCTGTGGTCGGCCGGTCTGGTGAAGCGACAAGTGACAAGAAAACGAAGTGCACTGGAAGTATTTACAGAGGGAGCCTAGTTTCACAGTTTTGAAGCACGAAAATAAGTACTCTGTCCTACTTTTCCATAGTTTGGCCAGCTATCTTTTAAATTTGTCCCTTCACTCTACTTTAAATAGGGATTTAGGACACCGGAAGTTAACGCATATATGGGGACATTCAGCTCCACTTTTGCATCATCCGTAGTGTGCAGGATTACAAAATAACACGGAGCCATTAAACATATATACATATATACATAGTTGTTTGAAATTTTCGTAACTAATTGAGCGTTCCCTCTTGACAGAGAAAACCAAATCTGCATTATGTTGGCACTCAGGTTCATGCACAGTAAACTTATAAAATGTTTGCTTCTTCCGTATATACACGTTGAAAGTGACTCTCTGTCCAGCGTAGCACTTAATTTTTCTTCTGGAGGACTGTTAGGACTTTTAGAGGAATCCGATTATCCTTGATCAGCCACCGTAACAACCAGTCTGCCTAACGACGGAGTTTTATGGTCCATCATCAGAACCTTGTGAAAGGTGATGCAGTCTACTTCCCGTGTTAAGCCGGCATACGAAAAAACTCGTAATACACTAGTCGGTTGTTTGGATAATAAATGGGAGAAAGGAAACGTTTGAATTCCGTCATAATAGCGAAAGTGCAGTGGGCGCTACCCTATCGGTAAGGAGGCGTTATGTGGGCCCCTACACGGGACATAAAATCAGAAACCACGCACAATACAAGTGTTATTGCGCCAAAGTTCCGGAAAGATAGAGTCCGTTTTATGGTTACGGTTAGGGTTAAATTTAAGATAATTGTTAACTGTGCGGTTCTGGCTTGAGGTTTGGTTAGAGTTACACCGCGTCGAAATAAGCGCGTCGCCAACTTTCCTCTTCCCTCCGGACGTAGTAATTTATTCCCTATCTCATGAAATGTCAACCGAAATTCGAAAGTGTGTTTTCGATTCCAACAAATCACTTAAGTAGGGTTGTTGGATTGCTTAGCGTTCAGCCAAATCCCAAGGTAGTTCAGTGAAAGTAGGATACCGGCTTTTGAATGAGCTCCTTTCGGACCGCTCACATAAGGTATACTCTGTAGAAATGGCAACTTAAGTATTATGAAATTTGCTCATTGATTTTCGATGCTCTTAATAATCGAAATATATTTTGCAGAAAAACACGCACATAAATATTATTTATTCTACACGTCTGATAGCAAATTACGTCTTCTGGAAATATTATACTTAAATAAAGGGTAACTTCCTGTTTTAAAAAAGTTTCTAATGATGCAATTTTTAATGACCTTGAGATGTTCATCCATAATACATCGTATCCGTCAATTTATTAATGTTGCCTACAATGTACACCACATGATCCAAATCCATTACAATATTCCATGGAACTGTGTAACCTCTTAGTCATACCATAGAGAAATTCGCGATTTTTCTTACGCAGCATGTATACAGCATGTAGTTTGGAAACCATTAATACAAGTGTATCGGCCGATGGGGTTTAAAATTACCCAGCAATTTAGAAACATTTTTAAAATCAAAATATACCCTTTCTTCTAGTATAAAATTTTAAGAAGACGTAATTCGCTATAGAACGTGTAGAATAAATAATATTTCTGTGCGGGTTTTTCTGCAAAATATATTTGAATTCATAAAAGCATCAACAATCGATGAGAAAATTTAATGATACTTAAGTTGACATTTTTACAGAGTATGCGAGCGGTCCAAAAGGATTTCATTCAAAAGCCGGTATCCCACTGTGATTGAACTAACTTGGGATTTGGTTGGACGATAAGCAATGCGAAAAAATCTACTTAAGTGATTTGTTGGAATCGAAAACACACTTTCGAATTTCGGTCGACATTTCCTGAGATAGATAATCTACTGTATACTGGCACCGTCCGGCCAACCTATGTCACTGAGCACTTTTCATACCCCAATTCTCATCATACGCAACATGGACTTCAATAAAAACACTAACAGTTACAAGACACTGGATATGCTGCCGGGTAGGTCTTCGTCGCTAGGGGCACTTTTGTACCACCGAGTTAACCAAGTCCCGGTAGGAGAGCTCACTCACTATTTTTCACTTTTACCCAACTCGGGACCATTACGATTTGTGGCGGTCAGCTATTTTACAAGGACCTCGTCGGCAGAAGCCTACGACTCTCTTTGCAGGAAATGGTTAAGAAACGTAACAGCGATGAACCTTCGACCACTAAATGGACGATGCGAACTACATAAAATCCGTGGATTTGTCACTCCACACCCTAATGAGCCTCTGACGAAAGTGAGGGGGGAGTACATTGAAAGACCGTAAATATTTATAGCCGATGTCGGTATTTCCGTGGATATTTAACATTTTGAGAGATTAAGCTTGCCGATTACAGTATCCACACGAATGGGCTAAATAACGTTGGGCGCTGACAGTACAAACGCTGATAATGTCTCTGATGATGGCTTCAAGATGAAATCCGAAACGTCAGGCGAACAAAGCTCTTGTCTCAGCGATTGCATCTAATCCTTCTCAAGTACAAACTCTCTTATAGTCAATTACGTCACTAAATATGAGGTGATTAAGGATGGATTTCTGACATTACAAGGGTTAAAACCACTGGCAGAGAGCTCGCTGCTTGAAAATGTAAAATTACTTCTATCAAAAATCGCTAAAGGCTGGATGGTGATCGCCTTGTGCGCGGTTACTTGCCGGATTATTGATAGTGTGATTGTTATCTGGCTATGTAAAAACCAATCTGATGCCCAGAAGAAGCTATCGCTCTTTGCTGCTCTGTTATTGCTCAACATCCACAGTTGTAAGTAAACTTGTTGACTCGCAACCATACGGTAACTGAATTACTGATATGACCTTGAAGCTTCAGCAAAATTCCCAAGAAGTCAGTAAGATTGAGAGCGTCCCTTCCCTCTGAAGTGCTGCATGCAGTTGTTTAGCGGTTGCCGCGGTTAGGTTGTTATCGCTGCTACACCCACACTTATGCAGACACTCAAATGCAATCGGCGAGACTGGGGTAGCGCCCTGTGGAGGCCGTCTGACAAGCATAATGGCTAACTTTGGCTGCCCTGTAAAGAAATATGCTGATCTATGCGTTGCCAGTCAGTGAGAATGGACAGCGAACCAACAGTGACTATGATTACCCTGACTGCCTCATCTGACCTCCCATTTAAATGGTTTGGGAAATTTCTGCTTTGTTCCAGTCAGCTTACTCAGTCTTGTCAGAACTCCTTATAAGGCATTTACTTAGCCCCCTTAATTGTCTGTGTCAAACTATCCTATGGTAGAGTGATTAACGTCAATGCTAAGTCCATTTGTTTCAGTTCAGGAAACCATCCACTATGTTCCTCTAGCTAAAATTCAAAGCGGGTGTAATCCAATCATCTACCCACCTGACAGGGGTTCCGTACCAACTCTCTAATTTTACCGAAAACTCACCCACCTGCTGCGATCAATATGAACGCAAACGTTATATATTATTCCGTTAAATTCAGTAAACAATCTGCAAAATCTCCCAAAGCAATACGAGTACCACTTTCTTAGTGCAATAGAAGGTGGACATTGACTGTAATTAAGTCGAGATATGCCCGAACTGCAAGACACTCTGCTAGAAGGTGGAGAAGAAGTGGTTTCTGCAGATTATGACATTTTATAAATTGTACATTCCAGGTTTCGTGTTAGCAACGCCATAATCTTGTTTGCAACTACAATTGTGATTGACTCCTTGAGTGACTGGAGATAATGAGGTGTGGGCACCGCGTCAAATAAAAAAGTGCTAATATTCCTCCAGCCCTGAGAATTAGAAATAATCAAATAATGACTAATTTTCTGGTTAACAATGAACGAAGAGACACCTCAGGGTACGGAGTTTTAGGTTAATCTAGGAAGCTGCTCGATTAGTGGTCCACCCACTTTAGGAGCTCACAGTACGAGTGTATATTTGATTAGCAGGCAACTATTGCTTTTGTTAAGGCGCCAAAGTCGTGTCTAAGCAGAATCTGCATGCTAGCTTCCTCTGCAACGGAAAACCAAGTCCGAGAACCTCCTCAATTAAACGATGCCACATGGGAAATTCAAGATTCTCCGAGTGGCTCTTAAAAAAGTTCCGGCGAGAACGTAATATGCGACGCAACCCAAGGAGCAAAGGACAGGTCAGCGTGTAATACGCCAACGTATGACATGACACCGTAATCCTAACTCTATTTCTTGTGCTCATCAAGGTTAGCATTCGTTGCCGGGTTAGTACGGTCACGCATTATTTCGTTGGCAGTGGAGGACCGAAGTAGCGGGTCGAATGGCAACTTTCTAAGCGGCGGCTATAAGGACGCCGTGGTAGTTTCAAAACGCATCCGTTAAAACGGAGTGCAGGGCGGTTCTCATTCTTACTTCCGTCAAGGGTGTGTACAAAAATCGCTCAGGTCAGCTAGGAATGCTATTGCGCATATTGGTCAGCGTGAGGTAAAGTCACCAGATGTCGCAATCCGCACACTTGCCGAGGTATCAACCTACCGTGCAACCCTACTAACCCGGCAACGAATTCCAATCCTAACGAAAACAATGGATAGGGTTAGAATAAGGTTGGGGTTCTCCTTTTCTCCATTTAACCCCATCCATAAAAGTCCTATTTCCACCGCTCCCGTACAACACGCTGCCCTATGCTTTGTTCCCTTATTTGAGTCAAATGTTACCTTCTTGCAAAATTTCCAAACTGAACTTTAAATATCTTGGGAGAGCCAAGCGCGAGAAATATTTTAAGGAAGGCGAGCTAAAGGCCGTTTGCATCCACCAAGTACAGCCTGTGCCAAACTGGACCAAAAAGTCCTAATAGAAAACGGCTGAAATGCACAACGTTTTGTTTAAATCCTTCGGTATGACACAGGTATACGTACGCCTTCTGAACTTCCTTCTGATAAAGTGAACTTTCACGATTTAAAACAAGCAGGGAGCGCAAATACAATTTTGTGCTTTTTCATGTTTGTAATAAAACCTTCAATCTCTTAAAAGGCCCCTATTACGTCTTAATTCAGAAAGCGAGCACATATTCACGTCCGACAAACCTTTGCTCCTACAACCATGACTGTCGAACTGTTAAATGTTCTTAGGACTGCCCATCAGAAATGTAAAAGAAAGCAGTAACGGCTAAGTGCACACATTTCGCCAGTGGATGGGTACCGTTCGGTTGCCGAGTTTTGCTTCGCCTCTGATAGCGTGCGGTCGGTCTAGTGAAATGATGATGAAAACGAAATTTTTATAATGAAATTTAGCTTTCCTTATGTGCCTCGAAATATAATGACGTGTTTGTAGATGTTCGCCTGCAGAATCCACTATGCCATCTTGAATAAGTAGCTTGCTCTTTTTTCATAGGCCTATCAGCGAGTCCATCCCACTTGCGTAATTTTCCATACAGCATTAGAATAACTCAATTCAGTCGGTGTGCCTGAAATTTTGGTGATCCCTGCAGTCGAAGCCACTCTTTCTGAGATCTACCCTGTAAAGTAACCCCGATTGACAAACTAAAGCTCTTCACGAAACTGTCTCTTGAATCTGCTTTTTAACCATGTCCCCTTACCGTGTGGACAGGAAATTACAAGTGAGCATGGAAACATTGTTGCACAGCACCAATAAATGCCTCGATGGATAGCATTTCCGCCCAATGAACTCTTAAGATTCTAGATCCTGTCCTGTGGGTGCAGTCCGAATAATCAAGAAAAAAAGACCATTGCTTTCTTTGAACAAATCAGGGGATAATAATAGTCGGTCAAAAAGAAATCACAAACAACGAGGCTGCAGTCAATAAGTCTAATTCGTTTGCCTCCTGAAATGCACCTCAATGGCCAGGGATATTCTCGTGGAACCTGAGCTCAAGCTTACTTATGGAGACGAATTTCCAGGGGGAAAGTGGACAGCAGCTTGGCTGCACATGTACGAGTGCCGCTACGCCCAAACGGAGTTTTGCCGATTCCACTTCCTTTGCGTCCGTCACCGCAGCTCGCGAAGGGGAGCGCACGGTGGTTTTCGCTCCCACTCGTCGAGCGGTGTGTGTGTGTGTGTGTGTGTGTGATGATTCAGCATCGTGGGGGTTTGAAGAGCAGTACAGGATTACCCTCCACAGACGCCACCCCTTACCTCTTCCTCCTCCTCCTCCTCCTCCTCCTCCTCCTCCTCCTCCTCCTCCTCCTCCTCCTCCTCCTCCTCCTCCTCCTCCTCCTCCTCCTCCTCCTCCTCCTCCTCCTCCTCCTCGCTGTTCGTGCACGACTTGCCTTCTCAACCCCACACGCACACTCGCCGGCTTGTCTACAACGCCAATAAAGCAGCTTTGGCGCGTAGGGGCTGGCGAGCGCACGATGACCTACGATGACCACTGTGTGGGCGGAAATCTCACCTGGTAGGTCCTGTTGGGGTCTCAGAGAGCGAGAGAGATTGGGGGACTGGCACCATCGCAACAAAACAGGTCATCTGACCGTCGCAGTTTAGCGCGCGGCTCTGTCCGTCAGCCTGAGGTAATGACCCCTCTGCCATCTATCGAGGGGGGAAACTGCACGTTATGGAGGGAGCGTACTGGACACTGTGACGCAAAATGAGACTCCTATTTAGAGTCACAGAATGGAGATTTGTGTTTCTTTACGCAGTTTTTTCCTCATAGCTAGACTGTGCAAAAACCACAGCAACGATTACTACACATTTGTAAGGTGTTGTTCTAACATGTTTATGACAAAATAGTTAGTCTGAGTCCACTCTGTAACACCGGAAGGAATTTATCTGATTTGTTTGAGTGTTTACCAGAAACAAAAGTAACGAATGAGATCATCATTGGTGGGAAGGAATTCAACCTGCCTGAAGGTTAGCTTGATAGGTTAGCAAAAAATAGTAACTTAAGGATCAAGCTGCTTCCTCAAGATCAGTTTCGATGCCTTGATTGGATTAAACAAGGCTCTCATAAGCTACTGCACCAGCTTCAAATAAAATAAATGAACTTGTACAAATTATTGAATCATTCAAATAAACACCCCATAAAAGTTTAATTACTGCTATACATTTTGACTGTCGTACTTAAACATAACCACCGTCACTGGTGATATCTTTTACAAGTCGATCCTCGCATTTGTCGATTACATTCGATAATTTCATCCAGCGGTATTACTTAAAATGCGTCAATTATGCTGAAGTTGCTTCCACACAAAGCACGAAGTTTTGTTAAGAAGGCAGTTGTGTGAACAGGGCTCAACACGAGAAATTTAAGAAGGACTAAATCGAGTTGGCACACCAGCAGAAGAATCGACCACATATGCTTCCACCCCAGTTTGATGAAATTATCGAAAAAGAAAGTAGAGACTGGAATGAATTTCGAACTAATTGGTGGTACAAAGCCCTGAAGATCGAGCACGTAACCTGTGGGCTAGAAGTACCACGCTCTAACCATCGAGCCAGTGACCCGTTGCCCCGTCGGATTCGATGGGGAGTATTAACAATAGTAGATTGGCACTCACCGATCAGTTTTAAAATCCATTGGCCAACATCTACCGCACTTTTGGTAAAAATAACAAATTTCTTCATCCTGCTGGGAAAGGCTTTTTATTTTAAAGGGCTGGTCTCTGCAATTCAAAGATGCAAAAACTGCAGAACTGACCGAAAACCGCCAGTATCTATTTTTTTCTTCGAAGGATAAAGGTCCTAGGATGTTCGAGTTTCTGACTACGCATTGCACAATGAAAACTACTCACGCGCACAGACATTCTTCGTTTTTGGTTCTCCATATCCGGAAATTTTGTCGATTGTTTTTTTTTCGCAGACATATAAGTTACTCATCTGGAAAGTTCAACCTGCCAAGAAACGCACATGAATTATATATTTCTGATTCACTCGTGTAGCGAAGGGTTAATCTTATAGGATAGCCATCAACTTATCACCGATGAACTGGCTGGATTTTGTGCGGATGTTTATGACGTATAATTCGCAGAATTTTATGTACTGACGCTACCGAAATATCGAACGTACTGGATGCATATTAAGGCGATGTTTTGCGCGTTTTTCCAAATTTCCTGCCAGTTCAACCATTCGAACTTTGTTTATTTTGAGCTTTACAGCTGGTAGTTTGCCAGTAAGTTGTCCAGTTTATTTGAAAATTTCATCCATCTGCCTAGTTTATTCCTCGGAGATCATCTTTTGGTGCTGAGTAGTAAAGATCTATTTAATGGTCGTTACTGAGTGCAACGCGACAAGCCAAAATACGCTGTTACTTTATTCTTAAAATCGAATACTTTGATAATATGCACACAAAAGTTAAAGTTTAGAAACAAGAAAGAAGTGGAGGTCTTAGATAGATAAAATGAGAATATAAATAACCTTAAAATAGTGCCCCCCCTATGCCTTTTATAATCGCAGTTTAAGTGAGCTTCTTTTGGCAAAAGACCAAGTTCTTTTTGATTCCCACGATATTATTTCTCACTCATTTCCCTATAGACGTGCTTTTTCATCTGTTTTCTCGTATTAAATATGGACGTAGCTCCTTGGCCCTGAAAAAATGAAATGATTTGTTAGCCACCCAGCTCAACTATAATGAAGTTTGCAGTTTTTATTAGTGTTGTTTAGTAAGAGTTTAAAATATATGTGATGAAAATTGTATCTGTTCCCAAACAAGCCGACTCTATTTATCTCCCTCTCCCTAGAACTTAAACCACCCTAGGTGATATTATTTTGGAGAGCTAAATAGTCCACCATAAAAGTACGCAACATTGCGACATTTCATTGCCCATGCTTGAAGGCGCGTGCTGCGTCTTGTCTGCAGAGTTCATTAACACGTCACCCCATTATGTCATTTTTTCGTAAACAGAACTGCCTTGCCTAATTTGCCGAACTTTGATGTGTGGAAGAAATTATATAAGCGGTAACTATTACCCTCTGACACAAGGAATCCTGCGCGAACTCTGCCACAGGAAAGTCGACGAGTTAGCAACTCTGAGGAAATGCAACATGCTGGTCATTCTCCGCAAAAAGGTGGGCAACAGAAATTTATGAAAACCGACTACTACGTAGTTTTCTTGAGTTTGAAGTTAAAGAAGAGACGCTTCCTTACGAAGAGGTCTACATAGGCAGGTTTTCCAGAAAAGCAGAAGAAAATTACAGTGTGAGCAATGACAATTTAGCAGTGGAGGATCTGGAGAACTTTTTTTTTAAAGGACAGCCAGCTAGAGCGCATTATTTTCATCGCCAGTCGACAAGTGATCTTTACTTATTTGAGGACAACTATGAGGTGCATGCCCAAGGCTTAGTAGGTTTGGGCACCGAAGGTAAACGGGCCATCCTGTCTTGCAGCACCTTTAGTGTGCACTTTCGGAGTTAGCTGCATGCCCAGCATAGCGATGATGTAGGCAGAGCATTGAACTAGACACGTGTCACCAAAAGCCCAGTGTTAACAAACGAATCCCGAGGGCGCTCGGAGGACAGCGCAAGCCAGAGGCTTCCGCCTTCAGGGGCCACTTTCAACCGATCGGCACAACCACGCGCTCCACCTTTCCCGTCACACTAGCGACTGGGGGTGGATCGGGCGGCCCTTGGGAGTGGGGCTTAGATGGAGGAGAAGCACGTAATTAAGGCAGCCTAACGGACCGCCTTCGCTTCAGGCGCACGGTTGAATCTCGCCCTCCCAGTGGGTGTGTGTGTGTGCTCCCGGCCGTGTCGGAGGTCGTGCCCTGCAAATATGGGCGCGGCGACTGCCGCCTAAGGTCACAGCGAAAGTATTTACCACCCACACTAGCACTAGCCAAGGTCATATTTTGCCCCCGCGTCACACCTGACTGACTGTGGACCTCGCATCAATGCAATGTTGCTTGTTCATTAATTAGACAATCTGTGAGGAGTAAAATCCCCCACTTTGTACACATTCTGGAGGTCGGAGCGTTCTTTGTAGTTGGAAGAGAGGCGCAGGCGCCGAACTAGGTCCGTTTAGATTGATAAGCAGACACAACAATAATACGCCATTACACAGGGGAGTCGATATACAAACTTCGGCTTCAAACCTCTTCAATTCTTTTTTTTCCTAGTTATGTGCACATAAGAAGTTGCTGCGGGTTATGAAAACTCTTTCTGCCTATAAGGTTGGAACATCGAAATACTTTCGGCTCTTCACCCTTATCGCCTCGTTAGACGCAAATTGCTCTCGTCCATTTTAGGAAATAATTAAGTAATTCTTGAGAAATAAGGAGGTGAGGCTTACATTTGTGGGATTACCTTTGCCTGAGAGTAGCGAGATAGTCAATTTTATTGGCCATTTCTTCATCCTATGACCAGTGTTTTAGATGATGACGGTGTGGTTTCACGAAAGTCACAGAGAGTAGGGGGCTGATAACGTGACAGACACAAAGGTAAGAAGGGAAGGCTTGAAGTGGGATTCACCTACCAAGTGGTGTGGAGCTTCGAGTAAGAGAGGATTTTGATTTGTTAAGACTTACTGCACTCTTAGATCAACTCGCAACACCGACTGGCGGAAATGCGAGCAGATGAAGAGCGTTCACATGCGATAGGCTTAAAGATTACCCTTAAATCTCATTCGATAGCAGATGAAGGAGGAAACTTGTCGCGTCTGTATGTCCGCCGGCTGCAAGAACGTGTCAACCACCTTCGCAGACATAATGCACTTCAAGTGTGCACGTGGCCCGGTTTGGTTAGCTAGAGCACGAATGTCTACGACTGTAACCCGGAATACCAGAGCACCATGAGCGCCCCCAGGAGGGGGAGGGACATAAAGAACGCACGTCAGCCGAGATCCAAAACCTTGAGCCAAAAAAGCCTACTGAACTGATATAACATTATCATTAAAAAATGTACAGTGGCGGCTGCTGAAAAACTAACTTTGGGAGAACCGTTTAATTCTCCCTCTAGAAAAAAATATTTAAAGATAACAACAAGCGATCTGACTCTGGGATCCAAGTTACTAGCTTAAATTTTAAAAGACAGCTTGGTGAGAGCCCAAAACTTCATGGCATGGACAAAGGCCTTCCTTTTCCCTGGAGAGAAATAGCACTTGTGAATGTTAGTCAGTTAGTCCAAGCACCGTCCTAGTAAGGTATAAAGTTCTGGACATCACAAATTTGTGCAGTCCACGGTTCAACCGTCATTAATCTTGCTTCATCTGATATCTCATTTTGAATCAAGAAGACAGTTTGATTAGTCCTCACCACAGATGCGATTTAAAAGTCTACTTCCACTGCTCAGCTTGCCTACACCACGGATGCTGTACCAGTTAACACAGGCTTTCAACAAGATGAGTTCGTGATCAAGGTTCCTCCTTGGACAATGGAGAGCATGACCAATTCAAGTGAACCGTAGGTATTACAAGTAAATGTGGGGATTATCTGCTTTCTAACCATGCTCAATTTGGTGCAGCCACTTTATCCCGTGGAGGTTCTAGTCGCAAAATACCTCAGCCCTCTTCAGAACACTAGCATAAAAAACCAAATTTTACAGCTGATAAAAACAATTTTTCCTGCGGTCCTAGATAATCGATTCTACATCATTTATAGAGCTGCGTGACAAGAGCACCGACGCGTTGAAAGACTGCAACACTAACCGAGTGATTCACCTCCCACTGACACTGACCGCTCGGGCACATATAGATAATAAACTAGACAAGGCAGCTGACGTATAATTCTTCAGATGAAGAGGGATAACTACTGCTGCATGAAGATCACGATAAGTGAACTACCGCAGAGTACACACCGATGAATCCAGGGGAGACTGGACTGGTTATTGCTTGCTAAGTACCTGTTGTCAGCCAGCTATATTTTAGTTTTGGATAAACTGAGCTTCCAAAACAGACTCTTCGGTAGCTGATTGTTAACTTAAGGCTACATCACTGGCCATAGTTTCGTTGTCCTTTCGGTTACGCTCTGGAATTGTAATTAGCGTGGAATTATCGGCAACCCATCTAGCTTTAATTCCAATGGGCAAGGGGACAATCGTTTGCCATATCGTAAATATTCGATAAAAGATCTTCTCACACTAAGTCATTTAGTAATTGAAACGTTTAATTTTTGGATTTTCTGAGTGTGCGGCTCTAGTATAAAGAAAAGAGGACATTTCCTCAAAGACATTCTGAACAGGATGACGAGGATGGCATCGAGACAAGAGAAGTTGACCCTTTCTGGAAACTCTTGTAGTCATGACTTGCTGAAAACGAAACTTAGATCAGCTGAGAGACATAATCTTGAAGAATACTTGTGCTGACCACACCTTGCAGAGAGGCTTTCCGCTGACTGAGTCGACGGCTGCAGCAAAATCAAGGCCGTAGGCAGTCGTTTTTTTGAAATGCACGCCGTTGTTCAAGGCTCAATCACCAAGGGATATACAAGGATTCTACGGTGGTCAAAAAGTTTTCAAAGTGATATCAAATTGCCGTTCATCGTAATGGAGGCCTTAGAAGGCTACCATGATAACAGTGAGCCAATTGACGAAATTTCCGACGGAGTGTCATAATCATAAGTGACTATTAGTTTTACAGGGCAATGGCCCGACGAATGCGTATAAACCGGTCTGATGTGATCTAATAAGTTCCATGCAACCCCATATGCGGATCTAATCTGATAAAAACCGCTTGTGTTCGTTTAGTGCTTTTAAAAATGAATGCTTGTTTACAAAAGTGATATATCCTCTACAAATATACTTGATTTGGTATTTAAAATGAATGTATATTATTTTCTGATAAACGATCTATCCTAACTTCAGGCAGTTTCTCCGGCAATAGACAAAGTAGTATATTAACAGTAATGCTTACCACCTCGGTACTCCACATACTAATAGATGACAAGCAAATGGTATCCCAGTGGGATTCTAATCACCGAGCCTACTGATTTGGTGACCTGCCGAGGTTGCGTCTACCAGTGTACGCAAAAACGAAAGAAGAAAAAACACCCCATCGGCTCCAAATGTTGGTGGGTTAGCCAGTATGTCAAAAGGTCTCAGAAGCCATCGGCCGTATTATCACGCCACCAGCGATTGCAGTTGCTCACAAACCGGAGGCACCAAGTGCTACGGCTGAAAAACCCACTACCACGGCAGTCATCGTCAGCAGTCGCTAACTGGATATGGTAATATTGCGGCGGAAACACTGCGACGGGAAGTGGCAGATTACTCCGAAACGGCGGCGCCGGCGGCAGTGAGGAAGAATGATACCAACTCTTAAGTCGTAGCCCACTCCACTGGACAGCCCCACACCATAAAATTCAACGGGGTCGAATTTCCCAGGAGAGATAACAGCCGCGTGCGGTGCCAGTTCTGATTCTCCGACCCACAGTCCGTCAACAGGCACAGTGACCGCCCCTTCTGAGTTCATTCCTCAGACTTTGCCTAGGCAGAGTACTTAGACGCACGTGAGTGCCTTAGGTGGGCACTGATTACGTTGAAAGTGTCGCTGACATAAATGGCCGAATAACTAGCACGCGAATAAGCAAAGCACTGATGTTGAAAGTATGGCGACCGATGCACAATGCCAACAAAGACCAGGGAGACCGGAATAGCCATTTCTGGCTCATTAGCCATCATCAGCTAGTCATGCCCAACCCTAGGCCGTGCCCCAACCAAGGCGCGAACCCGCGACCTGTTGATCAAAAGTCCAGCGCTCTAACCATTCAGCCACGGGCTCGTTGTCTTACCGGTTTAGATCGGGACCCCCTGACTTGGATGCCGGCGACCTAACCCCCCCCGCCCCCCATGACGTACTACTCCCTGTGCTAAAAGTCAGAAGTGCTAATTTTTAAAAGCACGTGCTGGCTGTCCCTGATCATGCGTACGATCTTGAATCTAACAAATTATAGGAACATAATAAGTGCTCTAGCGGTCGACTCTTCTCATCGGTGACTCGAAACTCAGGAACTTGTGGACAGCTTTTGTTAACCTTGGAAAAAAATCCTGCCAACCTGACAAAGCGGCAGTGCACTCGATTGGATGGTGTTTAACTTCACTTCTGTCGAGCCAAACATTTTAAAGAAAACTCTTCGCTGAAAAATATTTAATCGCAGAAAAGCATTCAACCGACCATGCCTACACCCCATTTTCTTGATTTTCCGACCGCTTCTCCAATTAATTATGTTTTATTGTTTCGTCTCATCAAATGCTTCCTCCTCGTCTGCCGCTAAAACAGCTCGGTTGTGTCCGAAAGCGAAATCTGCAGAGGCGCCGTTGCTTTCGTACAAGGGTCGCTGGTCAGCAACATCGATTTAGGCAGAAAGGCATTTCCGACAAAGACAAGGGAGACTGGAATGGCCATGTCTGGCTTATTAACGAGGCTCGAGAGTGAACCCCAAGGTACAAAGGGACGAGTGAGTCCTGTAACCGATAGGTGAGCGTTCACTCACCAAAGAACTCGATTTGGTCAAATAAAGACTTCGAGGTATGAAGCTGAATTTGGCTTCGAGAGGGTGGCCTATACTCAGTTGTTGACTACACAAACAGACCACTGACTGGATTCAACAAGAAACAATCACACGTAATGCTGGTGCCCTGGAAAGAAAATACCCGCGAACCAGTAATCTTGAAGCTTTTTAAAAATCACCCTGGAGTAAGAACACACAAATATCAGACTTTTTTCTGAAAGGGGCAAGACTAGTCGTCCACCGAAAATGATTTTTTTCCTTTTAAAGTTAGGATTCACGTCTAAGCCTATCATCAGTTGAAACAGACACGATAATCAATGAACCGGAAAAATCCAGTCAAAGGTTCTGTACATAGACACCGACTGGTCGAGTTACTTCTCTCTGCAAGGGAAATTTTAAGCCATTTTGGTGAGCCGGCTTGATTTTGCCCCACATAATTATCTTTTCTATTGTCAAAATGAGGTCCTAATTTGCAATTTAAGATAACTAATTTTCATGTAGAGTCAGTTGGTGCTCCTGAATAGGACGTGGCAGCCTCAAACTAATGCTTTCTATATAATTAGAAAAAAATTAAAGCATAAAGTACGACAGACTATGCCGAATTTGCCATTATACCTTAACTGATGTCTGCTTTTCATGAGATCGGCTACGGTGGTATTGCACCGGAATGCAGTGTTACCAACTGGGCCCACCTCGGAACTATTTCCGATGTGTTGTATTGTAAGCGACATCTTCAAATGGCCTTCTGGCTGCGCTCCCAAGGCTGCTACGGAGACCGATGGTCGTATAAGGTTTAGGCTAGCCATTCAAAAAGCAATTACCAACGCAGATATCCGGCCCGTGAAAACGCGTTTGGGTCCGATAAGGCGAGTGATTTCTTAGTACACAGTGCTATAGGCCAGCTGCGAGAAAATATACGAATTGTTATAGTAGGCGTTACCACTGATCATACCATAATCTCCGGTGTGTCCATAAGGTTGCCTTGGTAATAACCCAGAGAATAGACACTCATTGTTCTATTTCTTTTCAGATTGTACACCGCATGGTATAGATGATAACCGGAAGGATAAAAAGAAATGGTGATCCAAGAAATGTTTGCGACGAAATTGTCAAGTATTTGTTTGTATAACATTTCGAAAGTAATACCACACAGGCATCTACCCCATCACATCGTGTATAGTATCTCCTTTAAGCAAATTGTTTTTGTTTTAATGTTTTTTTTTAAGGAACTCAACTGACCTAACTATGAGTAAAGTCACAGTTGTAGGTTAGAGCTAGAACTTTGACGATTCTCAAGCCTTGCCCTTGCTGTAATGATTTTGAATCCCACTGAAACTGCCGAGGTTTTCACAGCTGGTCCAGGTGAAATATTTAAAGTAGATGTTGTCAGATTTTAATGATTTATTTGATGCATTTTTGACAACCTCAGTGGCCCCAGTGCGATTTGAACCCACGAGAACAAGGAGAAGGCTTTAGTACAGCCAACACTCTATCCACCCGAGCTACAGGGTCCCCTTGAGCGCCACCCGAGCGTGATTAAATTCATGGCTCCCAGTAGAACCTAGTGTCTCAGGTGGCTAGAACGCAAGCTGTACTTAAACCTTGTCCTTGCTGTCATAGGTTCGAATCCCACAGAGGCCGCCGAATTTTTTCCGATTGGGTGAAATAAAATCCGTCAAAATGTAGGTTTTTTGGAAGTTTAGAGTTAAGATGAAAAGAGTGAACTTAAGTCCCTTTCAACTGCGTACCAATACGAAACTTGTGTTACTCCCGTAAACGGATTACCAGTTGTAGACTAGCTTTAAAAGTAAAAAATATACTCAGGCCACCAATTCTCTACCACGGTGCAATGTGGTACATTCAAAGTGCACAGAAATTTTTTTTTGCTGTTCTTAACTCGGAGAGATTTTTTTAATGCACAATTTTCTAAGAGGCAAGTACCTATGGCAAGGTATTTTCGGTGCTCTTGAAAGTTTAGCGAAGAAGAGGACTTGATAGCTCAAAGTTTTCTTAGAAAGTGGCATAAACGACAAAGGCCAAACGTAGGTAATGTACAGGGAATCGCCTTTCCATGTGTGTGCCAGCGATGCATTTTTATCTAATAATAGTTTGTATGCACGAATTCATGTTTTGACAGTTGGTTGATCACAATTTTGTTTCTGAGGTGTCTTAACTGTTTCTCGATCCATAACACATTAAAAAGTAGGGACCTGAAACACGAAGTGATAGGATACTGTAAGTATCGATAGGATAAATCTTTGGTTACATGGGTCTAGAATGCTGAGTAATGGATAATGAGTAATGGGTAATGAGTAATAGATAATATATTTTCTACGATATAAACCACCGATTCTGTCTAAATAGCTGGCTAACATAAGGAAACTAATGTTATCAGGGGAAAGAGATCTGCCTTGATTAATTTCTGAAGAGGACTCTTTCTCGTAGACCACACGTCTAAATTACGTTAGCACTGAGTGCTTACCTCAAGGGCCAATTAGGATTGCGAGACGTCTGTGGTGTCAAGTGGGCATAGAAGCCCTTATCAAAGACCTCCATCATTATGCATTTACAAAATGAAGCACTCTCACTACCATCTGCTCGATGCTGAAGAAGAGCGAACCTATTGCCACAACTTCCAGCTTTACGTGGACTGACCATCACAGCTCGGTTGAGATAAACATTCTATCCAAACGACACCTAATGCATCTTAGAGCTAAAAAAACGCGGGCAAATTGAAATTTTAAATCTATGTAATGGTTTGGCGAATTCTCAAGTGGCAAGTTTACTTCTGAGGGTAGTTCCGCAGTAATGAAATCTCCTTTAAATATGACCAACCCGATCGGCGAGAATACAGAACCGATGTTTTAAAAATCGGGCTTGTTTTGTTTTGCACCCCCATGGAGCTGCTTTAGCGAATTGCCTTTCAGCGCAGCAATATCTTGTATACTCCGGTAACACTATGGTTATAGTTGTAGTGTTAACCTTTCGTGTTATCCACCTTATGTCATACTTCGTTGCAGTAAAGGATTTTTTGTACTCTAGACTTCAGTTTAAAGGGCAATCGATAGGGCGAGATCAGAACCAACGCATATGGCCCGAAAATGCTGCCTTTCAAGGAACATTTAGAATAAACTAAGCATTATTTTTGTTCTGACCAAAGAGTCTGTTGAGAGGTTGTAAAACTGCCAATGCTGGTTCGGTGGGAAATTAGGTGCCTTTTATTCTACCAGTTAGACAGGTTTCGACAATTATCTTCATCTAATTTGTCTTAACGACCTACCGGGCAGCTTTAGAAAGCCAGTCCCATTATTTAGATAACAGTGGCACATACACAGAGCAGCATGACTGGTTTTGGCTTCGCAGTGAACTTCGAACTGGCTTCACGTAAATGGCTCAGCTACTCGGAACTAATTACCGTCCTAGCGATGTTTATCCTTCCATCACGGAGTTGTGCTTTCCCTCGTTATTTGAACAGCTGGAGCTTTTGAAGATGGCGGCATAGGTTCTATCCAAAACTGGCGGTTGAATCGAAAAAAGCCTGTTCCTCAGTTTATCTGGTTCTAAAGTAACTACTGGAATGCGAATTTTTCTATCCTAAGCGGTGGCGGTGGATGCTATGATGATAAATGAACACCGGTATCAAGGGTCGGAGAACTAATAAAGCCAGAACCCTCGCAGTTTTGAGAGCCATAAGTCCGCAAAAACCCAAAAAAGATAAGAATACACAGCAGGATGCCGTGAAAGCTTATCATCACCTCCTGAAAGGGAACATAGCATACGCGCTTTAGTTGCCTAAGGCACTTCTTTGCCTCTCGATACCTTTAACGCAGAAGTTAAATCCTAGAACAGCCAGAGTGATAGTCTTGAACAAATTGAAAATTTATTTTGACAAGAACGTAATATGTGACCTAACTCCGGGAACAAATGATAAGTCAGCGCGTACTACGCGACCCTACGACATGCCAACATAACCCTAACGCTATCCATTGTGCTCGTTAGGGTTAGCATTCGTTGCCATGTTAGTAGGGTCACACAATATTTCGGTGGCGGTAGGAGGATCAAAGTATTGGGTCAAATTGAAACTTCTCGAGCGGCGTCGCGGTAGTTTCACAACGCACCCGTTTTACTTTGCTAATGAAAGATCGCACAGAGCGGGCCCCATTCTAACTCCCGCCAAGGGTCCGAATAATAGTGTGCCAGGTCAGCTAGGAATGGTATCACGCACATTGGTTGGCGTGAGGGAATGTCACCGGATATCGCGATGCGCACACTTCTCGGGGCAACAAACTATTGTGCACCCCTACTAACCCGGCAACGAATGCTAACCCTAACAAAAACAATGGGTAGGGTTAGAATTAAATTGGTGTTCTCCTTTTCATCATTTAGCCCATCCATAAAACTCCTATTACCACCGGTCCCGTATTGCACGCTGACCTATCCTTTATTCCCTGAGTTGGGTCACATATGACGTTCTTACCTCCATTTCCAGTGTGTTTGCGAACTAAAGATAAGGTTGGTCAAGACATGGGCGTCCCTAAGGCAGCCTATCTCTGACACTTTACCACTTCTATTCAAAACAATCTGAATGAGGGAAGGATCAAGGACGCCTTATTGCCTCTTATTTTATTAAAACAAATGAGTTTTTGTGGGCAGATTTAAAAGCGCCAATATCTCGCACTCCCTGTCAGTTTTCATAGACAGTTCGATAAAGGTTGCAACTCGAAGGCGAATAATGAGCCGCGTATGTCACCGCGTATGCAAATAAGGCTGTTTTTAGGTACTATTCAAAAGAGTGTACAAAATGACTATATCAGCTCTTTTTCAAATAATCTATGTTGCATGAGAGTACTTAGGAAGTTCTAACACAGAATTATTTAATGATTTATGAAAATGCCTGCGATATTTGCACTTCTTTCAAAAACGAAAGGACTTTACTTTTTTTCCTTGTGTTAGATCCCTATTTGGATTTTCCCTTCATCGCCTAGAGAAAGCAAACTTCGATGAACTCCCGGGTCTGACGCAACTGTGAGTTTTCGTTATCCTTTTAAACTCTTTGTAGGTTTTTTGGTCATTATACCAGACACATTTCTTTAATTACATGAACACTGGAAATAGACCAAAAACAACAGGTATAAGAACCGGCAGTTTGTTCTGAAACACAGCACATCATTTAAAAACAATGGTAGCTTTCGGTTTGAGAGAATGCAAATACGGACAGTCGGCGAGAGAACTCAGAGGAAACATTACGGTTATATCTATCAACCGACTAGATTTCTGAAGACAGGAACCTTGAATAAGGAAAAATTTCTTGTGAAAATACATCGGTTTAACTATCACTTAAGCTTTATATCTAAATATGAACTAGGATTGTTAACTGCAGAGATTACTGACAAGTAAGTGACCAATATCCATCGGTATCAGAAATCAACAATATGATAATTAGTAAGTCCTGTCTGTTCGGATGCGATACCACAGTGGCTTTTGATGGTAAGATTCTCTCAGTGCATGCATAGACTTCTGTTCTGCGAGGATTGTCCTTAAAAGTCCTAAAAGTCGATTGATTGTCTTGTGCGTTGCGAGGCTTCATGGATTGCGTCCTAGAGCAGTTTACTAAGGCTTCTCTAAAATGAGTTCACCTTTATTGCAATTTTAGAGTCCTATCTCAAAATGAAATTGAAGAGATCGAAGATGGAGCTTTCGAAAACTTGTCCAATCTCCAATACCTGTAAGGGTTGGTTTTTAGTATGCCTCTCTCAGTCAGTTGACTTTGTATTTATTCCTTCCAATAATTTTGAAAGGCAATATAAAAAGCCTCAGGAACAATACTAGTTTGAGCAAAAACCAGCAATCGGAATTCGCATGTGAATGTTGGGTGTGCTTGCATAAAAGCATATAACTCTCGAATCAAGCTATCCCATTCGTGTTTAAATTTCTGTAAAATTTTGCCGTCCCGTGTAGAAACACTTAAATCACAGGATGAATCCGCTTAAACAAAACAGCTAATGAGCCTGTAACTTTGCAGGGCACCTAGTATTCGTAGGAGGCGCAAATGTTTTACTTTATTGTATGAGCTAAAACACAAGAAAGACCAACTTGAAATTAGGCTTGTGGATGTTACTGAAGTCTGTAGGTGTTAGATGTCTGCCTTTTATTCGGTGTTGGAGGTTCTCAAAAACTCTGAACATCCTGCTGAATCAGCGATGAAAATTTTTACTGCCGTACAGAGCTTGACTGTTTTTTTTCCAGCAAAATTTTATCGCAGTACTCCACCGTCTGTCCTGGGGTAGGCCACGAGGAATGCGGCCGTCGAAGTATTTCCTTTTTCTTGTCAATTACTAGACGTTCTTTTCTGCCTCAAACACACGCAGCAACTGTTGCGTCTTCTCTCTTCGAAGGTGTGTATGCCTTTAAATATTTTTATAGTTCACTACCTACAGCCGTTATGCACTTCAGTTCCCTTAAGTGGTTAAGTTTTGTGCTACGTAGTGGAATATTTGGCGAACTCGAACGTCCTACTCTAAACAGAAATACGGAATTGCTGAAAGTATACGCTAGGATTTGGACTATTCTACCCCTTCAGAATGCAAAAATCTTCACTCGAGGAGGCTCTGAGAAAATATTTTAGCTCTTTTCTCTAATAGATCATACAATTTGATGGTCTGATGTATATAAATCTTAGCCTTTACCTTTGCAATTGTGTTTGCGGCTCTCGCCTTTGATTTCAGATCTGAGTAGATGCAACACAGTAACGGGACTATTGGGAGCAGGAATTAATTCGTGCAATATATGATGAAGAAAGCAAAGTTTATTGAAACGTAGTTAGAGATTATATTTTCTTCGAAGTACTGTCCGTTGGCACCTATAAGTGGTTCCCATCTTTCGGCTAACAAGTGAATTCCGCGGTAGAATAACCATCGCCCTTTTGAGATAGATTTTGAAATTTGCATAGATCCCGCAGCGTAACTGAACAAGGCCATGTTGCATCGACCGAAACAAATGACAATCTGATGAAGCAGTATCTGACGACTACGGGAATTGGGGTAGGACATCCCAGGGAAGTGCTTGCAAAGCTTCCTTAAATCGTCATCGCAACATTACAAAATCACCTATTCATGTCTTACATCATATTCTAACTCCTTTCGCAGTCAATGTTCACCTCAAACTGGTCAATTTAAAGTTAGGTAGTTTAGTAGCACCAGTTCCAGATGACACTACTAACTCATAGTACACTAGGCCTTTTTGGGTCCACCACATACAGAACATGACTTTGCTTCCAGCAAAAAGCTGCTTTGACGTTGCTGGTTGACCGAGAGAAAGAGAGAGAGCTACGTTTTATTTTGAAAGTACAATTCCAAAAAATTCAGCTAAAAAGGTCCTCCATTCACCGGGAAGAATCGTCCTTGAATGCGCCTCCAAATATCGATCTATTTGGACTTCCTTCAAAATTTTGCCAGCGTCGTGCGTTGATGACCTCATTTTTGTTGTTCGAATAAACAAATAGGGTTAAAATTATATAAGAGGATTCACATGCGAATGGAGAGCAGAAACGATGGCGGCTCAATTTCAAAAGCCTGCTGGGTGTCGTATAGAGTTCTTTACGTTGTGCCCTATCGGAGCTGATCCATTCTTCGTGTCTTTAGGGTTTTCTTGTTCTCTTGCAGTCAATTAAAAGGGCACTCATATTTTCGGTTTCATACCATTTAAATGCACGCATACAGTTACCAACAGCAGACCTATCAATTCCACATACATCGAAAATTTCTTTAAGTGGTTGCTATGGATTTCGCTCGATTAATTTTGCCATTCTTCATCTTCACATGTTTCTGGCCCTTGAACCTTCATTTTCAAGGCTTCAAACTATTTTTTTGAAGAGAGAGCACACTCACACTAATCTTCCTCCGGCAACGCTTCTCACAAGCACTAAGATTTCCATCTTCTCTACAGTAAAAAAACATTAAATTTAACGTTTCAAACAAGTGTCATATACTAAATATGAAGACCTTATTCAGGTACTTTACAATATATGCGTCGCAGTTTTCAGTACCTATTAAATCATTTCAAACGAAACGACGCAAATCAAATGCCTTGCGTAGTATTTGGATAAAATTGCACCTACTTTGCATGCAGTTTCAGTTCAAACTACGAGCGATCTAGTGATTGTGTATCTTGAAGGTCCAACAAAATATAAGTTAAAAGTTCAGAGACATTGCAAGTTTACACTACCTCTGCACGTGCTTTTTGCGCAAAAACTTTACGCCAGTTAAGGAAACAATAGGCATAAAAAAATAGTGTTCAACGCTAGTTGCAACGACCGAATCCCCTTTGAGACGCATAAGGGCGTCACAGGATGTTGCTACTGCAATCTGTCTTGAGGATCACCTTAGTAAGAAAGTAAGCTCAAAGTTTTTTTACTCCAAAAATAGTTAAAAAGACGTTTATTAACGCGGCTTATGGATAAAAACGTCTTGATGATAAATTGGAATCTTAGTGAAAAATCCGTTAAACTAGTAGACATTTTCCTTTTTTCAAACTGATCAGCTCAAAACAGCTGATGCTCTGGAAAATCACACGCAAAATATCTCGTCTAATGAACATCCTGAGCGGTTTTTGAGAATTCACTTTTTGAGTATTGTACTTTTGCTTCCTCCAGAAAATTTAATACTTAGATGCTCCTCTAAAAGGGACATTTACTGTCAGTAAATATACAGAGGATCCGGAAATTTGCAAAAAATATTTTCCAAAAAGTATCAAAAGCTTAAAATTCACAGTTCTTTATTAGGGTGAAATACCTTCCTTCACGGGGATAAGGAAAACCAAAATTCTAAATCCTTGTTATCGTATTTCAGGGATTATGGCTCGTAAAACCAATATAACATTTGCGCAATTCGTTTATTTTAGTATGCTCTTACTAGCAGACCGAATTTCAAAAGTGGCTCGCTGCTTGCTCTCCTCAGGCAACTTATTCTAACTCCATTGAGCTCTTGTATATATAGGGTTGTAAATCGTAGGTTTTGGTGCAAATCAAAAAGTGGAAAAGCCCTACTTACGTAACCAAAGATTGACTGCTACCAACTTGCGCAAATACACAGCGTATGTGTAGTCTTTCGGATCGTTGTCACGCCTCCCAGTAGTAAGCAGTTCAGATAGTCCTGTTGCTAACGCATGCAATGCTGAAATTTCATGTGAGATAAAAATCTTAAATAGAAAAGCATGTGAATACGTCCAGTAAGTAACAAAATATGGTGATCTTTAGAACACACTTCCACTTCTAACTAAAAGACAAAGAAATGCTTTAAGGGAAGGTGCATAATTTCGACCACACAATAAGGTCGCGGGGCTTTGAGGAATAAAAATTCATTGTCTACATGAGATTGAAGGGCTTCCTGTACAAAAGGCTTCAGTAAAGCACATATTTCCGCTCAAAGCCTCTAAAGCACAGACTTTATATCTGTTCTGCGCAAAAATCGATTTGAAAAGTACAGTTTATTATTGTTTGTTTTTCGAGTAAAGTTTTCTGCAGCTAGCTGAATGGAAATAGGGAGTTAAGCAGACTAAATCCAAATTGTTATAGTATTTTGTGCCCCTCAGCATTACAGCCACAATTGGTTATATTCCTATGCAATTTTTACAATGGAGCTTACGTTTTCATGTTAATATTGAAATAAATCGATCGAATGGTGAAACTATAAGCATTTATGAAAGCGTTGGCCGCATGGATTATAAACTGACCCTGGGATTTCAAAAGCATTGAGATTATGCCTAGCTACGTGGGATAAGTCTGAATCCTACTGCTAATATTCCACATAACGCGCCCTCAGATTTGTTGATATTACTTTACATGGAGACGAGGCAACCAGCTATTGGCTTGGTAAATGATATTCCCCTAGAGATCTTAATCCCTCATCACCTGCCTAACAGTCTTTTTGAGGCTGTTTACATAATGTTGGCCGCCATGGCGATGAACAAAACCACATTCCTGGTTGCATATGCCCCACATATTCTACCCATCAGACAACGTCATCCTTCAAAACCGATAACAGTGAGAGCCTCGTTTAAGTTTCATGGATGTCTGGATCGGGAACGCCGACCACCGGGGAATTCCATGCTTTGCTTAAGCTTGTAGCTCAAGGATAACCTAAAGACACGCTACCAGACTCTGTCATCCTAATGCTGGCCAAGAATATGTAGGCTGTTCACATGCAAGTGTCCAAGCCCGTGTTTTTGTGAACATAACTGTATGGAAGATATCCGAAGTGTTCCTGCGTGGGTGCCGAGGTCTGCACTTTCTAGAGGTTGTGCATTAGCTTTCGTGTATGTGCTGTGAGCTGCCCCAACGCATTAGGAGAAAACAAGCAACACACATAAAGAGGAACTGCGGAAGATGTTTGCCCTGGTTTTGTATTGCTATTGGCGTTTGGGCCGGCCCAAGCAAAAGGCATCCGGCTTTGTGCGTTGGTCTGCCGTTGATTACACACAAGCTAGGACAGACTGGGTCACCTTCACTGATATACTACTATACATACCTAGGAGACAGTGGTCTATATGTACTTCCACACCGCAAGTTCGACCGACGCCATTGGTGACGTCCACCAGGTGCCTAACGGAGCGGGCATAGGGCCAGTGACTTACGCGTGAATTGGTTTTTAAGGAGTCAGAATTGCAAACTATTCTCTCTCACTCACCATGTTCCGGTGACAAAACGACGTCAAGATGACTCGATATAGACCCAGACATAGAAACTGAAAAAATGCAAGGGCCCATCTGCACGTGCCACACACGGGCTGCTTTCGTTTGAAGGCACCAGAACTTCACAGAGAACGGCGCGAGTCTCAGGTGCGTGAGAGTGCCATAAAAGCTTCCTTAAGAAGAAGCCAATATGTCTGCCTCTGCCCTACAGCCCACATGCGCGCACAGTATTGTTCACGCGGACCGAGTTATTCCGTCAGTTGGAAACCTCGCAAACTCCGACTTTTGATGTGAACCGCTAACTTCAAAGGCTCGGATTTATCATAGTAATGAATACGCCGATGGGTTGTAGGGATAGCATACGCAGTGCCGACCTCATTCACTCTTCCCCCTCCCATCCAACGGTCTGGTGTCGGAGCCTGCCAATTAGTTATTGCTGCGATTGGGCGCAGTGGCGCTCGGCGTTTAATAGCACGTCCACGCACGTCACACACGATCTGGTCACCAAGTGCTACACCAGTGTAGATCACTTGCCTGAGAAGTGCATGCTCTGCAATGCGTGATTGGTGGGGATCGGACGCACGCGAGACTACCGTAAAGGACCCATTGAGAAGAAGCCGTCAACCTAGGTAGTACGTAGTACTTACAGGCCTAGACACGAGTTTCTTCGATGTTTCCGCTAGGGTTTGGTACCTCAGTGCACCTCTGCCCAGCGTCCGGTATGTGGTTATGATATATGAACTTCAACCAGGCATCAAGCTAGTAATTTAGGAAATTACTGGGTATGCTTTGGCTTCAAGTGCCCGGGACGTGGCTTTTTCGGGGTTGATCCCTGTAGGAAAAAGCCAGAACCTTAGTAGGCAGTGGTGTACTCATAAGCAAGCAGCAGTGCAGAAAAATACCATAAATGGTCAATTATTGAATCAAATAGGTGGTTATTTGATGAATTCATTAGATATGTATGCTCTTAAAGTCCTTTGAGAAGCGACATGTGCGATGACCTTGCCAAGTTGACAGCTGCACTCCACATACACATGAGCCACTTGTCAACTCAATACATCTATTTACACCAAACTTTTATAAAAGATCTTGCCGACTATGTTGGAGAGGATACCTAAAGATGAGTGGAAACTTTTTTTTGCAAAAAAGTAATAGCAGGCCAGTAAAAATCTGCCATTCAAATAGACAGATTCGACTCAAAAACGTCGTGAAGACACCCCACCGTCAAATGATTTTAAACTGAAATAAAATTACACACCTTTCGCCCAGAAATGAGTATCTGTGCATAAACATCGATGTCCAGAGATCTAGCCCTGCTTGGATGATCCCATCTGACATCCGTCTTGAAAATTGAGACTGGTGAATTTTTCAGCCCGAATTAAACAAGATAGTGAAAAGGACTAGTCAATTTAACTTCCTTTTTATGAGAGAGCCAAATATAAATTGAATAGAGTTTTCATCTTGAACACCATTTGTAGTAACCACTGCTGTGGATTCAAGCATAAAACAGCGTTTGCTTTTAAATGACTACGTCTAAAACTTAGGGTTGAGCTTCACCCACAGGATACCTATTGCTATGCTAACTTGGTAGGTGTTTAATTTTTTTATCCTTCAGAGACCTAAGTAGCAACTGGTTAACGTGCTTGTCTGCCAATACATTCTCCGGACTGGGACAGCTGAAGAGCCTGTAAGTTGGAATATAAGGACGTTTTTTATGATGTGAACCAGGTTTAATTTTTAATAATCGGCCTGTAGGTTGCCGAATTGTGTCAATTCTGCTTTGTAGGCTTATTTGGCTGAATCTAATAGGGCTCATGGGAGTCAAAATATTGCTAAGGTAGTTTTATCGGTAGGGATGACTGCTATCACCGCCTTTTCAGGACACGGAAATAGGAAAGTCCCACCCACTTAAAATAGGCGGCCTTGCAATAAATTTCCGTGGTTTAGCCTTAACATTAACCCTAACATTAAACTAAACTGTAACCTTAATCTTAACCCGAGCCCTACTTTAAACCTAAACCCTACAGTTTACACAAACCCAAACCTTAACCAGTAGCATAACCTGGACCCTAACAGTAACTCCAACCTTAACCCTAGACCTACTTTCCCTTGAATTGAGCGAAAAGCCACATGCATTGCGGGTGGTTCCTACTCCTGTGTTCTGATAAGGTGGTCATATGAGTCATCATTACCATTTTATTATTATTATTATTATTCTGATAGGCATTGCCCAACATTTTGGGGAAATTAGAGGGAAAGTTTACTCAAATTACTCAGGAATTATCATCAAATTATTTCTTCTGAACCATGAGAAATGCCTAAAAAACCTAAAAAACCACTGAACTACTGAGCTATTTAATTGTCTAGTACGTCATTGTGTCAAAAAGTCATGTCGTACAAAGTGCTGGGGACCAGACATTAACGGGATTCAGGTGCGGTGGTATCAAGACAAAGCAATTGCAGCAGTCAAAATACTCAAACTTTGCTTTCGCATGCTCTGATGACCTTCCTTCGAACCACTGGGTCTAAAACTCCAAGGGAACAAGATAGTAATAGTCGTGTGTGTGATTTAACTATGTTAGTTAATAACTACAGTTATCCAGGCAATAATTTTTGGTAGGACAGGAGAAAACAGAAATCCCCCCGCAAGCATACAGGTGGCCTTGCGCCAATTTCCTGGGCGACACATATTACCCTAGCGCAAATGCAGTCCTAACATCCTTAAACCTAACACTTACACTAACCTTGACATTAATTAACCGTGGAATTTAACGCAGATCCACCAGTATTACTGGGGGTTCGTACTCCAGTTCAAAAACGTTTCCATGCCATAACTTCAGATTATTGGAAACACAAGCAGAGTATTCTTACCTCGACGAGGACAATTTACTAACGATCATAGGGTCTAATTCATAAAGCTGTCACAAAAGAAGGCGCTTCTTCTTCGCGTAATTAGCCTTGTACCCTGGTATGTTACGTTTTCGTAATAACAGGCTTCTTAAGTAATTCGCCTTCAATTTATCATCTAGATGCTTATGACCTACACAATCTCACGAGTCTATATTATGGTTAGATACACTAGACAATCTATATTTGTTCTTAAATTTCAATTTTTCATTTAGTTTACTTTCCAATAATCGGATCCAGAGAATTGCTCCAGAATCCTTTGATCTGAAGCCCAACCTACAAAAACTGTGAGTGTTTTCCCCTTTAACTTAAAACATAAGGGCAGTCAAAAAATATCTTTGCTTATTTATTTGTCCTCCGAGTTGAATACGCTATTTCCACCCTCTGTAAAATTACTTAATAATCTCTGAATGTCGTTGCATTCTAGTAGTTGAGGGTATTCGACTAAACGGAGGGATATGAGCGAACTCTTATGTTCAGAAGAATAATACTGCATTTGAACTGCTTCAAGAACAGTAGTACATGTAGGAAAAATATCCACGTAAGCCCAGCTTTCAAAGTCGAACGTCATATGGAGCAAAGCAGTTGGTTAACAACTTCTGCTTAAGCAAACAACTCAGAATCCTGGCGGTAGTTGGCACGAAAACAACATGATCTAGTTGTTTTTGATCAAAGAAATATCAAAAACCAAAAGCCTGGTAGCAGCCATTTAAGTCGCAGCCATCTCAGTCGCAGCCATGGTTTTTGCTTACATGAAAGTCAAACTTCCTTATGAGTGCCACCAATCGAACTACTAAGGTTTGCTTCAAAGCCCAACCGTTTCTTAAAATGCTCTTATAAATAACAAAAAGTCTGGGGAAATGTCTATCAGAAAAGCTGGCTTTATTTTGGTTCGTTGACCATGACTGGACTTTAGGAGAGGCGATTTAATCTTTAAATGCAGAGTCAAAATATCCTTGCTACCAAAGTAATATGTTTAGATTACCGACCATAAATTATTTAATTCGTGATGTTTTTAGAATTTTTTCTTATCAAAAAATTTAAATTTTGTCCCTGGAGTCAAATTTGCCGGGTCCAGCCTCGGTTCGCTATGAAAAGTCAAGAGACATTCCGTCAACATTGGCCACAAGCTACGCATATAAATAGCCTAGATGACGTGTTAGGCATGTTAAATGGTATTCACGTGCTTTCAAGACGGACAGGTGTTGCACTTAATTGCATGGTTCAGTATGGAAAGTAAGAAGGGTTCCGCTGATGGATGGATTCATCAGCGTTATTGATATGGTTTCCGGAAAAACTGTAAATGTAAAAGTTACATGTTAATTTCTCATGAAGGGTATCAGTTGGATTTGGGAGAAATGATATTTTTTGATATCTTAGCGCTGTTTAAGCTTTTCTGTAATACCCTCGTCGTTTTACTCAAGAGACTTGACTGGAAACCCCCTGACGTGTGATTGCTATCTCGTGGCACTGAAACAGAGACTGGCGAGTGTAGGAAAGCTGTCAATATTTTCTGCATCATCCGCTCGTTGCAGCCTTATGGATGCCAAACTTCCAAGCTCGAACGTGGAAAAGGTCGTCCCGATTTTCTGTCCAGGTAGACTTTATGCATGGATGTACGCTCAGCAACATTATGCCAGGAGATTAAATTATGCTGTATTTAACTTCACTAAGTTTCCTTCTGAGAACTTCCGGCTGTCATCGCTCATGAAGATTTGGTTGCAGCATCAAATCTATCTTTTCCTCCATGCCAAATAACGCTTTAAATTAGAATACTATGTGAATTTGCTTTCAGTCTAAAATCCTACAGAAGACATCCTAAAAAATATCTGACATTATCAAACTTTTCCTATTGGCAAAAACATATGGATCTTGTCTTATAAAAGTTACTGGGCATACACGATAATATATGAGTAATATATGAGTAATCTGCATCCCATTGGAGCATGTTGGCCTTCCCTGCATTCAGCTTCATAATGTGCGTGTATGTGGACAGTCACAAGTATTTGAGAGCAAAAACAATGCCTAACGTGCAAGGATCTCCTTCGCCTTAACACATTAACTTCAGTAAAAAAGCAGGGTTGAAAACCTGCGGTATGAATATCTGCACCCTAGGTTCTCATGTAGTTTAGCTTAAAGTGGGCTGACATGCTCATCAGACAGAGAAGCATCTTTCAATAGTTGTGAACGATGATTAGTTATTTTTTTGCAAGAAACTATTCACCATAACTCAAGTAGCTTAGATTTATTTCCTGCAAAGCATGATAGAATATCGTCCCTGACATCGTAAAAATATTCAAAAACGACATTTGAGGCATTAATCGGACTAGAATTTGTCTGTAGTTTGTTTTTCGAAATCGGATATCCTGTTTTGAGTCCAGCGAAAGAGACGTAGATTTGACCAAATGTCGGAACACCTGCAAAAGGGAGTAACTTTACTGCATACAATGAAGTTTCTCTGAACAATGAAGAAGAAAGGTAGGCTGAACTGAGTTACATAGGGTTGAAATCACACTCATTGGTGGCTTATGTACGGCAGAGCTTTACCGTTCAGAAAGAGGCACTTAGACAGGCAGCGGCCTTTCAAAATAGTTAAACTGCATGTCACGCTAGTCGTGCAAGAAATGGCATGAAATACATAAATGGACTAAATTGTATACAAAAGCGAATGTAGCGGACTTGGAAGGGTAAATTCGACAATCCTCTATCAGGATTGTTCGACTATAAACAGCTAAGATGACGGTCATATTTAACGCAGTTCTAGCACCTAAGGGAAAAAAATGCTTCACGAAATAAACCACAAAGAACACAAATTATTTCAGAGAACGGGATCATACCCCAACACTCGTTCAGCTTCTCCTCTGAACTTCGGGATATCAGAGCATGGCTGAAACCAGCGGATAGGAGCATCCAACATGTCGTGGAAATCCTATTGACCAAGCTGTTTCCAACAGGCAAAAACAACCAGAAACAATTGTAGTATGTTTCTGAAATACTTTACAGCACTCACCTTATGCTAAAGTTTATGTTAAAAACGACATATCCACGGAGCACAGGGGCAGTAATAGCCTTCTGTGGCATAATAAATTATAAATCCTCAACAGTATGCCTAGTTTGACAACCACTTTAGCTGCTCATGTTCGCCTTTACAGGCGTGTGACAAGTGGTTCCACCAGCCCCAAATTATCTTAAAAGTATTTGGCGGCCCAAAATAATTAACGATGCACGTCGTAGTTGCCTTGCTCGGGGTATTGTATTATTAGCTGCATTTAGTTCCCAGGGCTTGATTATTAAATGGCCTATGAAATCATGGCAATATGAGGATCATGGACTGATTAGTCACATATCCTACTATAGTGTGCGCACAAAATTTATGCAAGCAGCAATAGGGATAGGCAATGTTAACCTTTGTAGATAATAATTCTATTTTTATTGGACTCTTTACTTCGGCCTGATGTCATCTTTCTTCACAGACTTCTTATATCGCCAGATTCTGTGCGTCGGGATGGCAATCCTTATCACAAAATGTTTTTTTCTGAGATGGCGGCGAATTTGTCCCAGTTTGATATTTTTCGGTAGAAAAAAGCAAAATTTTAATGAATATTCCCTCATATTATTTTTCCTGCAGATTCAGCTCTGGCCTCACTTCCGCCTCTATCCTGTCTTAAACCATCGTGTGATTCTATCTGTTCCTGTCATCATGGTGGTTATGTTTCGTGCACCTGGAAAGGTCTCACAACCGTGCCCGATGACCTACCGCTCAATACAACTAATTTGTAAGTTAATGGTTCAGTGAACACGAAGTCATCTGCTGCTGTCTTATGGTGATGAAAGTCCCTTTTATGTATTCAAACACGCAATTTGCATTTTTTCGTGACCCCAAGCTCTCCTGCATACGCAATGATTGCGAGGAGGCCTAATTAGGTTCTGCTGTGGCCAATAGATGTAATGCTATTTAGTATCCTTGATTGTGCTCTTTAAAATTGCCAACGCGAAGTTCTCAAGAATGAAAATTATTGGTATCGCAATGGAGGATTGAAGAGAAAACTACTTGACGGCACGTTAACTAGCGAATTGAGGGAGTGCCACCATGGTTTTCTAAATAGCGAAGTCATATCCAACGCGTAGGTATTGCTTGTTTTCTTCCTTACAATGAAAATAAGCCCCACTTTTTGCTAAGAACATAGCGATTAACGACAGAAATAGCTGAGATATTACAAACCTATTTTACAATTTGATTTCCTCCATCCCCACAAGTAAACCCGGGAACAGAAGACGCATATAACCTAATGGATCGAGTTCACTTCTTTTGGCCCCAAAATAAATACCACTCTGTTGCTCTCCCAAAAGTCCTGTTCAAAAATATTCAGTTTTCTCAGCATCTTTTAGGTTTATAAACTTGAAAGATCATCAATGTTTAATGAACTATAAGCCCCTTCCAGTTTTAGTTCTCCAAAGGGTTCAAGTGGGTGATAGTCTCCTTAAATGTCGCTCCAGATTTATGCGTTAACAGAGGCTGTTTTCTATAGGAAAAGTTGACAAAACGAAACTTTGGAGACAAGTATCACAAAGCAAAGGCAGTTCGAGGGATTGCTATGCTCTCATGCATAGAACTTTACGAAAAATAAGCCGCAGAAAAAATCTTACGAATTATCTGAAGGAGGTAGAAGCGTTTACAATGATTCACTGAAAAGTAAAGTTCGACCGTAAGCCCACCAAGGCTAGTTATCGTTACGCTAAATAATTCAGTATTGTATTCCAAAACTATAAGGATGAAGGCATCTAGTTTTCAGCTATTGGCTACATAGGGACCATATCACTCAACTTGAAAAGCAACGATAAGCGGGATGACAACAGAACAGGAGTCCTCGTGGAATCTAATGAAAATATTTCAATTGTAAGAAAAATCCATTTGGTTGGTCAAACTGCTGATAGTTTAAACGTGCAGATGCTTGACACGCAGCATAGTGAAAATTGACCTTTGGCTTATTTCAAAGAGCAAAAGTCTTATGTGTTGTGGTAACATGTCAAGGGGAATTAGGGCCCACTGTGATTCAGAGATGAATATCGAAGCCAGTTCAAAATTCTCAAAAATGTACAATAAGGATTTGGTGGAGAATGCGGTCCTTTGGACTGTTCAACACAGAAAAGGTAAAACTTGAATGCGCATAAACAGTGTTTGTCACCCGTCCACTGACGACCGCTAATACGCTTAAAATCTACGAATTGGTCCGCTTTCAAAGAAACCTTGCAGAAACCCAGTACACTGAGTAAAAGTTTTTGTCTCAGGTATTGGCCAATAGAGAGAGCTGACTTCTTTTAGCCTGCCTGTAGTCTCCTATGGCCGGAGGACACATAGAAAATATAACGCAGATATTAAAAAAAGGAACTGTCTCCATTCTTGTGTTGCCTATAGCGCTGATTTTTTGGTTTCATATAATAGATTATTTGAAAAAAGCAGACGGTGAATACATTAGCCTAATGAAAAATCAGGAAAAATTTACGCAAACTTTATGGTGTGATTTCAACTGGAAATGATTGCTTGGGTAAAGTAATCAGACTGAATATCAGGAAATATAATCTCAAGTCAGTGCATTACGGGTTGTTGTATTCGTGTCTTTTCAGCAACCAGTAAATATTTTATTCTAAAAGCTAACTAAATGGTCGATATGTGATTTTTGTCGACTCATGCTGAATGACTCCATAGTCTAGAAAAGAAGGTGCCGAGTTCCTTTTTATTCTCTTTCATCTGCATATTTGTAGAAAAGAGTAGAGTAGCCTTTAGAAAGTTCACACATATCTACATTTTTGAAGTGCAACACTTATTTTAATTGCTTTTGAGGGTTGTTGAGGCCCGGAGTATGCATCCTTTCTGACCCAAACTCAATTAACCTTGCGAAGCCCAATAAATTGGTGGCCCAAGATGCTTCTGAAGGACGACCATAGCTGATTTAGAGACAACAGCGGTCGATATTTAAATTGTACGTTCAATTTCGGTAGAGATTTCTCAGTTGAATTCATTGTGGAGTTTCAAGGGAAACCAGTCAAACATTCTTTTCTCAGGACAGTTTGTGGTTTCATGTTCGTCATCGAAAATATATTATACACACTTGTGGTTTATCTATTTCTTTGATAGCACCTTGTGTTTCCTCTTAAGGTTATAGTAGACCTAATTTGAGGATGATATACCCTTCGAAGGCACGTAGATTCGCCGAGAAGCAATTCAGGACCAAACAACTTATAATATCGCCTTTCTGAAATTACTGACAAAGTAGATCAGTCCCAATGTAATGTATACTAAGGGAAACCTCAGCTTACGTAAACATGGCCAATGCCCACAAATTCTCTACAAGTAAAACCTGTTCAGACAACTGAAATCGCATTCGTTACTCGATTTTCATACCAACACCAACCATATACAAGAAAATACTGCTGCCTGATTGGATGCAAAGGGAGACACGAAGTGTCTTGCGTAAAATAAAGTGGTGGCCGTCTCTGCTTCAAACATAAATCCCCCTAAAGAATGCAATACATTTCTTTTATATTGATTGATTTATTGGCATGTTAAAAAGAAAATGAGCTATATTTTGACAAGGTAGCATTTTTGTACGCCTCCTAATAGAATAATTGATAGATGGATATTTTTGTTTTTTGGTTTTTTTTGTTTTTGCATTCCTTACAGAGTTTGCCGAAATATTCTAGTTTACTGACTACAAAAGTAGTTGCAATTCAAGTTTTGGAGGGTACCTTCTGCTTAGCTGAAGAAAATAAGGAATTGGTCTAGCCTACTGTAAAACCGAAAGAATTTCATGCGCACAACTGGTCAACACTTTTTTCCTTTTATGTTATTTTTGAAGTTATACTTGCAGTAGACCTGTGCATAATTCCTCTCATATATTTGACAGTGATATTCCGCTAAGAACTCAACACATGATATTTATCCTTGGGAGTGTTTAGGTATTATGGAGTGGGGAATAGGGTTTGCCTCTAATAAATGTGCTCTGTCGTGGCACTAATGCTGACCAACAACAAGCTGCGGTTTCCACCTTAAGTATTGCAGTTTAATTCAGATGATATTTTAACGTCCATACCCTCAACGAAGTCACAGAATAAGCTGCGTTAGTTTCAACTGCATGTTCGGCAGTGACCCCTCAGGTACGAGGATTGCATACTTTGCGGTATTGAGACGAAGGATAGACCATTTGACCTGCATATTCAGTCTATATTAACTAGGTATTGAATTGCTTTGATGTTCAGTACCATCTTTCCTGTCATCGTCCCCTCATCGCATTCCCAATAAGATGTCGAGTTACTTTTTTTGTCTTCCCCGCAACGTGCAGCTAAAATAAACTGAAGATTTGTGCCAATCTACGTGGTCGGGGATGAATCAGTCCTGAGTCTTTTAAGTCGTTTCTACGAGACTTTTCCGAAGAGTAATGTAGGTCCACATAACTCGGTCAGCTCTCTCAGGTGACTTTGGAAGTTGAGAGGTCCTTATCCACTGAAAATAGATCCTGCTCAGAACACGACGAAGATAGGGCTATAACCTCTACCGGTGGGGTAACTTTTTTACTGTCCATTTTCGGTTTTCGGTGCTAGGAGTTAAGAATGCCGATGAGTTGGTTTTACAGGAAACATGCAATTACTGCTTTTATTAAGATTATATTTCGCAGTCAGATGATTAATTGGGTAAAAATAATATTTAGTTATTCTGTTTAGGCGGAAATAGCAGTGATATGATCTTACCGAAGGTTATGCACACCTGCTTTGAAAATTTGTATAAACCAGGTTGAAAAATATGTAGGCATTAGCGTTTGCAGTATGCATACCTTGGATTGCATTATTAATATGAATGGGCATGGCTCGCAAAACAATTTTAGTTACTCAGCCAATTTATGGATTGCTCCACACACTCGATTTTAGAGCTGAAATTCCAGACGGTGAAATAATCACTTGACGGTAAAACACGATAATTGGAAACACTCTCTCCCGATACAGGTGGGATTTGTATTAAGTTCCATGAATGGTGCATGTTCTCGTGCCTTAGCTCTAGCTCAAACAAATTCGCCTCGCCTCGGACACACACAAGTCCTTCAGCTCCTGAAGTTCTGTCTCAGGACGTACTTCACGTTTGACGGAACAATTTACAAGCAGGTGAAAGGAACACCCATGGGTTCACCAATCTCCGGACTGATAGTCGAGGCGATCCTACAACGGTTAGAGTCACTGTTTTTCCAACACCACAGACCGAAATTCTGGTCTCGGTACGTGGATGACACCTTTGTCCTCGTCGAACGGAATCAGGTACTTACGACGGGTGTTCAGAGAAAATGGCTACCCGCGCAACTTCGTCAATTAGCGCATGCGCAAACGGGACGAACGACAAAATCGCACCGAGCCCACATATTGGCGTGCGATTCCGTACGTCAAAAACGTATTGGAGGCCGTCAGCCGCCTTCTCGCACCACTTGGAGTTGGAGTCGCACACAGACCGGAGGCCACCATTCGGCATCAGGTAATGAAACCAAAGGATCCACTGCTGTGGCAAGAAACATCTGGAGTTGTTTATCGGATCTAGTGCAGTGCGGGTAAAGCAACTACGTCGGACAAACTGGAAGACTGCTTTGGACGCGAATTGCCGAACAGGCGGCAGCAGTGCGGCGCAATGACGCCAATTCTCAAGTCGTGGCTAATTCGGTGAGAACTGACCACAAATTCAAGTACAACGAAGCTGAAATACTCGCGAGAGGTGATAATCACGTCAGTCGCGAGTTGCTTTAGTCATGGGTTACAGGCCCCCAGTCTATTAATAAGTGCAATGAACTACCCAACCGATATTTGGTGTTGATGCTGAGTTTGGCTAGAGCAATCGGCCACTCGGTGAGCTCTCAGGCGAACACATTTTCCAATGCCAGTGCGGGTGAGCCCGATGGCCGAGCAATCACCACGCCACCCTCCAACATGGGGGACGAAACTTCAGCGGATAACTACCCGCATGTCAACCATCAAACAATTAACGCACCAGAGCGCAGTCTTCATCGCTGAAGGGGGAGCTGTTGATTGCCTTAAGCGTGCAGTAGCACAGCGATGACATCCTATGAATACTGCAACCCCTTGTGTACGAGTGACCCGTATCTGATACTGTCTCTGATGCTGGGTTCGAGTTGGAATCCGAAACGTCAGGCGAATAAAGCTCTTGTACCAGCGATTGCATCTTCTTCTCAGTTACTTCCTGGGACTCGTATTTTCGCTTGTACCTAGTCCAAACCTTAACTCTGATCCTGAATTTAGCACCCAACCGCAACTTTAACCCCAACGGAAACCTAAGTCTAATCTTCGCCTTAACGATAGCCTTAACCCTAACTCCAAATGTAATCTTAAAGTCAACCCTAATCTCCCTGCCATTTAGCGCAAAACAACCTGCCTTTTGCGGGGCCTCCTATTCCTGCGTCTGACTAACCTGATTATATATTCAAGATCTAATTTTAAAAAACCCGTAAGTTGGCTAACTTTGCATTTTTCTTTCCTCATTGATTATATAAAAAGCTTTATAGTAGGGCACTATATCCGCTGGAATTTTGGATGCCACAATCTCTAGTTGACAAAATAACTGTTCTACTGTTGGTGAGCTCAATTGAAGTTGGAACTCATTGTATTATATAAAACTGACTTCTGTGCAGTTTGAATTTAGTGATAAGGGAAATTAATCCCTTTGACGAAAAGAGGCAGCAAGGGGGCCAGGTCAAGCTGCTGAAGAAATACCCGACTTTTTACTGATTACGTCAGCAGGTTTATTCTGAATCTGTGTCGTGTTCTACCACAGGCCATTAGATATGAAAATATGAACACTGAAAACTCTTCATGCAGGAGGAGTAAAAATAAGAAAACTGACGTGACTGAACTGGTCGGCATGAACTGTTCGTATAAATGAAAATATAGGTCACAAGCAAATTTTTCTTTAAAAAGTCATTTTCTCCTGGATAAAAGGTGTTTCATACCTAAAATACAAATAGAGACTTTTTCCCCTGTGATAGGGTAGTGGATGCCATTCTGAACGGCTTATCTGACATTCAATTTCAAATTGTTCTCACCAAAGGCTGTTGTCATTTTTTGTGTTGTTTGGTTTGAATTGTGACAGCGGTGATTTTCTTCCAATATTGATTCCAAGAGTCAAAATACAATAGTATTACTGCACAAACCTTAATAAAAAACGTGCTGCCTATTTGTTCTTTCCAGAAACTTAGCCGGCAATAAGTTGAAAATACTGCGCCCGGGAACCTTTGAAAGATACTCAAATTTGCGAAAACTGTGAGTATTCAATAAATTTCTTGCCAAATGAATTCTTACGAAAGTGAAGATCCCTTTATTCATTGCCATTTTCTCCCTTTCGTCAGATTAATTTTTAGCACAATTTTTAGAAGTCCGATTTAAAGCTGTAGAGTGACCTCAAAACTGTCTATGCATTATTATCCACTGGTTTCATTAGACAATTTATTTGAATTTTTAGAAACCTTGAGGGAAACGCTATTGAAGCAATCGCTCCTGGCACCTTCAAGAATCTCAGTCATCTTTCCTCACTGTAAGCTAAATGGAATTACACCTTTATAGCTCAACTCTTACATTTAGATATCTCACCTCAAATCGGATCAAGTCAATCACTTCTGACACCTTTCGCGAACTTTCCAGCTTGACAGTTCTGTAAGTCCACAAAACTGATGGACAGGAAAATCGCAATCCGTCACGTTTCCCTATATGCATGGATGCTTATTTCCAATATATTGCTACCTTTTTAACTCGCCGATCTTATTTCTCTTGAATAACTGGTAGAAATTTCAGACACAGATAAAGAATATAAGTCCTCTCATTAAGAAAACACTGAGATAGAAGTAGACAACTCCTAGAGGTTTCAAAATTGAGTTCTGCTGACCAAACGAGTTCTGCCACCCAAAAAGTTCGTGCACAGTATTTCACATACCATATTTATCAGTAGGAATATATGTGTTCTAGTATTCGCTAAACTATTCCCTCCTCAAACTGGATTTAAACCTTCCTTGAAAATTTTGCCTATAATATTAATTGACGCTTTGAATGAGTTTAGTTAAAAATTCTATGTTCAGTTGGAAAGGGTTGAAAACCAATAGTGTTCAGTATCCGAATCTGGAATGAGACTTTGATGCAATGGAGGGATCACTTAGAGTCTCACAGGTTTTAAGCGTAATCAGTATCAGGAAGGAACTCTCCAAATAACATTTTTCGTATTTATAAATCAAATGGGGGAGAATATGATTCTTTTGATTTTTATTTCATAAAATAGAGGCAGATCTCAATGAAAAAACATACAGGAAGGGATTATGTCAGGAAAATTGCCTTGACTTGCAGTGTTATGAAAGACCTGTGGATAAAGTGCGTTGGTTTTCACCACACTTTAAATTCTGTTAGCACTACAACTATACAATTTGCATTAATGAGTAACCTCAATCAATAGCTCACTTAATAGATAAGTTCCCATAGAGTTTCCACTTGAACCACTAGAATTTCAAATTGAATATTTGCTTAAAACCGTGACTGATTTATCATAGCTAACTTATCTGGAGGCTTTGCAGAGTTCCCTTTTCTTTTTAGCTATTTGCAACGGAATGAGATATCTTGCATTGATCCTGAAGCCTTTAATGCTATTCCTGGTTTACGCATACTGTAAGTTCCTTGATATTCTGTAGGATTTAGATTTCTTTATTTGGAAATGAGAAATAATTCCTAAATACGCCCTTCGAAAATCATTATTTCTTTGCATGTTGCTGAGCTTCACATAAAGAATTGGATGCTGGAATATGCCCTTATAGAACTTTAAAACAGCCCTGAATTTAAACTGATTATTTTTTTAAGAGGCGGTGGGTTAGTTTTTAAATAATAAAAAAGTTCAGGCAAAAATACTTTAAGCGCAATGGTCAAAAAGAAAAGCGTGAAAAGATAGTATGGAGCAATGGCCAGTTCTTAGTTTCTATATTTCTATTTTCAAATGATAGCAATGCGACCATAAACGATATGAAGAGTTTTTAATAAGTCAATTTGCGATAAAGTATAGGAGCAATGTCATATTTGACTGCATGAAACAACTTCACAATTCTCAACTAGAGTGGCACCGTCCGAACACCTTTTTCTGTTCATTATTAATTTCCATCGAAATTGGGCATCAGCTTTAACGAACTAAGAAAATTCCAGCTGCGGAGCAGGTCACACAAAAGCTAGTCCTAAAATGAGAATGTCCTTTTTAATGGATCAGGACAGGTGGTAATCCAACAGCAAAGAAAAAGGCGGAACATGCACGCATAAACAACCCCCCACATTAAGAGCTGAGACACGCAGTAAGAACCAGTCATCAGCCGCAATACACATCCGGTTAAAAGCTATTCCAAATGGTGGGACAATCAGGGAGTGGAACGGAAAATGCTACAAAGATATTCGAAAGGTAAGACCTAAATGGGAAAGAAGTCAACTAACAAAGGACAAGAAGTAATTGCGGCCAAAAACAAACCAAAATTATTTGTAGCTATTTCCAGGAACCACAGTTATTCTTGGTGCGGTCTAGGCATAAGAGATTGTAGATCCTTACTATTTCTGGTATGCTGTCTAAAAACGGTACCAATTGGAGGCCATGATAGTCGCTGTGCAGCGAGAAGAGTTGAGGGAATGAAAACCTGTAAGCTTTCCGATGAAGACTGGATTTTCATGTGCGTGAATTTATAATTTTTTTTAGGAGTAGATGTTTTTCACGTGCTAGGAGACAAATCATCCGAAAAGCATACAACGCAATTTTAAACGCGGTGAAAGGTCAGGTAATCCGCAACCATGAGGAGAGGAACAACTGGAAGTAACAGAGCGGGAAAGGGAATGGAGAGCTTCTTGCGTTCAGAAAGCTCCAGGCGAGCACTAGATCAAGCATTTGGGTGAAAATTCTTGCAGCCAAGTTAGCAGACCTTTTGGGTTTTGTAATATTTCAGTTGTAGGCCGGTCACCTGGCATCTGGATTTCCTCTGGAAGATGGATTTAAAAACATGGCGTTAAAAGCGATGTAGACAGGGCAGAGCAAAGCTTACTGGCAAATTGGAAGATACCATCTGGCTAAGCGGTTGTGAAGTCACAAAGTGTTTGCACATGCTTCTCAACCACAACTGTCGAGACTAAACCGAAAGCATTTACTAATTGCAGCGGGTCACGCAAGGAAATGTTCGGCTCAGTATAAGGGAACAAAATTGTTTGAAAGAGTTGGTCTACTCCAACAACACTGTGAGTATGTGAACCTTGGTGGTCATCAGGACCTTTTGTATCTCTCCTGATTTCAGCAAGGGGTAAGTAGAAATAAATGCAATACATCTACAAATTTTATGAAAATCCTACGCTGCTTGGGAGTCTTCAGTTATATAAAGCTATTGATACCCTTAAATGCATCATGCAACTGCCATCTAAGCTGTAGTCTTTTACGTGGTCATAGTTACTCGTAGAATGTAAAGAAGAGCCGATAGGTCAGGGCCTCACTATGTACTGAATGGGTTTTCCGGTAACCAGCAGGCTACACGTTGATATTACCCAATTGCTGCGTGCCCATCTGCATGTTTCTCGTCATGTAAGACATTTTAATGTAAAACATACAACTTTATATCAGAGGGTATTGTACGGTTGGAAAAATCTTGCAGCAGGTTAGCACCTGAGATGAAATTGCAAAGGGATCATATGTAGTGCACTATATACCCACGCAAAGGTTGAGGTGTGGTGGAATACCGAGTAACACACCTCAGCTGCAGATTGCCTGCGCATCACTGGCGGTCTATGTGGAAGTATGGCAACTATAGGACTTGAATGAACTTCTTTTGTTTGCTGAGGCAAAGGTCACCTGTAGACAGACTATCGTTGCCAGCGTTTTGGTTGGCAGGCTCTGCTGTGACGACGACCGCTGGTTCTTTGTCTATCTAACAAACTTTTTGATTTCACGGTCTGTCTGGTGTCTACTAGGTGGGTAAAGATCAGAGTTGCTAACTCTCCTTGATTGACCATTTTCGAGCAACACCTGTTTGCGTTGTCTCATCCATTTTACTTATCGTCAACCAGTTGAATCAATGTAAATTCCTCCATATCAACAAGTGAAGGCGTAAAGACACAACCAGACCGTCTGAACTGACTGTTTTCGCTTTCTTCTATTGCAGCAGTTAGCTTATAGATAATATTTTCTAGAATTCTGCGGTAAGAAATGTGTGTAAATGTTCTTGGGTCAATCATCTAGTTATTAGTTTGCCAGATGAGAGGCCCTGTTAAGGCACGTTGACACTATAAATAATCATTCCAGCAACCAGACCTCCATTTGTTGGAGAAGTAATAACTTTGACTAGACCTATTGAAAGGAACTTGCCCACGCTTTAACTAATTTCTTTTAAAATTGCCACGTAAATGCAGACGTTAGTAGCATGATCATGCAATATTCCATGCATTTACGAATTAAACTGGAAAAACCCCTGTTTCCTTTCGTAAAGTGTGGAATGCAGACGAACTTAACAGACAAATAACAATCAAGGATCCTGCAGTTATTGCCCTCCAAATATTAGCTTCAAAAATGCAAGCAATGGCAAAGGCACTTGAAGAACGGGCTTATTCTTTTCTAAACAGAACATCCAGACATAAATATGGCTTATGATTTTGAAAACTTAAATTTAAATTGCCAACTGAACTTGCAGCGGAAGACGTAAACATTCATGCATTTAATTTTCCCAGATAATAACATAAAATGTTATTACCGTCTGCATAAGGATTTACGTAAGATTTCGAAAACGCTTAGCTTACTGAAGATGCCTTACATAGTTCAACAAGATGAATGAATCGCTCCTTGTTTTTTTAAAAAAAGATATGTAAATAAAAGAGAATGTGCGGATTTACTTTACTGGAGTAGTCTAAAAATTAGCAAAACCTTAGGCATAAGCACAGTCGTTTTGTCACTCAGAGGTATATCTGATCAAGAACATAAGTAGACATATAAGGGCACATCGGATGCATGGCGTGGCTTGCACTCCTACTATGCAATCCAACGAACTGCATTCCAATTCTTCGGGAAAATGTTTTTGCTCAAAAAAGCCCAGGTTGTTTCAGGAAGAATGCTAAAAGCAATTGGTATAATCACAGCACTAGAACCTTTCCCTTGCTGCCATAGGTTTGAATTCCATCGAGGCCATTGGGTTTTCCACAATTGGGTTTAAATAAATGATCATTTACAAAAGTTTCGTAATAGGATAAAAGATCCGAATATTGTCATATTGCATTCCGCTTCTATATAACTTTAGGGTATTCCTTCTTGCGCACCCAAACTATTCCCTTTGGGTCGCAACAGCGTCAAATACACTGATCAAGTGAATTGATATCGTGGTACACTTCTCAATAAATATGTGTAGACAAACCACTTCGTCGTTCTCACAGTACAATAATACTGGAAATATTTTGCAGTAATGACAGACAGAGAGACAATTATGCCATTTTGAAATTTGTCCACCCTTTTTTGTGTTTATAGTCTGATGAAATGTTGCATGACCCTTCACTAAACGCCTATGGCTTTTTTCATTTATAACATAATGCTCTACCCACTAAACTCTCCGTGATTTCTGAAAAATGTTGCTTTGTGCTGACAAAATTTTACTAATCATGTTCTATTTACCACTAAAAAGTAATTTAAACTATTTTAGTCCTAGAAAATTATACTTTATAATGCGTTTGGGAAAGCGCATTTTAAATTTCAACTTCAATTTTGAGCAAAAACACTCCGTAGAATAAACATCGAATATTTGATACTGCCACAGCCGGTTTGAAATATCTCAACACTTCCTGACGTTCCAACATCATAGGCATCGCAGCTATCGAACAAATGTGTATTAATTGCCTTAGAACATGCGCATTTCTCGAGAAAAATATCAGTGCGATTGTGTGACAGCCTTCCTTACGTAGGTGGTAGACTTTGTTTTCTGAACCTTGTCTTCCTCCGTACCTGTACATTCTATGAACTTACTACATTTTTCAATGATTTTTATAATTTTTTTAATCGAAAATTTACTGGAAATTTTTCATTTTTAAGACACTTGTCGGATAACAAAATTGAAACCCTCGATGAGAAAGTTTTCAGGCGCCAAAGAGATCTGCAATTTTTGTGAGTTTCTTCCCGCTCTCCTACTTTGTTACCAATTCTTTCGGATTTCTTGCTTCAAAAGTCAGTGGAACCATACCGTAAAAACTTTGCCATGAATTTATCTGCCTTCCTCCAGGGAGCGCGTGAACAGCACCGTCAGCAAAAACATTTTGGTACATAATCTAATTACGTTGGTTGTGCAAAGTTGAGCGAGAACCCCACCGTCAAATTGCAGCTCGGTCTCTCCAGAGAGATAGAAAGTCAAAAGAAATGCCGAGTGCACGTAAGAAAGCTTTGATAGGCTGATTGCTTTGTGTTGCAAGACGAAGTTGTGATCTTAAATGCTGAGGAAATAACTTGAAAATTATTCAATGATGGTTTAAATATTATCATATAAGCTAAGCTATCTTCTGTGGATGAGTATGCTGAAAATTGCCCAATTAAAAGGGGTACTTTACTTAAAAAGATGTTTCTGGCACATTATCACGTAAAATTGTCTTCTGTTTAAGTAATGCAAATTAAAATCCTATTTTTTGGTTCTGGCACATCTATGAGAATATGAGTAAACTAATCATTTTTCAGAAGGGTCATTTGGAATTCTTGTCGTCTTTAAGCGCACGCATAGGACGTAATGGTTTCCAGAATCAACTAACAAAAACGATAATATTTAAGTTACAATACTACCTAAGCATAATAGTAAAGCTTTGAGCAAGAGAAGTCAGGCAAGACAGTTAGCCCTTTCGGCTTGCATAGTTTACAGTGAATAAATGTTTTTTCCCCAGGGTTTCTCGTCACGTAACCACTGGTAAAAAATTATGACCTAAATGTTCAATTGAAATATAGCTCAAGAAATAATTCTAGATTCTGAGGAGAAATCGATGTGTATCTCATCGTAATTGTCTTACTTTTCTAGGCCGGCGAAATCAACGGATTTAGACACATTGAAGGATTTTATTAAATTTAATTCAGCCGAGAAAACATTCAGAACTTCAGTTTTATTGCTTAGCGCATAACTTTACATAACATGACTTGATCTTTCTAGTTCATAGTTTCGTGGTAGCACAAGAATCTATATGGATGTGACTAGTGTCATTGGGAACCCACGGACCATACTAATGTCACACGCGTGAATGCAAGGCAAGAGGATGGACAACCTGCGGTAAAAAAGCATGCAGTTTGGAGAGGACCCAAGTAAAAGGTGATCATTATCCATCGCCGATTGCGTTTGTGAACGAAATAAAGTGCCTTGAAAACAGTTCACTTGTTGTTGGTGGCTGCTCCTGCACAGAATTACAGTAGAAGGGCTTCTGGTCCACCGCAAAGAAACCAAAACTGAAGGGCGTTGTCGCTGCTTCTTGCCGAACCTGGTGGCTATTAGAATGTGCCACCACCAACACCTTGGCTTCTTAAACCTCGTCTGAGCAGCCTGCTTTAGGAAGCCTCCAAATGGTGACATTTTCAATCACCGATGGGGAATATCAAGTGAGTGCTGGATGAAGGAGCCTAATAGAACAGATGTAGACAACAATGGGACATAACAGGGAAAAAATTTGCTTTTAGAAAAACACGCAAGTTCGACCATTGATCTCGATGGTGTTCGTCCTGTGCCCCACAGCGTAGTCGGGGCAGGGATAGTGACTTGCACACGAATTAGTTTATAGTGCTAGGAGACTTACGCAGCATCTACCACAGTCTCTCCTCCTCTGTCACCTTAGCCTGGCGTCAAGACAGAGACAAAAAGATCGATGGCTGGTGTGGCGTGAACCTGCAACTAGGTGTGACATTACACCCTTTTTTCTTTTCAAAAGATCAGGACTTCCTAAAAGAATAAGAACAGGATGTGGTGGTTTGGATTCCAAATGAGTGAGAGTGCCATGAGGGCCATAGTAGGAAGAAACCATCGCAGTCTGATCCTCAGTTCACCAGTGGCCCCCTCTCCACTCCACACAAACACATACAAGGCTGACTGTGATGTCTGAACTGAGTCGTCAGTTGGCTACCTTCCAACTCTCGGCATTTAGCTCACCACCCTAGTCGTGGCGATTTTTATAGTGAGAAAAATGCACTAGGAGTCGCATTCACTCCTTCGTCCCTTTCACGAGCAGTGCTCGATTCTCCGAGCCCTTCAACCAACTGATGCTGGGATTGGGAGAAGTGGCCGTGAAGGCTAAAACAGCACGTTTTCGCCTATTAGACACAACATAGCTTCTAAAAAGCACATGAGGACTTCACACAAAGGAGTGGGCTTCCCGCCACATGGAGCGGGAGCTGAAGAATGCTCCGCACTTACATGAGAGGTGTGGGATATCGGACGTTTTCGTATGTAGTGCATGCGTTGACCGAGAAATATCCGATGATTTGGGTTAGTCTGTGGTGGTTGACCGCTGATTTTTATCGAGGTACATGTGGTCAAATGGGGCCATGTGATCAGTGAAATTTTGTAAGCAGTATCGGAAGTGGAGGCGAATGTGGTGTCTGTTGGTTCTCCAGGCACCAGTTCACCAATCTCGTTGCGATGGATTTGCAAGTGACCGGTCAGACCGATTTGTTGGTATGCAAGTGCGATGGCAGGATGGGTTGGGAACTGCAAAGTCCGTTGCGATCATGACGTCGCTATTGTTGATCACGCGGGTGGAAAGGAACTGGTTAGCGTTGGAACTGGAAGAGTTGTTGAGTGTGCAGATGGTGCTTGGCATGTTGATATTGCGGTGAATTCCGCTCTTGTCTAAACGCATGTGGCCGAATGGGTCCATGAGATGAGTGAATGTGCGTGGACAGTATGAAAATTGCAGATGGATACGTTCAGTGTACATCAGGAAGCCTTGTAATGCGATTGATTCGCAAGTGCCCTGCCAGGCCAATATAACCCGTAAGATAGAATCTGCCATATGGTGGTGTAAGTTGCAAGGTCCAGGCCATTAACGGCGAAATTACATGGTGACGCCTCAATATCTCTCACCTTGTTGAAAATACATAATTTTCAAGTTGACATTCGGCAGTATGCACCGAACGGTCAACATCGTCTTTCCAGTGTTGCTGAGCAACGTGTAGATTCACTTTGACGTCTCGTAGATGAACTGTCTGGAGTTGAGCAGCTCTTAGGAAACCAACAATTAATGCTGTTTTTAGGAGTAATTCATGCTTTGTGATAATCTCGAATACACTAATCTAGGTTGAATTACCTAGTCTAGCAAGCAGTGGGTTGGCGCCCTTTCACATACTCAGAAAGTATTATAAATAGTGGAACGGAAGAGTACAGTAGCTGTCTTCAATCTGTCTTACCTCAGACCCAGACCAGAGAAACTCCGATCACTTATCATCGAGCGCTTAAGCTGAACGTCTTACCGTTTTTGGTCACAAGCGCGTGTCCCTCAAACTCCTTGATATTCTCTCCCACTGATCAAGCCTGCAAGGGTGACAAGTAAATAGAATTCCTACGACTTTTGTATTTTTGCTATTTTTCGACAGTACAGCAAAGTAAGCTGCGTAAGTATATTGCTAGAACAGGACAAAAGTACCCCAGAGAGGCGAAGTCCCTAACTCCATGCTAAGGAGCTACGAGGACGCGCAACTCACAACCACGTCTTAAAATAATTAGAACATCAATGACATATTCACCTTGGCCTGGGCTGACACGGTTTTGGAATATTTTGAAGACGTGGAGGGACATATTTAAATATTCAAGGTGGTCTCGCTGTGGAGAAAGCAGTTAATTGGCTGATGAGCTCACCAGCACCTACTTTCCCTGTTGCACAGAGAAGTGCTAATATATTTTACGGCAAAGAGCATCTCAAGCATATCTAGTAAGCATGTAAGATGTTTCATCAGGGATATGGCTAATGGAAGCATTATACTAATTTAGGGACTTCTTTGTTGCCCGGTAGATCTAATTTTTTGGACATCGTAAAGCAATCGCTGATTTGTGGCAAAAGGGAGACAAGATGCTTGATGAGGAGTGTATAACTTAAGCAGGAATACTAAACTTTTCAACTGCTGCCCTACATTTCCTGGGTGGCCGGTTGTGTGTTCTAGGTGTCAGTTTTGGTAGGATGCACCCTAAACAGCTGTTGTGACGTCTAATGGATGCAAGATTGAAGTGTAGTAAGGCAGGTTGAAAGCCTTTTTGCGAGACTATCCTAAGTAGGATCCACGAATGATAAATGGATTACAGGAGGTGTATTCCGTCTTGAAAATGCCGTCAACAAGTTTTCTATTTATGTAGACATAATACAACAAAACCAACTAAGCTGGGAGAACAATTTCTGACTTGTTTTCCACGGCAACCAATTTGTACGCCAACTGAATTTTTAAGAACCCAGAAGTCGATTCTATTCCATCTTCAGCCAATAAAAAAGTTATAAAGCGTTTGACCATAAACACCCCGATTTCGAGCCCAGAGTTTTCCTGTTCTGAGACTGCGGTATGAGTGACTAACCCTTGCGAATAAACCAAAAAAGACATATTAACAAACGTACTATCAGGTCCTTTTGAACACCGCAGAATGCCAGATATTTCGACTCATACACAAAGAAAGCGTGAGAAAAATCCTCGACCATTTATTATCACTTACTATATAAAGGAATTGAAATTTATTTACAAACATAATAAGTAATACTTTACACTTTTTATACTCGTTTTATATGAAATCACCACGATTAAATCCGTAGTTAAAGGAAGGAAACGTTTAGATTTCTGAAATCAGTCCGATTATGAGCTTGCCGAAATGACCATATGACCATTTATGTAGCTAATGACTTCAGGTGTTTTGAAACCATTCAGAAAAGTATAAAAGAATATTCCCATATACTGAAAATGTCATGGTGCCAGGAGGTTATCGTACGCAAGCACACAGAGTTAAGTGAACACACGTCAGTGAAAATGCATTGCATATAGTTAAGAAACTTCAGGAACGAACAAAAACAGTAGTTACGCTCTAAAAAGGGTTTTTCAAAAAAAATTTGAAACCAAAACATAACCTGCTGCCCATTCAAAATTTAAACAAAGTTTGATCTCTTGGAAAATATGTTTGCAAACGAAAGCTTTGATTTCAATTTTCAGAAAATATTCGTGTATTTATTCATTCATCGAGTTTCAGGGGAAAGTAACCACGATTTAAATAAAGTTTTTTATGAATGACCCTAAAAATATTTGGAAGAATGTCCTTTTCAATGCAATTGGCTCGTAATTTTGTATTCTTATCCTCGGTCCATTTAAGTAATTCCCACCGGTTGCGACCATATGGACAGGTTTCGAACAAATTTCAAATGACTTGATACAGGAATAAGAAATGCATACAATTTGTTTAAAACCACCTTTTTGAAAGGATAACCGCTTTATATACTCCATTAAAAAGAAAGCCAAATTAGATTTGGTCAGAAAATATAGGTATAATTTGGTGCTCAAATTCATTAGTTTAAATTTGACTGGATAAAAGGTTTTTCACGTTACAGTGAATGCTATTACCAGACTTAATCTTACTTGTTCAAATAAAAGCGTTATTTCGTTGACTTTCGGAAACAGGTTGAGGTCCCTTTATCGTTCTTAAGTAAGCTGACCAAAAATTACCATAACTCTGATAATTGTAAATCACATTTTCCCATTTGTATTACCATTCTGAAGATGCCTTTATCGTATAGACTGAAAGTGTTGGGAAATTGCCATTTTGGCTTTCCTTCGAAAAGGCAGGTTACTGTAAGGTCCCACCGGAACGATTCACACATAGTTTGGTCTGTTGACATTTGTGGCTGCCTGTCGATCCCACGCCAAGGGGTACACCTTCAACAGCAACTGTGTCTGTCGTGTGGCGGGGTCGTTTTAGGTGAATGTCACAGGGAGATGGAACCACTGTGTGCACCGCCGCACCTATGCGGTCGGGACCGTTTGATGCATTCTTGCATTTTTAACCAAGTAGGGCCACGGAACGTGAATGCAGCACCGATTGCATTTACTGTAGTCAAATGGTTTATTTACTTCCTGAGGTCTCAACAGCATTCTTATCATGTGTGGGTGGTCCGTGACGTGCATTCGTAACTGGCAGTCCCATGTAGTTTCTGTGTCAGTTATGTAGATGAAAAAGTCTAGAGGACACGCGCTGCTGTCTTCTTAGGAACCAGCTTAAATGAAAAAGGTGATCACCTATAATAAAAACTATTTCACCAGGGAGGAGCTAGGAAGTATCCTGCGGTGCACAACAAGAACGCCAGACATGGGCGCATATTACCAAGATTCAAATGAAATTAAGTTGAAAGAGCAGGGCTATTTTCTTCCATTTTTGCAGCAATACGGTTAACAATTACTCACTTTTCAAATGAACTTATTGAAGACCGAATCAGCTGAGAGACTGAACGGTGATGGTTACTTATGTGGTCCCCTGGACATAAAATTGGAGTGGGATCGCACACCCAAGTAATAAAGGCGGCCCTGTGCATAATTTCAGAAAGAGTAAATATTTCCGTGTGTCCTAAACCTAAACCGTAGCCCTAAACTTAACCTCTAAACCTAACCTTATCTTACTTTAACGTCAACCCTATCCGTAATCTTGAATCTAATCCTTAACTTAATCCTAACCCTACTCATAAACCTAACTATTTCCCCCTGCATTTTGGCGTAAAGGTACCTGTATTGCAGGTGGTTTATGTTCTCTTGCCTTGGTCAGGGGCCATATATGTCACACTTACCAACTGAGCAATTAAACTTATGCTTTTAAGGTTGTCTCATATGATTTTTTGTATGCTTTTAATTTGCTCGCAGAGATTTCAAGCGTCCTAGCTTCTTAAAGAATTCTGCTTTTATTTACGTATATGCATCCCTCTAAGTGGTACTTATTTAGCGAATTGTCATAGTGTGTCGGTTAGTCGGTCAAATAAGCTGGAGCTACTTTTAAAGGTGTTTGCAATTGGAATCCTCTAGCCTTTTTCGTGACAGTTTTTGAAAAATAATTTTTATAGCTATCTGATTACATAGTATCGTCTTTTATACAAACATTTAATAGGTGAAAACTTAAGCTGTTAAAAATTTAACTTGTGCTAAACTTTACCCTTTTAAAAGGCACTTCAACTACCAAAGGGGTCATTTTTGAAGGGTAGCCGAAAAAAAACATCTTGCATATTTGATATAACCTCAGAGTGGGTAGGTGTAAATATGAATGCTCATTCATGTTGCTGCGCATAAATGAAACCAACAACGGTCATTTACTTCCTACATGCTAAGGTAAACAAAAAACCATTAGCGAACAGCTCCTGGTAGCACAATCGACGGTTCATGTTGCGTGAATTCGAGAATGTCGGTGGTCCAAGTCCATCAGAACGCCCACGTTTTGGCTGTTAACTGTTTACCATTCACATTATATCCTAAAGGAGGAAAGATCAACATTTTGAGGGCCACAATCACTCCTAGTTTTTTCTCTAAGTGCAATAATAATTGAGGATTGAAACGTAGAACTTAAACCTAGTTCTGGAATGACGATTGTGACTGAAGAGTCTCTTAAGTCAACTTGAACAGCATTTCAGTTGTAGGTTTGGGAGAAATTAACAGAGGACCTTTTGCAATTACTTTGGTGAAAAAACCTAAATTCCTAACTGTGGCGACTATGGTTGTAGCTTTTAAGTACGGCTACATAAACTCCAAAGTGTAAGCTCAGCTGAAAACGCTTAGCATTTACATTCTTCATGAACTGGATTTGCATAGACTTGCACCGTAAGCGTATTGACTTAAAATTCATTGAGAGGAAATCTTTCCAGTAAGTTACGTTGGCCGAAAATACTACGCAATGGCCACGAATACTCGCTTCCAACTATATTTGGGACATCCACATAAGATAGGTCCAGATTGTAGTATCACTAATAATTTCGTAGCAAACGTACCTGAATGGATATTCGCTTTTATTCAACTCAATGTGGTCAAAATGGGCTACTTATATTCAATAACCTCTCTGTCATACATTGTCGCCTATGGAGAATTTCACCTACTAGCACGAGATATCAAATATGTAACCAGTGGGAGACAGGGCTGATACCGGTCCTTCTCCCTGTTAAGGAAACAAAAGCTCACTGTGTGGTCGCATCCAGCAATCAGGGTTCTACTAACTAGGGACACCCACGGAACCCACCAGCGCTTGCCATGGCATCCATAGCGGAGCTCTGAAACAGTCGAGGTGTGAGAGTTAGTTAACTGTGGGAATTTAAAGCGCCACCAGATGGGACTTCACGTGGTACAAAGGGACGGACGTCTGAGGCCATCAGTTTCAGGGTTTGGGCAGAATGAGTCATTAAGCATGCATAGTGCAAATTTTCTCCGCATGTGCCTTAGGCCCTTATTGCGTCACGTATTTCTAACTTGTGGCTATCTTCTGTGGGAGAGATATAAAATGCAACATGAACATGTTGTAGCCTACTCCCTTTTAAAAACAGGATTCGGTATTAAGTCCTTTCAGCTGCTGTCAGTCAATGCAAGAAAACTGACCACCCTGCAATTTCTCTAGCAGGTAGACATGTGCAAACTGTTGTTTAAAATGCTTCCTAAAACACTACTTGGATCAAGCTGGTAATTGGGATTTACACATGCTTCTAGGTTATGTTAAGCAATCGTAAGCAGGGCTTCTTAGAGTTTTGGTTTCTTAGCTCCGATCACAGACTAAACAATGTGAATAGCTGAGAGTTCGGAAAAGCTTAGAAATACATGCTCTTCCGAAAAAAAACTTTATGAATCTATGTGCTGCCAGCCTATCCACAGCATCTTATGCGCTGCTCATCAGTACTCCTCTTGTCACTGGTACAAACGAACCAATGGTGACTAGAGTGTCAGGGGAATTCTAGCGGAGGTGACTTGCATCGTGTTCAATCTAGCTATCTCCATTTAGACCAATCGTGTTCCGACAAAAAGACTAGGATAAGAAGATCGGAGATGATTATTGGAATTTTGGATAATCACCATTCCTCTCTCATCCTATGCATGTCAGTCAATTGTGTTAACTAAACGAAAAAATCAACCTTCGGACGGAAACCTGTCAGAGGACGGAATATAGATGCAATTTGAATCATCTTTGGGGCCTATGTTGTTATTCACTACTATTTGGTCTTAAAAAGGCAGTTGTGAGACCAATGGTTTTGTTGGAAGGCGGCGTCACTTGTTGGGAAACTTATCCTGCTCGACAGAGCTTTCAGAATGATACAAGATTCTGTCATTAAAAACATCTCAATAATGACTGATGACTGCTAATGAGCCAAAAATGGTCATTCCAATCTCCCTTCTCTTTGTTGGCAAAGGTACTCTGTCTCTAATACTACTAACCGCTTTGCGGCTGCTGGCGGGGCTTGAGAATAAAACCCCAAAAATGAACGGAACGAGTGAGTTCCGTTAACGATCGGTGAGCGTTAATTAACAAATGCCAATATTCCTGATCTCAACCGGCAAGACAACGAGCCAGTGGCTCAAAGGTTAGAGCGTTGGACTTATGATCAAGAGTTCTTGAGTTCGAGCCTCAGGTGGAGCACCACTTGGGTTGAGCATGACTGGCTGATGACGACTAATTAGACAGGAATCACTATTCCAGTTTCCCTCGTCTTTGCCGGAGAGTTTATCTAAATTTATAAGTGTAAACGTGTTTGATTTCACTAAACGTGTCAACAGCAGATGTTCTTAGCTGGCCATCGAGCTTTGTCATTTAGCACTACGAGCCCAACGCATTACGTATGTTTATGAATCCTCCCTCAGAGGCCCAAATCTCGTTCAAGTACCAATGTGTTTCTCCAAATCCTCTTTGCGTCTGTAGTCATCGCAACGTTCTGTGTAATCTGATGGCACTGCCCAACAGAGGCCTAATAAAGAAATATTTTTTATTAGAAGCGCCCAGAGGGCGTTACCCAAATAACGTCCACCCTGAAGTACAATAATGACAATATACACCACGGTGCTCTGTGTGAGCGGCCAGATTTACAACAGAATTTAGAAATAGTGTTGGGGATAGTAAGGAAAGTGTTTCAAGTTCACCGGCGATTTGTACCTTCGCTTTCTAAAATACTACGAATTTTGCGAAAAATCTTGTGAGCTCAAAATGAAGCAGTGAAAAAACTCCCGCAATGAACGTGGAGAGGGCGGGGGGTTCAGGGAACCACCGCACGCAGTCCAGTCCCTTCCCTAGGCAAATTTAGACAACCGCATGCGCACTGTCGTACCTTGCCCTTCATTGTCTGTTTCAAAACGCTTTGCGCCGTCTGCCACCAGGCCATCGTGACATGCCTGTGTTTGTTTCCTATGCACAGGTATCTCATCAAAAACCCCTGGAAGTGCGATTGTCATCTGGCATGGCTGCCGGCCTACCTTAAACGACGAGAAGCCGGAGACAACGAGTGGGCCGTCTGTCGGAGCCCAGCGCCCTTGGAGGGCACTTTCGTCCGGAATCTAACCGTCGGTGCCATGCAGTGCCAAAACGCAGACGGTAGGTTGCTGCAGGCATCTTCACCCACCTTCCCCCTCCCCCCAAACTTGACCACCATCCACTTCCTCCTTGGCCAACGTGGGTGTCCTGTCGCGATGGCAACGTCTCTGACCCGTCCCCTGGCCGAGTCGCCGAATTCACACACACACACACACCTACAAGCAAATCCTCCAAGCAGACGCCCACTTTGTTGGGTGGGTGGGCAACCAGAAACATCCACATTACTGGTCCTCTCAAAATCCTATGTCGGCTACTTTGGCTGATTAATAATGCCCGCCTAGCTCCTTCTCCCTCTCTGTGGACCCGCTTAGCAAGGAGTATCGGCTTTATTCCTAAAACGGGTAGCTGATGCCGCCGTCGCTGCTACTTGAGTGGTTCTCCTAGTTGCCGACTTCCACTAAAACGCTGGTGTCAGCTGTTTGGGCAACGACGGCAGCGATGGTGGTGGCGGTGGTGGTGGCAGCATTTGACCCATTGTGCTCGCAAGTGCGCGTAGAAACCGACTAACTGTGGGCGGCATTTCACCAGTAGACGTTAGGATGTGCACAAGCGTTTGTGAATACCAGACCACCTTGTGTTTTCACAACTACATACAAAGATTTTCGAACCCTTTCGGCCTATAGGATTTGCAGTGCCTGTTGCTAGCGCTCTTTCCGGATGACCCCTCCACATGCTTGTTGGTGGCGGTTGCTTTAGGCTCCACACATTCGGCCAGGTTGAAAGAAAGCATTCCCCTTTTGGGTTGCCGTACGCATGCAGTGAAACTATGATGTAGCTAGGACAGTTTCTGACACAGTTACCAATAGGGCATGGCTAGGATGATTTTTTAAACCGCCTAATCAGGACATGGGAATAGAAACCGCTCGTAATGCTTGTGGCTTTCCGCCCAATTCTGGGGCCCATAGGTGAGGGTTAGGGCTAAGTTTGGGGTTAGGTCTAAGTTTGGCGTTAAGGTCGGAGTCGAAATTAGGGTTAGTATTAGGCGTAGTGTTAAGATTTGGGCTCATTTTGACTTTAGGGTTTAGACTATGGTTATGGTCAAGACGAAGGTTACAGTTTAGTTTTTGTGTTAGGGTTAGGCCAGGAAAATTCATATCCTTACCGAAATTTATTGCAAGGCCGCCTATGTCAAGTGGGCAGGGCGTTCTTATTCTCGCGTCCTGATTAGGCGGCCATACAAGTCATCCTTACCACAGACATTAGCGTGTTCCACTGCGTGGATTATGCCGGTCAGGCTACACATTTAAATTCAGGGTCTTACCGTACAGCTGACACGTGGAAATCGTCCGGCACAAAGTGCTAAGTCTGACCAAATCGGAGTTATCGGGCTAGCGTATTTCATAACTGCGGGAAAACGGTAGGATTAATGACAAACGTAGCGGAAGTAATTGTGATTTCATGGCTAGGAGGTGAAGATTTCTTGGCCCAGTGATGGCAGATGTACTCTTAATGAAGCTACAACGAGCTGTCTGTCAGTGGCCAGACTGAGCCACATCCCAGCGTCGGCCTATATGCCAGCAAACAACCTCGTGTGAACACCAGTGCTAGTGTCCACTTTCAGTCTTTCTTACGTATTAGTTTAACCACAGTTCGACAGGTGCCATTCAAGCTTATTTACATTTTCCGCAATTTAAACTTTTAAATTCTTAATCACGTATTGACATTCACCGAGCTATCGGCTTCCTGAAGTAATTCAGCTCCGACTGGGTGGCCGAATTCCCGAATAGGCAACCAACTACCGGGCCGAAATCGGCCATTTTTTCATAGCGCATCCAATCTGCAGCAACAGAGGATGACAGTTGGTAAGGCAGTGACGAAATTCGCTTCAATAAAATGCTTATGAACCTTCTGCTAGACTTTGCCGATGGTAATCTGTGCTTGGTACGGACGCATGTTTTTGTTTCTAGTCCTAGCTATCAGGCAAGATTATAAACCACTGAATGAGGGCCGAATAAGGCCAAACGAATACGGAATCAACCTGCTCACATTCTCCATCTTCCTTTCCCCCATCTGTAAAAGCATTTGTCTGCCCTGTACCAATTTTCGGGTTTCCAAAACAGATCGGGCCTATTCCCTACGACAGCTGAAGTGTAGAGCTGAGAAGGAGGGACCACAACAAATGCCACAAAACCAGGAACCAGCAGCAGATGTTCACTGCCCCGAGAAGTGCACCTGCAGTGAACTGGCCATTAGAGTGCAGCGCTCAGTCAATGACGTCATCACGCTGACAGCAAGCATACCGACTTTCATTGAGTCCCGTGAGCCAGCCATCAGAGTCGACTGCGCCAACGTCAGGCTTTCTGTCGTTCCCTTGGGCATACCGGATAATACAAAAGAACTGTAAGTTTCGTTCTTTACTTTTGACCTGGTTTAATAGGGCGCAGATGTCGTAACACCCTAGGCAGAAGTTAATACAGCCCAGTAATGTTGAGTGTTTAAGTAAGTTTTGAGTGCTATAACAGAAGAAAAATAGCTATTAACACAACTACCATTTGGTAAGTGTCAAACACCTAACACCGGCGACCCAGCAATCATAATTTCATAAGTAACGTTGACTTCAACAGCAGGAATGCCAACAAGCTTGTAAGCAAATGGAAACCGGGACATAAGAAAGATACACATTAACAGTGATGCGGGCTTTGACAATAGATTCACGTAACCGTCAAGCAACAACTATTGCGGTATTGGAGACGAGTTAGCTGCGTCAATGGTATTGATTTTTGCATCAAAACCTAATGTCAAGAGTATTATAAAATAATAGGCGACCACAAATGATGATCAATCCTCGTACTAGGATCCTTCTACCAACTCAATAGGTTCAGTCTACAAACATACACTCATATAGGTCGTCCCAACTTATGCTTATATGGTCCTCATTGGTAGGACAGAAAACAGTTTCGGTAAGGATATGTTATGTAGTGCAGATGGGTTTAACAGGAAAAAATATCTACTACCGTTATTTAAGTACGCGTTTTTCGGTTAGATTCCCAGAGTTCAAGTTAGGGGCCTGTTAGCTATGATTATTTTTTAAAGTTGAGGCTTGGGTTGGGGTCAAGGTTCGAGTTGGGTTTTGATTCACCCTACCTGTATAACCACTATTACCATCATTCCCAAAAGATACGTTCCACGGTCATATGTTGTTACCCTCAACTACATACCGTATCCTTGCCACGGATTCCCTTCACCAAATTCTATGTATCAAAACTGATTTTCTTTTCATCAGACCGCTCATGTAAGATGACCTCTGATTTCCCTTGCAGGTACCTAAATAACAACTCACTGACTGCAATAAACCGACGCCAATTCAGCCACCTGCGACAATTAGAAGTTCTGTAAGTCATTTAAGCGGTATCCCTATCTAATGCCGCTAATCCTCCATTCCTCTTGTAGATCACTCCATGATAACAACCTCGAATGCCTGGCGAGCGACACCTTTGCTGACCTAGTGAACTTGCGAGTACTGTAAGAAGGCGTGTTTTCCTAACTCACACACTTTCAGACTCCTCCACTCAAACAGGTTACGATGCATCTCCAATGCAACATTCACTTTGCGAAAATTGGAACACGTGTAAGAGTTCCATGTTATTATTGGTTTATTTGACAGTTTTCTGTTGATAGTCTTAAAATTGCATATGCCACATTTGCTTTTTCCTTATGAAACCGGTATTCGGGTTTAAGATCGACCGCGAACTGGAGCGTGGTTTGCTAATTTAGTAGATACAAGTCATCTGTTTGTTTATTCAATACAGCAGAGATCGAACTTTCTCGAAGGTAAACAATGAAGAGAAGTGTGGAAGAAACAAGCGAAAACATTGAGATTTAGTAAAAGCATTATTTTTTTCTATGGATGAAATCGAATAAAGTAGTCTTAACAGTGTTTGTTTATCTGAAGTCCCATTTTCCTACCGGCGACCATAATATTCAGTCACTGCCCATAGCCTAACCTACGATCAACAATCTTCGGTTATTTTCCTATGGCGCTTCACTGTAAAGAAGGTTTTTTCCTGCAGTCGAGGATACTATTCAATCCCTAAAATTTACGTTGCACTGACCTAAATTGTTCAACTTTCCTACCATTTAAGTTGAAGCGTTCCGCACTGATTCCAGTCTCTCCGTATGCTTCCAAGTGGAAAGCATGGATTGGTATAAAGCACAATCTGAAACCAGTTAATTTAAGTTTGTTTGGTGGCGTTTGACTGCTCATCTTAACACCAATGTCTCTGGTGTAACTGACTAGATTAACGATTAACGTTGTGGGTATTTTTTCTCTGGTTTTCACAGCTTACTCGAAGTCCATCAAACGTTTCCCTTCTCATGCCCAGTTTTGAGGGAAGTTAAATGTGCTTTAGTGGTATTGCTCCGTATAACAGAGGGAAGATTAGTTATTTGTTGACAAAATTTGCGTTTTTTAATTGGTTGGAATTTTTCATTATTGTTCTTAATGTCCAGTTACCGCATGCATATCAATGAGCATTTTAATTGCACTTTATTTCATGTGTAGACTACCTGTTTTGACTAGTAGGCAGTTTTAAAACACAGGCTGCTTTTAAAATTTTAAGCGAGTTTGCAAACCTTTAAGTTCGCAAATTTTTCCTTCCTTCATGCATAAAAATTGAAGGGGTTCTCTCAAAATTGAAGTTCTCTCAAATTAAATTATAGAAATGGGGCTTTGGGCCACTCTCTATAGAACATACAATTTACGTAATACATGCAATGCGCAGCAAAATTAACGTATATGAAGTTATTTTTCACAACTGTTACCAAAATATTCACTCAAAAGTCAGAAGGCTATCGTTAACTTCACTTTAGAGCTCTTTTCAATTTGTAAATAAAATAAAAATGAATTCAGACAATTTTTCATGCATTTCGGCAATCAATGCTATGAGGTTCTCAAAGTTCTTCACTCCATGCATCTGTCTTGTTAATAAATTTCGGTGACTTGAAAGATTTGTCTAAAACCTGAAGAATATCATGCATTTTTCTGTAATATTACGCTGCAACTGCCGTTTACCACTCTTGTTGCGTTTTAAGTAAAGCAGACAAGAATACTGAAAACCTATTTATGAATTTCGGCATCCAATATACCCATACTAGAAGGATTGCAAAGTCTTTCACCCTGTATCTTCCTTCTCCTCTGCCTCAAATAAATAGATACACTTCGTTTAATCCCCTCGTGGAAAACTCAGCGGCCTCGGTGGGATTTGAACCCACGCCAGCAAGGAAAAGGCTTTAGTACAGCCAACGCTCTAGCCAACAGAGCTACGAGGCCCCATCGGGAGCCGTGAGGTTAATCACACTTGGGTCAAGTTACCCGCCCAGCCTGCGCAATGTATGGAATCCACCAATTCTGATACAGTAAGCAGGATTTCCTAAGAAATCAATATAGAATCCATCAGAAGACTACCAAGAACAATTAATTAGTAGATGATTTTGGCAGATTTGAATAATTCTGCCAAAATCCTCCACTAATAGGTAAAACTATCTCCTTGGTGTTCGGTCGAACGAAACTATCACTGATTATGCGTTTAAGAAGTCCTGGTGCTTTAAGTAAAAAAATTAACGCGTTTGGTAGTTATTATTCGGATTAGTATTTATTATATCATAGTTGGATTCAAACACTATCAGCACACTTAAGGAATTAAAACCCTGGCAGATTTGCCACTACGATGCAAACTCCCCGCTATATGTACATGGTTTTATCATTCTAACACATGTTGCAATGCATGTTCACGCACTAATTATCCCACTGAGTGTCATTTTGATAGAAAATAAACAATTACCCCGAGCGCGTTGACTTTAGTAATTGAAGCCAGATGCTTAATGTTAATAATTATTTTTGATTTCTAGAAGTTTTGACGAAAACCCTTTTCTCTGTTACTGCAACATGCAATGGCTTCCTGACTGGATGAGGCGAAACCGTCATCGGATAGCCATTTCGCCGTATCCTCCAACCTGCCAGTCCCCACCTAGTCTCGCTGGAGCCCCCATTGTCAGTCTGTCCGCAAACCATTTCACCTGCCTGGAGCTGTCGCAGGAGACCATACAAGAGAGCAGTCGCAACGTTGCTGAAGACGGTCTCCAGGTTGGTCAGACCACGCTACCAACCACGCCGCCTCTCGAGTGTTCAGGCGCTGCTGCCGTCTGTTGTTCCGAAAGGAGTTCCGGTAATGGGAAATCTCGTCCAGACCCGTGCATGGCAAATGTGCTTTTTTCATGAACAAGGGACTTACAGTTGATTTGAATTTCTCCTCAAATGTCAACTGAACTTCTAAAATTGCTTTCGTTTCGAAAAGGATTACATAAGCAAAGTTGTAACGCTAATAATCTTAGAGCATAACTCCAGGGTATTTCAGTCATGCACGAGGTCGACTATTGAAGGCACTTCTTTTCGACTGCCTTCAAACGCTACACTCTGTAAAAAATGGCTACTTAAATGAGTGAAGTTTTTTCATTGATTTTCCATGACCTTATAAAGGCAAATATGTTGTATAGAAGACACACTAAAATATTCTTTCATGTTCTCATTTCGTAGATAAGTACGACTCCGTCAAATTATATACTTGAAGGAAGGGTACCTTTCGGGTTTAAGAAAAATGTTCTCTTACTGAATAAGTTGGAACCCGATCAGCCGCTACACGTTCGCGTTTCAAACTGCATGCTGTACTCATTCTGTCTAAGAAAAATCCCACATTTCTTTATGCTATGATGACGTAGTTACATACTGTTCACACAGTTTTGCAATACTTTGGAGAACATGCTGTATGCGTTACAAGTAGCACTAATAAAGGTGCAGACATAATATTTTATGAATGGACATTTCGCTGGCTTCAAAAACCCCATCATTTTAAAGAAACTTAAAATCTAAAAGATATACTTTCTTCAGGTATAAAATTTGACGAATACGTAGTTTACCCCACGAAATGAGTAGGAGAAGGAATATTTCCGTGTATGTTTTCAATACAATGTATTTGCATTTATGAGGGCATCGAAAATCAATGAAAAAACTGCATACTTTCAAGGAGCCATTTTTTACAGAGTACAGTGTTTTAAGGTAGCTGGCTAGAAGTTCATTCAAAAGCCGGCATCCTGTCCTGACTGCAATACCCTGAAATTATGCTCCATGATAAGGAATTTTACAACTCCACTTAATTAATCCTTTGAAAACGAAAGCATAATTTAGATGTTCGTTGGATAGTTTCATGAAAGAACAAATGTAATCTAGAAGTTTTATCTTTCAGATGTTCAGCTCAGCCTTATATTTTTGCCATTTTGCCGCAGTATGCCTGGTGAATTCAACTTTTAAAGCAAAGTATAGGGTAAAAATGACCTGCCATTTTTACTTTGCTTTAAAAGTTGAATTCACCAGGCATACTGCGGCAAAATTGCAAAAATATAAGGCTGAGCTGAACATCTGAAAGATAAAACTTCTAGATTACATTTGTTCTCCCAAAACTTAATAATTAATTGATGAGGTTAAGCTTTTGCTGAATCATCTAACTAATTTTAACGGAATAATTTAAAACTTTCCTATTTCCCAATTACAGTCTGCCCGAAGCCCACATCGTGTCCAAAACCCTGCGTCTGCAAAAATGATCAGGTTGACTGTTCCTACAATCGCCTCCGAGAAGTCCCTCTAGGCATTCCTGAAGATACCAAGGATCTGTGCGTGACATCACCTTTTCTTATATATTAAAATGTCCATTTGTAAAGAGAGTGAAGAAAGGCGATTAAAATCTTGTCAAGGGTTGAATAGAGCAGACAACGATTAAGTTCATAGATTTAGTAGATAAAAGATATAAAAAGATTATGAAATTTTCCGATTGTTTCTTCGTGTGTCGCCAGTAATCTCTACCTCCAAGTGGCTGCTCGCAGCATCTGATAATGTCAAAACCGTTTACGACGCCCAGTAATTTCCACTCGTAATCATGCTGCACAAAATTTATGCATACAAAGAAACATGCAATTCTCTTAGACCTAAAGCTGCTAAAGGTTCTCCGCACAGCAGACTTGGTTGACTGTTCAACGGAAATTACACTTATGAGGTTTACTGGAAAACAAAATATCCAGTTTGCTGCTCCGGCGTCTACTCTTACTTGCTGAAGAAAAGTGGTCTCTAATCCGCAGGCACCTGCACGCAGTGTTATCAGGTTGATCTTCTGCTGAAATACATGATAAGGGCTGAATTCAATCGTTAACCTAATAACCACTTGCCCGTTTCAGCTTTTTAGAGCACAATGAAATTACGTGGATTCATTCAGAACGAATCGAACGCTTGACGAAACTAGAGACTTTGTAAGTTTCTACTTCTAGACATTCTTAATTGTGTCAGTAAATGAATGCTGTAAGAAAAATTTTTTAGTAATGCGCTTGCAGTCCTCCTAGCGGAGATTATTTTTTTTCCGTTTGAGTCATTGTTTTAACAATGTTCGCGAGGACAGTTTCCCGTTCTCACAAAAAGTAATAGGTAATAACTTACAATTCATCAACATAACCTGCCCTAAAAGGATAACAAATCGACTTGGCATCCTAGGATCTAGTGCCAGGTGGAAATGGTCTCCAATCATACTAGAAAATTTAGCCACACTATACTGTATGCACTTCCGAGCCTACTGCGCAGCATTTGGGGATGCTACACCGTTCAGAAATTGTGAGAAAACTACCGTCTCAGTGGAATTCGAAAGGCGGTGCAAGCTGAAACCATTTGTAAGCGATACTCGGACGCATTTTCCGTTTCTTCTCTCATCTTACCGCACAGGTGCGGCATCCACCCCTTTGTGCAGTCATCACGATCCGTTCAAGCCAGAACTATATGCAAAAACAATCAAAAGTAACCTTTCTCCTCTGCTACATTCTGTGCTGTGTGTGCGAATATTCGATAGGTAACAAAGATGGACGACTTGATTTGGAATGGTGGAAAAGTTTTCAGACATGTTTGTGCTATGAAGGAACGGTAAGGAGATAAGTTCGCACCAAGCGTGACTTCAATTTATTAAATAAAAATGCTCCGCCCAGAAGACTTGCCTGCGAAGTTCACGTTAAATGAGTTTTGAGGAATTCAAAACTGAAGTATTAAGGGCTAATCTGTTTGAATAAGGATGCTCGGATTTCGAAATCTTCAGTTAAAAACACGTCAGTAACCTAGATTTCAACTCTCTTCCTGTGATGAAGGTAAACTCTGCATTATCCTGCTAAAAACGCGCTTTACCTTAAAACTAAAGTTGTCTGCATTTTAAAAAAATTATGTTTTTATTGCCATCCGGGCAGTCCAGGAATTAGTCATTGGACGTTTAAGGAAGAATTAAAATTCAGACATTTTCCTATTTTTACTCCACAAAGTCACTTAAACTCTAACAGGATATCATTTGGAATTATTTTTATCAAGTGCTACTTAAAATACTTGTTTGAACAAAACTAAAAATCGTTAAAACTATCCGAAAGTATTGTGTACCAATCCTCTGATTTGAAATTCTTTCAAGCATTCGTACTAAGGCAAAATATCAATCTATTTCAACCATTTCTGATATTTTGCGAGGGAAATTTTGCCACCAATAGGCTTCAAAAGCCAGAAAATTTGCGAGACCCCTGAGGAAATCAGAACTCGCTCTGACGTAGCATGCAGCTGATCGTCTGTATATAGAAGATAATGCATGAACAGTACAACGAAGTTAATTAACGACGGGTAGTTTTTGAAATAAAGTCAAAACTTCAAAGCGAGCAAATAAATGAACCAATAGTTATAGGTGGATTGTAAAAGCACAGTATAGACGTGATGTGGGTTGTCCACTAACTGTGAGAAATGCAAAATAAACCTTGAAACATATAACAGAAATATAATAAGTTATTGATGTTGGCAATCAGGGGTCAGGTGGTGAATAACTTTAACCAATCTTAAGATTATGATAACCGAGATACAGGGAAGTCAAACCCCCAATTACACGAGATAGCTTCCCTTTCGTAAGAATTCTTTATACATAATGTCAGTTGTGCTGGAAAAGAAGCAGTCGCAAAGTTGCCTCAGCTGCTGGGAATGAAAAGTCACCGGCTGTATTGGGTTGCTGCTTAAACCTATTACAAGAGCTAGCAGGAGCCTGAAAGGCCAAGAAAGTAAAACTCCTACTGCAGTGACCAAGGCTCTTTCCTTCCTGAAACTCGCTCCCTGGTATGAATCGGTAACGGCTATGTTTCCATTGCATGAACCGCCTGGGGAGTCCGCAGAAATGAGGCTTTTGACAAATTAAAGTTTTAGTAGTAAAACTGAGCATAACCACCACGTCTTCGAGCTGTGAAGGGTAGTTATATCCAGCTAGATTAAGATAGTATCGGCTTTTACGGACGCCGAAGTAATCGCCTGTGTCCTCTGCGATATCGCGATACATCCTGCTATTGGTAGAATTGTTTGCACATCAGCATACCGGAATGCACTCCCTATTGGTTAATCATCAACATCACGCAATGGCGAGAAAGCTTGAAGGCTACTCCAATTTTAGTATGTCCCCCAGGGAAAGATTTTCAGATGGCTATGACTTTGGTCACATTTTGCTTCTTGTGAAGGAGCTGCCTTCAATGGAAGAACGAGTAAATTTCTCCAACTAGACACTATTAACAATATTTTCTTGAGCAAATGAAAAAAATATTTTCTAGCAAGATTTCTTCCTAAAAGGAATTAGTTAAAGCTTTTTACACGAGAATCACTATTCCTTTTATCTCCTCCCTTTACTGACTTGAAAGGAACATTGAAAATGATCCTTGTGAATGCGATTGGCTGAAATGCAACAAGTAAAGTTTTAGCTCTGCTTTCTCAAAATCTGCTTTCTTCCGCCAAGTAACTTTTAGGTACCGGTCTAGTATTTAGGTTTCCCTAGCTAATGAACCCACAATTATCGTCTAGTGCCTCAGTCAGTGCTTTAGTACAAATTATATCGAATTTGCCTGCAGAAACATAAAACACCTATGCACACCTATGAAACAGAATGAATGGGAGTTGGCTTACTTTCGTGGGCACTAGTTGTAAACTCTTTTGAGCTTAGTATTAATCTGAGGTGTAAAAGAAGTTAACTTATCTACTATTACGGGTAACATTAAAAAACTTTGTATGTCCTTTGTTCCTGATTTAAAGACAAAAAGTGTTTTTTACTGGAAAATCTACACATAAATTACGCTTGACTTCATGAGAAAGCGAGAGAGGAGGAGAGGGAAAGACAGACAGAGGAATCAATGTACTACTAATACTTTTTCTGCTTATCTTAACTTAACATCAGTTCCAACGTGAAAGTTTTTGGGCGTAGGTTTTAGTTCACTTGTAGATTTTTCGACGAAGAAAATCGAATCAGTATAGAACTGTGCGGATTTATCCCTGAAAATCCGCTTTTTCCATTAATAAAACCTGCTGGACAGACATGCTTTGCAAGGAAGTATTTCGCGTGCATCGATTTATGCCTGCCTATAAAACTTGCATCGTAAGATAAACGTGGAAGTGACCTTCTAATGTCGACGCTCGGTTTCATGGGTTTCACCATGCACTGCGGGTACGAGACTATCGACTACTGTTGGTATGGGAGAATTCACAACCCGTCACTTACATGAGAATCTTGCAAAGAAACATGGGCGATTTCTGGGGGATGCATGAAGATATGGCCGATTTTATAAAAGCAGTCTACGGGCTACTACTCCATCATTTAAAAGTCAGAAATTATCAATTCGCAGTCGTATTAAGGAATGGCATGGACTAAATTAGATCCTGTGTGTATTTATTCTAACTTTAGTCTGATATTCAACTAAATTCTGAAATTTTCAAGAATAAACAGTAAGATGGCAAATCATTTGTGAAAATTTCCTTCTGAGACAGCTACTGATTTAACATTAAGCAGGAAATCAAGAAGTTTACTTGACACTATGTAGCGTAGTGTACAAGTTTTACGAAGGCAGGGACAGATTGATCTGTATTTCGAGTTCAAAACATACAAATAGTATGCAAGTTTTTTAAAACGCGTACAGTATATATAATTTCGGAGTAGTAACATTGATATATTGCGAAAATTAGTTTCAGAATAGCTAACTGTCAGCAGCATCACTAAATCAGATGAATTTAGGGTTAATTAATATTGTTAACACTCCTGGATTTAAGTATGTTCAAAAGCTAACAAAAGACCTAGCTTTCAAATTGGACTCGTTTTCACACTAACGTTTTTTCTGAGAGAGGGCATGGTCTTGTCCAAAAATTTGCTTACACAGGTGTCAAATACAGATGCATAATGGTACCAAGTGCAAATTGACTCATCTACCAAATCATAATACTTTGAAAATAGTTTTCTATTTAATTTGATCTGATGGTGAAAAAGTTGGCGACCTCGGTGGGATTCAAACTGACGATAGCAAGGGGAAGGCTTCGTTTCAGACAACGCTTTATCCATCTTAGCTACGAGGCGGCGCTGGTAGCCGTCAGTTTAATCAAACTTGGGTCAACTTACCCGCCAAGGCTACTCTGACACGTCGAATCCACCATTTTATACAAGTAAGTCAAATAAATTATGCAAATTTACGAAAACCCCCTAAATTGACTGCCTGGGAAATCCTGTTTAGGCAGTCAGCTTACTGTATCAGAATTGGTGGATTCCATAAGTTTCAATAGGCTGGGCGTGAAATTTGACCAAATTTTAATTAAATTGATGGCTCCCGGTGGTGGTTTAATCGATGGCTGTACTAAAGCCTTCCCCGCGCTGTTGTGGATCCGAATCCAATCGAGCCACCGAGTTGTTCACGATTGAGTCAACGAAGTTATTAAAATGTGCTAAATCCCCCTGATAGTTTCCTAGTTGACAAAGCGTCAGGATTAAGAGCTACTGGAAGGGTTTAAGAAAAAGACGGCTGAGTGAACGGCTACGTTCGAAGTTCTGGAGGAATTGCTGTTAAAGAAAGGGAATCAGTTTTAACTGTCAGTCAATAAACCTGTGCTTTGAGCGTACTTTAATACATTTAGCTAGGAAGTCCAATTATGAAACAAAGCTTCAAACTTGTACACTGTTTTTGCATCGCTTTGCACAAAATTTTTCACTACACTGTTGGCTCAAGTGGGTACACCAGTCAAAAATATGCTACTTTCGTCTTTATACTATTAGGCATAGAAGAAGCGAATTCACATACGACCTTTCCGTTGGTTAACCGCGTTACTTTACTTGTTTTTACTGATGTGCGTCAGCCTAACTGGCTGAATCCTTGCTGAAAGCGAATCATAACGGGGTGCATCGTTTTTATTCTGTAATTCCAAGACTCCTCATTGTAATATTTTCGATTTTATCGTGAATAAAGCATTCATCCACCTCGCGGCTTCATAGCAGACTTCCAAGATTCGATTGCTACGATTCATCTAGCTAGGTAGACATTCGAAAGTGACTTCTAAACTGGTGCGTTGATTTATGACTATTATCACATGAGCATAGCGACGTTAAATACCGCGTTTTTTTCGCCTAAGCCTAGCGACAATCTCATCGTTTTGACACTGGTGTGAAAAACGGCTTTCTTCTGTTCAAATGAAAAACGATAGACAGTTTGCTTTGCGTGCTTGTTCATGTTTTGCTCTCCCTCCGATCATTTTGTGCTACTTCGGAAATTGCAATTAATGACTTTAAGTCTAATAACTTTACCGCATTGGATAACAGCTACTGAATGCTGTAAAACCAGTCTTTTTCATGGACAGATGTCTTATTTATTAGTCATAATTATTTATAAGAACAAAGAAAATGAACGCTTGATCGCTGGAATAATTAGTGTATTAGCCGAAGGTTCCGGGCCTGTACATGAGGCTAGTGTCAGAAACGGAGAATACCACGGAAACCTGGAGTTTTGCGTTGCTTCTGAACCAGTGTTTGTGTACACCAGAGGGTGCCAGAATGTTAGTGCCTCTCTACCAGCGGCTCCCATTTGGCGCGTACGGAGGTACGGAATGATGAAGGTGTTTGCATATCTGTTCCTTGGTAGTTTATCCAACGAGGTTTTAGTTCTCGTACTCATCCCTCCGGTTCATTGCCATGCGTTCTTACCCGTTGAACGAGCTCTATAACACAGCCATGTTTATGGCCTCTTCAACGAGTCCGAATGCCCACGCTAATATACCTGATGTCGCAGTGGTCGCGCGTTCAGCTCCTTTGCAACAAGGACCAGAGAACTGCAGATTCACTTCCATTAATCTTAATAAGCATGCCTTCATGTCGTGGACCACGTGTGCAATGCCCCTTTTTCTAAACCATGTTCAACCATGCCATGCAAATTATTTTAGCTGTTTACACTGCCTTGTGTTTGTAACAAATTGGTTGCTCAGAAGTGCACAACTCAATTTCCCTAAAATAAACTGAACTGAACTTAAAATAGGTACTGCCTAATTATCAAGTCAATTTATATTGAAGGTGATCTAAACTGCAACCAACAGCAGTAATGTACCGTTGTAGAATTCAGAATATGAAATAAAAAGTTAAGCTTTCAATAAAACACAACGGCGCATGCATAAGGACCGTTTAAAGTAAAACTCTCTGCCAGCCTAGCAACACTGAATCAAAACTTCCAAAAAGAGGTACAATACACCAGTCTTACTGAGTAAAAGCTACTCTGAACAAACCACATTGGGACGCCCTTCTTGTGGGAAGTATAAGGGGAACACTGTCTGGTGTGATTAACTGGACTGCAAAATATTTGATGAGGCACCGAATTCTTAACAAATCATAAGTATCAGTTTTTTATCAGATTAAACCTTCCGCACTAGCCGGTCCTGCATATTCGTATTAACGCTAAATACCTAGTAAAGATTGCCGGAAATAAGAGGCTTTACTTTACCCTATGAGTTAGTAAATGCTGGTGTTGAAAAACCAATTTTTAGTCAGCTTTTCAGTATAAACTTGACATTGGAATATATCTTTTATTTGAGAGTAGGTATTTATTTGAACAAATAGTACTGTTCTACTTATGAGTGACTGGCAATCATAGCCGAAAATAATAACCCTTAGGTAATGTGGTACTTGATGCCTCCGAAGAGAATAGGATGCTATTGCACCAGTGCTTTGTAAGATTTGAAATGGTAAAGTGAGTTCATTCCTTTGGCTGATTTTTGCCTGGAAGACGTAAGTTATTCTCCTGGAAAGGTCCTTAATTTTATCATGTCCAGAATTATAAGTCAGGCCTAAAAACTCTCGTGAAACTTTCCAGACTTGTGGAGGTAATTTCATCTGACATTATTACAATACTTTTTGCTCAGTAATGTTGGAAAAGCTGCAGCTTGGACGTTTAATAATACTACGAATTCGTAATGCAAAAATGCAACTAACAAGCGCCTTGAGATAAGACATCCACCTTTATTAACTACTTAATATTTATCAGTAAATATTTTATGATCATATATTAAAACAGGCCTCGACAACAAGTGGAAACTGTCTATTTTCCTTGAGTCGAGATAAATGATACCCTCTTTAATTTTACTTCCTATCAAATATTAATACCTTCCTTTCTGATGCATTTTTACCTTTTTAACAGAATTCTAAGTTATAATTCAATAATGGAGATTCCTCCCGGTCTGTTTACAAAACTGCGGAAGCTGAAGTCTCTGTAAGTTGTATGACTCATTTTTGCGTACATACACAGGATGTCCGATTTCAGTACATATATATATATATACGTCAGATTTTACTTGCCATTTGACAACTACCTCCTAGATTTGTAAATTTTGCGAATAATAAATGTATATAAAATGCTTAAGCACCGAAATATCACAAAGTGCCTATTTGCTTCTGATAAATTTTTCTCATTGTTCGAAACAAACTCTGCCCTTAACTGGAAAGAAGGCTATAAACTATGGTTCTTGCAAGTTACTGCTCTTTATATTCTTATAGTTCATCCCTTAATTTAAACATTGGCGTAGTCATAAATAGAAACGTACTTATTGGAAACATTTACGACCTGTATATACTGTTAGTGCGATAGCTAAATTGATCCACTCGTTTATTAACTAGAGTTTAGTAGTTGTGTTCAAAAAGCTAGTAGTAATTCATGAAAACAACACTTTCTGCGCATTTTTGCTGCCAGTTTTTATGTTTGCATACTCTGAAAATGCAAAAAATTAAAGTGGCTGATCCTTTATGCTAACTGTATTAGCATTCTCTCTTGTAGAATACTTAACAACAACAAGATCCAATGCATTCATCCTCAGGCATTCGCCGGTTTGAAACAACTTAAGGTTCTGTATGTTCTAAAATCATTTTCGCCACCTTTTTCGACACATTTGTGGTCACCACCCTTTTCCTATGATTTCTATGTTATTCCCAGTGAAAGCTCTACCTTAGCACCGGTGAGGCACACGGGACAAGAACGTAAAAACTAAGTTAACCTTCAAATTTATATGTAAAATACATCTGTAGATAAGGTATTTATATAAGGAAGCGTAAAATCCAACTGCCTCGTTAAAGACTGTGCTTCCTCAGAAATTGGATCCAACCGAAGGCTTTGCAAAAACTTCTGTTTTTGTCCGTAGGATATGAGATAACTTTCAGTAAGCAGCTCCTTCACTTCTCCAAATGGGCAAGAATCAGCGCTCAAAACTCCTACTGACTGAGCAAAGTCTTCGACATATAAATACATGCTGACATGTGAATAAGCCTTTTAGAGGGCCATGCATGAAACCTGTGATTCAGAAACCTGGCACTTGTTCACTATGCTAGAACCCTACAGCCTGGGTGGGTGCAGAGTACTCAGCTGTGGTAAAAGACTAATAACCGTCTTCCTAGTAACCATTGTTTACATCTCAGTAAGCCTGCAACACAATCAACTTTACACAATTCTGGGCTTGAATTAAGCTGCCACTAAATGTACTCAGATAAACATACAAAATTAACAAGATTCGGGACGCCTTTTTCGTATACGAGTGATTTATGCTGATAAAAGTTTTAAAATTTCTTACCGCGAGGAGTTATGCAAAAACTCACAAGTTTGACCGTTTGACGGAGGAAATCTGCGTTTTGTAAGCAAATAGAATTTCAGTAAAGCAGATAGTCCGTTTATGCTTTAGTTTACTAAACGACTGAGACACTGGGCAGTGCTCACTTCCTATGCAACTTCTTGCCACTTGCGAGGTAACACGTAATTTTCATCCCTTTTGTTTTTGCAATCTATGCAGTTAAGACTTGATTTACCGTCATTTTAGCATCTTACAAAGCAACGATATTTCAACAATGGAAAACGGTACATTCGGAGACCTGAGGGAGCTAAATAACATGTAAGTTATAAGCGTTCGACGATATGAAGCTTACCGGATTCATGTACACTAAGGCAGCTTAGATTGTCAGTGGTAACGTTTCCTCATTTAAGGTACCCTCTAGTACTATGATGAAAAGTCTTATTTGTATGGACTGACAAAATTAACGATTTAGTAGGAATTAATGCTAACAACTATTTTTTACTTCCAGGAATTTTCGCATTCCATCTAGTGAATACGGCGGATTTTGTTTATTGGTCCCACCGGATCAAAGTTCCGGTTCACTTATTCGTCATGCAACGTAGGGGGAAAATGGAGATGAAAGTTCAAGTTCCAGGTGATTTTGTGCGTAAACAAGAAAGCCGTTCAAGCAAACGAGCAATTTGATTATTATTCTGAGTTTTTGAACTTGCTGAGGAGTCAATTGTCAGAGATAGTCGCAGCAGCAGAAAGAGACGAACGACCATCGTAATGAACCGAGAAGACTGTAATGAAAAAAGCTAAGGCCCTTTTTGATGACAATGAATTTTACAGACCAAAACAGATCTCCTAAGCAAAGGCAATATCGAATCAACTGAATAAATTATTTAACGAATAATGGTGCAAAATGTTAGTACAGAAAGTGAGTGGGACGTAAGTTAAGTAATTGACACCGTTCCAACTCGATGTTATGGCCTGCAAAAATTCATAAGCCAAATGTCCCTATCCGTCGTTCGGCAAAGTAGATGCACTCAAAACTGCAGATCCTCCAAGGTAACTCGGCTATCTCAGTTCCATCGGCCTCTCAGTACCTCTGAGCTTCGAGGTCAGAAAATTCAATCGGACGAAAGTATGGTCACTTTCGATGACTTCGTTATTTACATCCATCGCACCTAATTTGTTGCATGAAGACTTGCGTAAGAGACTTAAAAAGCATATGTAGAGACTCAAAGCCCACTCAAAAGTGAAAACCTCACGAGGCTGTTTAAATCTTGTTTAAAAATTACTTACTTCATCTGTGCTGAAGAAACACATGAGCAGAACAAAGAGAACTCTATTGGTCCCCCGATCTCCGGTTTATTGGCAGAAATGGTCCTACAAGAGATAGTAAATACTACCTTCGTTCAACATGAGTCTGTTTTTTGGTGCCGCAAAGTTGATGACACGTTTTCTATCGTCAAGAAAAACATGCTGTAAAACTTCCAGCAGTTGCTCTACGGAAACTTCCCCGATATACAATTCACGAGGGGTGAATAAGTAAAGCAGCAGCGGCCTTTCATTCCTAATGGTGAAGCAGAGACTACGGTTTACAGGAAGTCAAAGAAACCTGCAAAAATCCTCGGATTGTACAGCGACGATGTGGTGGCTCATAAAAGAAACTGTGTGAGAACGCACTTCAAACGAATTTCAACGCATTGCAGTTGACCCGATATCTCTGCAAGCAGTTTATGCGGTATGGTCATTTGTACGCCGATAACTACGCGTTCGGTCCCAGGATAATCCAAACAGAAACACCACTAAGGATATGGCACGCTCTGCTATACATTAAAGAAATCTCAAAAATTACTGATCGAAGGTTGCGGGTCCAGGTGTTGAGATTGCACACCGGCCAAAGCTACCCTGAGCAGTAGGCTGATAAAAAATTAAAGACCGACAAAATCCCAAAAATCAATCTGGGATTGTGCATCGCGTCCCATTCCTAAACTGTCTTTGTAACTAGAAAGGTCAGACTGAACGCATGTTCCGATCGCGCATACATGAACATGAGCTGACTGTTCGACGGGGCAATTAAGTATCACAAGTAGCTGGCCACTCCTATGACATGGACTATGCATTCAACTCCGCAACTGTCAACAGAATCGCCCACGCCAGAATCAATTTTGAGCCGATAATTTATTGAAGTATGGGCCTCAGATGGGAATCCAATCAATCGATGTATCGATCTGGTACCCGCATACAGAGCCCTCTGCAGTTCCCTCCAGACCTGTTTCATCGATCATTGATTCGCTTGTACCCTCTATAAGTGTAGCCTCTTTTTGCTGCTCCTGCTGTCTCTGACAATTGACTCCTCCACGAGCTCGGAAAGCACAGAGTAATAACCACGCTGTTTCGATGATTGACCAGCCTTCGTCTTTACTCCGAGAGAAGAATTCCGGAGGACAAAGCTGATGCTATCTTTCCTCGTGTCTGGCGCTAACCTCCGTAAAATCCACATCCACTGTGTGCGTATCGGCGACTGTACGCAGGGCGTCTTGCTTCTGCCATCAGACTGATTGCTGAGGTCTCTGTTGGTTCCTTGACTGGATCTGCATTCAAAATGCACACTGTCCTCTCGGACTTGCCCCACTGACTTTAGCGAATTCCAGATCTGGTGAGGAAGCAGCCAGAGGCAGAAAAGACCTGGAACAGCCTCCATTCTCTAGAAAGGATGGTCCTCAGCTAAATGATATTTGTGCAGAAATTCAGCTGGCGACCCCGTAGCAACTGCAAGAGTAATTTTGTAGATAAAAAACTGCATATTAAATAAATGACCACTATGCTCGAAAACGAGGCAAATCCGGCCTGCGTTTCTACCAACATCTGACAAAGGTTTTGGCCGAGCCAATCGTTCAATATTTAATTTAGTTGAAAATGTATTTATCAAAGTCAATTTTATTGGTAAATACGCAGAATCCGAAGGGAGCCTGATGTAGTGTACCATATTATGACGAATTATCTATTTCGACTCTACTCGTGCTCGTGCGACCCGGTCCTCGTCTCGATACTATTCCTCTCATTACTCGACCCTGTATTGATGGCTGTCAACAAAAGCTCTTTTCTGTGATAATGGTTTCAAATGAGGCTCCGATGCACCGGGCAGCTATCACAGTTTCTGCTTCTGCCAACAACAGTGTCAGACGTCTTTCGAAGTTCTTCCGAACCGATTTCTTGGCTGTTGCATCCAGTCAACACTCTAGGCCTTCGGTCTACAATCCTGTATCGAAACACCTCAGGCCTAAACTTACACTTAACTCCAAAATACCGTCATATTTCGACGAACCCTGTCCTATGAATACAGAGGAGGCAAATGTGTTCTGCATTTTAAGTTGGTATCAGACCTCGTTGGTCGATGAGAGTATTCAGACAACCTGCTATTGATGGTTATTTCGACTTTTACTGGCGGCTCTTACAGTCATTTCGTAAAGTTTAAGAAAAATTACTTTTTATTTAAGTTTTAGGGTCAACCTCGAAATTCTAATTAACATCTTTCTCGAAGGTGTTCGACTTCTGTGAAGTGATCATATAATACCCATTGTATAAAAAAGAGTTGTCTAATTGGTATTGGTAATTAGTAATTGCACTCAGAACACGGGCGGAGGAACCACTCACGATAGATGTGACTGAGCGCCTAAGTTTAGGACTAAGGTGAGAGTTAGTGTTAAGTGAAGATTAGCTTTAAGTTTGTGGTTAATGTCAGCTTTTGGGTGAGGGTCATGACTAGGCTAAGAGTTTACGCTAGGGTTTTTGTTAGGTTTTAAACACGGGTATACGTACCCTTCCTGAAATTTATCGTAAAGCCACCAATTACACGTGAGTGGGGTGTTTTCTATTCGCGTATCCTGTTTAGGTGGCCATACAAGGAATCCTTACCACCTTATTTTCCATTTGTCTAAATGCAACCATCCTTCCCGTAAGCTCCATAAAAAAGAAAACATAATTTTAAGAAAAGTTGCGAGAAATTGCTGGAAGAAAAATTTGTAGAATTTCGACGTATGTCACAAAAAATCAACGCACTAATCCGTAATTATTTACCATACTACTAGATGGTACCTTAGCTGACTTTATTTGGCAACTTTTAAATATTACGTGGCTATTCCGCAGTCTCTGTTGGATTTCAGCTCAAATATCCATACGAAATTTCGGACCGAGGTTGAAAAGGTTGCTTCCGAATTATTTACTCTAGCATTGCGTATTAAATTCCTAGAATATTTAACACGGCACTAAGCACACCTTAATCTGAACTAATGCGTATTTTTGCGTTTAGCGCTCTGGGACAGAACCCCCTTCACTGTGACTGCAACCTACAGTGGCTTCAGAACTTCTTCCGCACTCGCTTCCTCGACAACGGTGTCGCCCAGTGCTCTACGCCGAAGTCAATGGAATTCAAATCGATCTTCCATGCCCATCCCTCGAATTTTACGTGTCTGCGGCTACCCCCCTTAGCCGAGGCAGGGGGTGGACTTCGACTTGGAGCACTGTCGGCCGTCATGCCTGCAACAAGCGGACCAATCAGTTTTGCGGATGAAGCGACAGCGCACGCATTGGCCAAGTGCAGTCCATGCACGCCCAACCCCTGTCAGGGAGGAGGGGGGGCGTGTCAGCCAGTCACGAGCCTGCGATTTACCTGCAAGTGTAAAGCGCCATTTTACGGGGACACGTGTGAACAGAAGATGAACGCCTGTTTCGGTCAACCATGTCGCAATGGAGGCACTTGCAAATTCCTCGACGACCTAGGCCACTATACGTATGCAGCCCTTTTCTGTTTATGTCAGGAGAAGCATATAATGGATAAATGTTGAGGTGAATGTGCAATAGCCCCTAGGTAGTGATCCGCAGGTGTGAAATGATCGAGGACTTAATAAGACACTGTTCCAGGGAATGAAGGTATTTAGGAATCTAAAAGATAGTTATTTATGTTGACAGATATACCTCTGTAGCAGAGGTACACGAAGCAAACGACATTTTTTTCTCTGCCTCTACAGATGTCTCTGCCCGCGTGGCTTCGTCGGAAAAAATTGTGACGTGAATGTCAATGACTGCAACCCGGGTATTTGTAAGAACGGAGGCAAATGCAAAGACGGAATAAACAGTTACATTTGCGAATGCGCACCCGGATTCCGAGGTATGCACTGTTTATTACATGCAAATTTTTAATGTTTGTGCAAAACTGTGAGTCACAGAGAAGTCTTGAGTAAATGTTTAACAATTAAATGACAGTATCGGTAGGAGTCAAGTGCGTTGAAAACTGCATGTCTAGTGTTCGTCTTCAGATATAGCTATAAACTGGACCACTGCACAGGTGGCCAGTAGCTGAAGCTTTCTAGATCTCCTTGCTTTCAAACCGCCCATAGGTACTTTAAACGATGCACGTAATCGTAGCCTATAGGCAAATGGACGGTTTCGATACTCAATCATCATATTACATGGAGAATTAACATGTGGACTATGGACAGGGCTTGTGTCTCGAGGGCGATGGGGGAAGGAGTTAGTCACACGCCTCGTTCCCATGCTGCCTGCATAAGCGTGTTGGTGGGTTGTTGTCCTTGGGACTGGCAGAAGGGAGGGGGGAGTTAGGGGCAGCGTGTTGACGCGGTCACACGTGTGGAGTGTGTGTAACTGTCATCCGGGGATTGTGGTGGCGTGCGATCACCACCTGGTGTCCGCTACGGAAGACAGACTGCCTGTACCGAGGTCTTCTGACAACAAGATGCTGGTTTCGCTATCTGACTAACCATCGACTCGGCTGCTGCTAGCACGCGTCGGTGTAGGTCCTTGGATGGTTTGCTGGTGCCCGGTAGACAATCTCGAAGGCTTCTTTGGTGTCGACCGGGGAGATATGGGTTTGCGCAGCCTCTTTTCCAGCCGTCTTGTTGAACGGCAAGTATATACCGCTCCATAGAGGTAAGTGAAGAAATACACAGAGATGTGACCTGCAACGGTAGTCGGTCTTTACTCCCCAACCATATGAAGGGAGAGTTTGTGAGGAGTACACGCCAGTTGTGGTTGCTGACGCACTTGCATCAGGTAGGTGACTTGCTAAGCTATAAAAAGTAGTGGAACAGAGATAATCCGCATTTAGTTTTCAGTACACATTTGAACCCTCCATTAACCAAGCATAGAAGACGACATTCGCTAGTTGTTCCAACAGTTACTTGCCGGGACAGAATTTATCGCCTCGATTATCCCACAGCATTTCTAAGTCTATGCTGGCAGTGCAGAAATTACAGAACATGAAGTAAGCACTGAAGCCAATAATACAATCAGGCATATTTACTCCTACGTTAATGTATGCTAAAATCCGAGCAGTCCAAAACGAGTGTTGCAGCACCTGGGGCTCAAATGCACCTGTTGGTTAGCTCCAGTTCCCTAGCCTGTACTTGGATATAGCTACCTGACGATGGCTAATTGGCTAGAACTTGCCAGCCTAGACTCCCTTGTCACTTTTGGTATGGTAAGTATGCCATACATGGTTATCTCTAAAAATTTTTAGCTGAATGTCTAACCATTTTGTTTATTAGAATCAAGAGGCAAACCTACGGTCAAACTTTATAATTCTAATCAGAACTATTCTTTCTTAGGCGAAAAGGTTTATTTTTATGCCACTGTAACCCTTTTGGGTTTGTTGTGTCACCTTTAATGTTAGAAAGCATCAGCACCTCTCTCGACGTATTTCGTCTCTGCAACGATGGAAAGCCACTGGCCATTCTCCTAAAAACAATCCCAGTTATATCCTTGCGGTCCTATCGGGTGCAACTACGGTTTCATACAAACATTTGCTAAAAACTATCTTATGTTTTAGGAAAGCACTGTGAAATTAAGTTCAAGTACTGTGACGATGTGAATCCGTGCAAAAATGACGGAGTTTGCATTAAGCATGATGCAACTGACTACGGGTAAGTGACTACTCTTTCCTGTAGAGTTTGCTTGAGGTGCGTCTGCCAGGCCGGTTGGGGCGGCAAGGACTGCTCTGAGAATCTTGACGACTGCGAATACAATCAATGTCAAAATGGAGCTGTATGCCTGGATCAGCTAAACGGCTATTCATGCAAGTGTCTGCATGGTTATACTGGTAAGATTACGACACAAACACAGTGATGCCTTGCAAGGGGAGGGGAGCTGGGGGATTCACGAAGGTGAACCTCCATATTTTCTTGGGTCCGCTATAGGCGGGTTGATGAGGTTTGAATATAAAATGTCATCCAATATTGGCAGAAGGGTGTTTCACTGAGTAGGTCTCCACCTCCAGTTTGCACAAGAGCCTCGAAAAGTCTGTTTGTCTTTTGAGGGTCGACGTATGCTGATAACAGTGAGGGTACGATTGATGGATGAGCTAAGAGGGTGAATCAATTACCGCGAGGTTATTTTGCATAACAGGGGGGGGGGGGGGGGGGGGGTAGGTGGTTGAGGGCATGACTCATCCAGGGTGAACGTGCAGCTCTGCGTCACAGCCATGGGATAGAACCGGTTACGAAGGCGTAGGTGAAAATGGACGACCACAGTTACTGGTGCAGAATTCAGATCACAAAATAAACTTACTGAGTTCTCCCGGTGGGTTTCAGTAGATACGTAAGGATGTCGGATTCACTTGATCAATATATTTTCAACTGCCAATGGTTCGCAAGGTGGAGTGAAATATGGGACCTCGCAGTGGGAGGAAGTGGTTGTGTGGATGACATACACGAGGTCCTGCCTCATGTAAGTTTCGAGAAAATTAGTGCTTGAATCTGGAGTAAAGTTTTTGGAACAAACCTTCACAGGCTCGTTCCGAAATTTCATATGCATAGTTGAGCTGAAATTTGCTAGCGGAATAACCGGGTAATATTCACAAGCTGACAACTGACATTTAGTAGTATAAAGTACGTAATTATTTACCATACGTAAAGCACAGATACTAACTAAAAGCTGCAGTGGTGGATGAATTTCGGCCTGTACAGTTTTGTTCCAAGGGATATACGCCAAGTTTACGCCTCGGTAATTAAACAAGGCAGGATTAAACTGGAGTTTATATACCAGATAATAAACGGGGAACCCGCTGGGGAACCCGCTGATAAGCCGAATCCTCCGCAGCGGCGTCATGCAGCGGCACAAGATTGGCGAACCACGCGTGTCTGCGCTTTTAGCTAGAACCTGTGTTGGAAGTCTGGTAAATAATTACGCATACACGAGATCCTCTGTGAACTGCACGTCTACGATTTTTGCACCTCATGATCTAATGACACTAAATAGACAATTGTCGGAATCCTACGACGCAGCCGGATAGACTATCTTGGAGTGACTTCCCTCTCGACACCCATTTGACTGCTATTTAAGGTTGATATATGTGAATCTGCAATAGCCTGGTCGTCCACGTAGCACAGATTGGCTAGTCTCCTTTGTAATCGGTATTTATTCAGCGGTTTGCATTTGTTTGGATTTACTTTAAGGAGTTTCAGCTTCCACGGCGTAGTCGTGATTTGCGGATGTTGGATCAGTGTATGCTCAACCGGCCGTTATGGGATGACTTTGCTACAGACCCATATTTAAAAAGACCATACACACCGGAATCCACTCGAATCCGGAATAGGATCAACAAGCATGCTTTACAAAGAGTGCAAAAATAAGCTTCGGAGTGATGCGGATAAGAAGCTCAGAGATAGAAGATAAAAAGATAAAACTAGGACGGTAAGAAAAAATGTTGTACATGGTCAACCACTTCCAGTTTGTTTTCACTGCCAACGCACATCCAGGACTAATGGTGCCATCCACCCTGTCATTACCGACGCCAGTACTATGCCAAGGAACATCGCAAATTGAACACTCTCTCCGCACCTGATCTCACTGAGGACACGTTCGAGGCCTAAATCACCCTGGGTGGTCATGTTATTGTACCCCTTCACAAAACTGGCCCTTCTTATCATATCAGTCCTGCAACTATTCCTCGAGATATTCGAAGTTCAAAGGTGCGCGGTCTCAGCCTGCTGAATTCGACCCAGGGCACATCTGCTCCTATTCGTGGTGTCTCTTGGTCAACCATGAGCACGATGGATGCCGAGTTCGATAACGCAGCTAGGAAACCTGTATTCACGCACGGGGTTTCAAATTACCTCCTCAGCACGCACGCCTAAGCATTTCAGGAATGGTCCTTGTTTGCGCAGACTTTACCACCTGCAATGGTTGTTTGCTGGCCTAGAAAATCAACAAAAACAGTGTCAAAATTACTAAAAAACCCCTAATTTGACACACATCTATAAGTAAGGAAAGACGCGCCGGACGACTCCACATTTACTTTGCAGTTCAACCCGGCGGAGTATCAGCGAATTGGTTTGCTAGGCCTACATGCTTTATGGAGCCAAGCATAAAAGTGCAGGTCAGTCCGCTGCGTGGCGATTGCCACATCTCAACTGTTCACTGTGTGGCCTTCTTCATCCCTTTGAAGTATGTAGTGAAGCCTATAGTAAGGTTACACGATGGACCATACCAGCAGCTAGGTACTAGCTAAAAGCCACACACTTGTTTTAGTGATACTCTGTTGCTGCTGCGAATGGTTCGACTCGTCAGCATGGGCTGAAGTATTCGATGCTGAACGCTCATCGATCACTAACGGAACTCGCCCGTCCCGTTCTGCCTTGGGGTTCTCTCTCATGCCCCACCGATAGCCAAATGGCAGCTAGTAGTGAAAGCAGATGAACATTGATGGTAAAGACAAGGGGTACTGGAATGGTCATTTCTTGCTCATTAGTCATCATCAGCCAGTCATCCAACCCTGCGGTGGTGCACCACCCGTGGTTCGAACTCGCGACCTCCTGATCAGAAATCCAACACTCAAGCCATTGAACCCCGGGCTCTTTGTCTTACTAGTTGAAATAGGGAATATTGACATTCATCGATGAACGCTCACCGATCGTTTACGGAGCCCACTCATTCCATTCTGGTTCGGCTTACACTCTCAAGCCCCGCCAGCAGGCGCGTAGTGGCTAGTAGTATTAGTAGCAGTAGTAAAGGCAGACGAAAATTACGAATAAAGACAAGGGCGACTGGAATGGCCACATCTGGCTCATTAGCAGTCATCAACCAGTCATAACCTAGTCTACGCGGTGCACCACCTGAGGTTCGAACCCGCGACCTTTTGCTCAGAAGTCGAACGCTCTAACACCTCGGGTGGGGAATCACCTGGAGTTGGGTACGATTGGCGGATGACGGGTAATAATCCAGATATGGCCATTCCAGTCTCTCTAGTCTTTGCCAACAATGTTCATCAGCAAGCACTGAATTACACCTGAAGACCCTAAAAACACACTAATTTATTGGCTGCTGTATTATTTTTCCACATCTCCATTAAAACCCACTCTCGTGTGTGCATGTATTGTCATCGACATGCTTTAAATAACTTATTCTCACTGATTGTCAAATGAGAGTTTTACCTTTTTTAGGCCGATTTTGCGATCAAGCCGTTGAAGTTTACACGGATTCATCATCTGATCATTCTCAGGTTAGAAGCATTCTCAACGCTCTTACCTTGCATCCCCAGTTGCAAAAAACAACGAAGTATGGTTGCAAACACAATCGGTGCAAAAATGGGGCAAGCTGCGAGACTGATCAGTCCGTGATCGGTTACCGTTGTGCGTGTCTGCCAGGTAAAGTTGGGGTTCAATTAATTCGATTAACTTACTTACCGCTTTTATGATTTTCTAAAAAAAGTTATTTGTACGCGATAAATGAAGTTCGGAAACCAAGCTTTATTCCTGGCACTAGATTTATTTTGTTATTTCAGAAAAGTAGGATAGGGCAAAGGATAACCTAATTTTTCGACAGGGTTTTGATGCATTAAGTTAAATGTTGCGTCTAAGGTTCAGCTTGTATTTAACGAATTTCATCAGGATTACTGCAAAATGTACTCGCTAACTTATTCATTGAGTTCCGCAAATGGCAAACTTTTCATCTAATGCAACCAATTGAATGAGGTTTCAGGGAGCGAGGAGAAAAACTTGAACTCTACAATGTTCCGGCGTTCATTATTTTGCTTTAATTTACCTGATGAATTTTCCTAAATTTTTAATAAATACTCCATACTATATATCCATATATATATGCATCAAGAATCATTTAAAAGGCGCGGCTCACAGGTCATTTCTAAGAATCCCGAAGTTCACCATGCTCCTATTCTAACATGGGTATTTCGTTCTAATTCAGTCGTATTGGTATATATTCATTAGTGTGGCTTAGCTGTCCACCATGAATCAGTATCTGCGTCATTTGCTGGTTCCAAGTGTTAACTGTATTCGCACTACATAATTTACGGAGCTAAGCGATTTAATACTTCATGACTGGCGCAGTAAAACCCGATAAAACTTTACAGTACTACACAAAATTGTGAGAAAGTATTCCTCGTGAAGTTTACTCATTTTAGATAACAAAGCAATCTTCTCAAGAGTGTCTCTGTTTACACCCAATCCTGCCTATGTCATTTTTGGTTTTAAACAGACAATGTTAATTTAGTTTTATCATAAATTTCTGAATTTATCTCTCTCCCCCCTACAGGCTACGCTGGCGCGTTTTGTGAAAAACTGTTATCCATCACTTTGCCAAATTTGAAATCCTATTTGGCTGTATATCCAATAAGCCGAGGAGCTCTCATTCCACGAGGGAACCTCAGTCTGGTCTTTTCAACCCTCGAACACCGGGGAGTCATCCTTTACTTTGCCGAAGGCGTGGACGAGGCCGTACCAGGGACAAGTATTCTCGAAAAACAAAGGTCGCCTAACGCAACAAACAGTCGATACTTTGCGGCCGAAATTTACCAGGGCCACGTTAAACTGAGTTATGCCCTCGATGCAAGATCCACAGCAGTGGCCTACTCTACCTCAAAGGTGAACTTCATAAATGATTTTGTACCACCCTTTTCCATCACTGTTTCTTCTGAAAATCTCTCATTCAAATGAATTTAGGGTATGGGATGATAGAAATAAGAAGAAACACAAATGAAAACTAAATTCTAGCAAATCCTTTACAAGTTTTCGACTAAAGTGGCCATATTTATTTCTACATTTCTTAGGTAAACGATGGTAACAGACACCAACTTGACATTATAATAGAGGGAAAAAGTGCGGAGTTGTATGTTGACGGAAGCCGCAACGCTCTTATCCAAGCGACGACTATAGATCGGAACTTTGAGTCTTCCTCCTTGGCAAGCTCCAGGGCCGAGAGTAAGTCGCGCGAAAGCAGTCCACGGCCGCTTTCCCTATCTCGGCGCATCTATCTCGCTGGTGGTCCAACCGATCTCCTGGCGACAGCAAAAGCGCTAGGTAGCATCATGGAGGCCTCAGGTTTGACAGGTACGATAGAAGGTCGATATAACTGTGGTCACTGCCACCACGAACTGTCCTTTTGTTCTAACTCTTGAGATATGGCCTTTCCGCTGCTTTCAGGATGCATTCAGGAATTTGCAATAAATGACAAAAAAAGTCGATTTCTCTCAGTTTTCCGGTATGGCGGGTCGCAACGCAAAGGCTGCGGGTGGGTATACTCCGGGCAGTGCAATCGGAGTCCAGCCAGGCTGTCCAAGTGTTCCGCAGGGCACGGTTAGGCACAAACCAGCGGAGAAGAATGTTCAGCTGGAGGCGAGGAAGACGCTGTACCCAAGGAGTGAGGCCTTTGCTCTCTCCGAACACAGCGACTGCAGGAAGCCGGAGCAGAGTTGTCTTAATGGCGGAGTCTGTGTTCCAGATTTCGAATTAACCACCGTCAAGTTACTTACCCACGTATGCCAGTGTCCGTCGGGCTTCGAGGGACCAAGGTGTCAAACTGGTACGTGCAGTCCTACGTAAAGTACGACCTTTAAGACTTCCTCTGTAGAATTATGAATGACTACTAACAGTCTCTGAGCTGGAAGTTAGTTCCCTGTGGCCTTTTTGAGGAAATCCACAAGCATGTATTTCGTCTGAAAGTATTTGTCCCGTCATCTGTTCACTAGATCAATATTGGGTGAGTGCTCTGCAAGTTTTCCAAACAACTATAAAAGTATAGAGGCGAGACGACAGAAAATGCAGGTAGATTGATATACTCTGCTTCGGCCTTATTCTGCGATGAAGGGCTTATGGCACAGTTGCTAGACCCAGTTTGTCGACTAACTGTGCCGGACTAGAGCGCATGTTTGTGTTTCCAGTCACAGCTGGTAGTCGAGGTTATGCTTGGCTGAATACAGTCAGAATAAGCTCAAAAGAGTCTGTCTCCATCTACACGCATTTTCTGTCCTCTCTCCTCTCTGTTATTATAACTTGGCCGACTTCGGCCTGGCAGTTGGTTGCATGTTTGTGAACTTTGCTACCCATACGGAGCTTGTTTGCTTCGGGAAGCCAATAGACCAATGTGCGCCTATTCCCGTTTGAAATATAAGTGTGTATACAGCAGATGTGCTCTCTCTCTCTCTCTCTCTCTCTCGAAATGTCAACCAAAATTCTGAAATGTTTTAGAATAAAAATTATTACTGAAGTAATGTAGTCATATTGATTAGCACGCAACATAATCTAGTTATCTTCCAGGCACATTTGGATATCTGCTTTTAGATGCGTTTCTTTTCAGCTGCCTGCAAAAACTACAATGTGCATAATGATAGATTAAATAGTTCGCATTTTAAGCCTCTATTTTCGGTGCCCTTATAAATCTCCATATAGTTCATGGAACGCATGCATAAAATTCTTTCTTGTTCTCATTTGGCAGCCAATTACGTCTTCTTCAACTTCTCCACTTGAAGAAAAAGTATCTTTTGGTTTGGTAAAAAACCTTTCAATTGCTGAATAATTTTGAATCCAACCTGCTAATACACCTGAATTCAGGGTTTTCAAACCGTAAGCGGTATATTTTCGGTGTATGGAAAATCATAACTGTGGTAGTTGTGCGCTCAAAAATCGCGTAACGGAACATACTGGTCCCACTGTGTTTTCGAGTTTAAGGTCGAACACTGCCAGCAGCTGCTCAGCGACTAGGCAGAAAGACATTACCGACAAAGAAAAACTAGAAATTTCTATGTGCAAGTAAGATGTCATATAGGGCCTTGAACATATTGCAGTGGATGTTGGCCGTGTTGTACACTTTAGAAGCCACAGATACGATGCTTTATTAGGAGAAATTTAATGGTCTTCAAAATCGCATAATAAGAACATTTTTACAGCCGAAAACTACCCCTTTCATCAGGTATAAATTTGCAGAAGTCTGCATTTGCTACCAACAGAGGACAAGAAGGAATATTTTGGTGCTTATTTTCTAAAAAAATAGAATTAAATTTAGACAGCCATCCAAAATTTATAGAAAAACTGATACTACTTGAGTAGTCTGTTGTAAAACAGTGGTTTTTGAAGGCTGTCGAAAAGAGGCATGTTCAAAAGCCAGCAGCCTGATGTGATTGAAATGTCTGCGGATTATTCTGGAGGATGTTTTATATTATAACTTAGCTAAAGTAATTTGTCTTGAATCGAAAACAAGTTTTATAATTTCGGTCAACATTTCATGAGATAGTATATCTACTGTATTCTCTTTTACCTACGCACGGTAAAGCGTCGAAATATTTGCTCTAAAACAAGAATCACCATAACATGTAGCATTGTCTTATCTAAATTAAATAATTTAGTCCAAGTGGGAAAACGCCTAAACAAAGGCCATTTGCCCTAACGCATGGGACGCGGTAGAGATGGCAGACGTCTTAGATATGAAACAAACCTATATTGAAAAATGCAAATGTAACTCTCGCGTGTACTTTAAAGCAGGTTTCCACCCCTTTGACTTTTCCTCTTCCTAGTCTCCGCAACTCGGCAGATTACAAGTTGAAGCATGAAGCGAAATACGGCTGCCGTGGGAGAAATATTTTCCTTTAGTCAACTCAAGGTCAGGTGGCCGAAAGCTTGATCTACAATTCGGTTAAAACCCCAAAGCTCGGCTAACTGAGATACGAATGAAATAACCTATCGGCCCAAAATGAGAAGTGGGCAGCATTCCGGCTATTGACACCGTGGCGAGCAATATGCCTAATTATTAAGAATCCCCTCATAAATACAAGTTTCACCGTCGCGTTAGGCTCGCGCATAAAAGTGCAAGTTCTAATAGGGGCAGCAACTAATGAGCAGGCTGAAGGAACTTCTTAGACCCTCCACTCTGATTCCGGTCGAGCGTAGTGTACGGATAGGTATGTCGTGCAAAATATAAGAAATTTTTCCTAATTGATGCACGGTAACGGTAGGTTATGCACAGCATAACGAAAGCCAGAAACCCCAAGCTCGGGTAATACGGGACCGGTAGAAATAGGGGTTATTCGGGGTGGGGCACTACAACGGGTAAGATTAAGTAAAATTGCATGGGTTGTTCTTTCTTCTCTTTAAATTTACGAAGTCGATATTCTGCATCTGTTATAAGGGCCCCAAAAATTAGATAGCCAAAGCGGATGGTGACTTGAAAGTCCAGCGATGACTTCATTGCCGGTTTCACCCGCACAGAATTCTGTAGAATCCTATTGCTTCGGCATTGGCATAAAAAGGATAATTGTTCTAACGAGAAAAATCGCGAAATGCATACTTTTCCGTAATCTAGCACAAAGCAAAAGACGAACCGGGGGTTTCTGGCTTTCTTGGTGCTGTAAATAGTCTACCGTTACCTGATGTACAATTAATATTCACGCACAAATGACATATGTTTTAAAAAGATTGCATTTGCGAAAAGTAAGTTTAATTAGTATTGACACTTAAAGGCAGCACGTAACTGTCAAGTCAACCGGACATTCCCCGGCCAGGTCCAACTTCACAACGGAGCTCGGTTGCTTCGCTTTGTATTCACTTTTATCCGTGTTTACATCTAGCGCAAATGGCCGTGTGACAATGGCGTTTTCGAAGTTAAGAAATAGTGCCGAGGAAACAAGTTAAAAATGAAGGGCCAGATCGGAGGAAGCTCCTACCATCAACTAGTCGAACCACCTTTCAGGAAGGCGTTGAGTCTGCCGTTAGTGTAAACCACCAGAACTGACCTCTGCTGACAGCGCAAATACGTCCGGTGCAACCCAGGCTGAACAGCTTCACAATTTGTAAGTTAATGAGCTCTATGAAAGCAAAAGGTGGCCCGAAACAACGAAAGCAGCCTCAGGTGATAAAGAAAAGGGTGTTTTCCCGACGTAAAAGATGACGGCCATAAAGTATTCAAGGGTCGAGAGTGCGCCTGCGAAATCCCAGCGACTTGAAACGGGTGGTAACCAACCTGGATTTGCAGACTGGTGGCAGAGCTTGAAACCATGGCTTAACTATTAGAACAGTAGGTTTAAGGTCCACCTGAACCCAGGCGATGAGCTCTAGTTTTCCCGCTTTGGGGATCCATAATGGGTGTCTGGCATGGTCATTCGAGTCGTTTTGATAGTTTGATAGCCAGAACTGATGGATACAAGAAGACGCACATTGCTCATATCAGGGAACTACATTTCTTGACTGGGACAACTTATTGCATTCCGCATGTTTTTTTTGTGAAACCATGAGATGTTTTCTTAAATATAAGATATGGTGCAGGAAAGTAGCGTGTCATTGCTTCAGTATGAATTCTGCCATTAAGCAAGATAAATTGAATTTTAAAAAAAATTGAGAAAGAGGTACGTATTTAACGTTTGAGTGGGACAAATGAATTGTATTCAGAACAAATGCTGACCAAAAAATTATGTATGACCAGATTAAAATATGCCGACAATGTATCAAAACCCTTTACATTGTACATTAGTGGATCAAATTAGTAACGTGGAAGGAGTGCTCTAGACAACAGACTACACAAGCGGTTATCTTCGTGAAAAAGGAAAAAAAATATAGCGGAAGCAACACAAAACTCCTTTCAAATCTATTCCCTTTTTCAGCTTTTGGCAGCTCGTACTGTCGACGCCAGGTCCGTTCCTCTTTCTTGCATGACCCACTCAATGGCTGCATCTCAACCGATCGTATCCTGGTTCACTCTTGTTCCGGCGCCTGCCATTACCCCGACGGAACGCCCATACCTTGGCCCCCGGATCGCCGACGTCGTGCGCGTCGCAGACGCCGTGATCGTGCGAAAAGACGGGAGAAAAGACAATTTCTGCATCAGACTGGGGATCAGGACTCTCTGCGTTATACCATCACTCCATTGAGCGGAACAAGTAATGTAACCTGTTGTCAGCCTGTGAAGTTTATCCAAAAAAACGTCCTTTTCCGATGTTCCAACGGACGACAGTATTTTCGCTGGTTCCATTTCGTGCGTAAATGCGCCTGCAGAGCTTGTGACATGGCCTGATTGAGAGGTCTTGCCTGTGCACACCGGAACGCAATCAGGAGTCTTTCGTCTAAGCAACATCGGCTGAACTGCGTTGAGACACGGTCGCTTAGCGAGCTGGGCCGAGCTCATCCCCCTTCCCTTCTCCTCCCCCTTTGCACAGATGGGCTGTCTTCATGCACTTACCCACAAGTTCTCTCCTATTTTGATGTTTCACAAATTCAGTTGACCTTCATTTTTGCTGATCGCTTGTGTTCGGATATTTCTGTATCCTAGCGTGGACCGGTTGCTTCTACCTACAAATCTGAAAATAATGCAACAATGCACCAACCTGGTACGCAATCCCCCCGCCCCAAACATAGTTTGTTGAAACTAAAAAAAGTATCTTCTGACCCCTCCCCCAAAATGAACACGCTGCCATTCTAAGTGGCCGTTTTTTTTGTCATACGAGTACCTGAAAAACCTATCCAAGTTGACTTTAATAAATGCATCGATTTTATTTTTACGTGATCATCCATTGGTTAGCGTTGTGTGTCAAGGGGTAATTGAAGAAACGCGCCTATTTAATTTTTGTTTGATACAGCGATGTATTTGATTAGCGTTTTGCAGCTCCTCGCTTATAATCCACACAGTTCCCATAAATTGATCTGGATTTCAAGCTTTCATTGTTTGGAGAACTGTGCTGTACTATCAACCCTTCAAAAATACAAGTCTTTGCAGTTTAAAGAGTTAATTATTGACCCAGCAATCACACTAACTTCTAAATTAACTCCTCCTCTATCAGAATTTCTCTGGTTTTAGTTCGCCATAACGATTCTTAAGACATCCCAACTGCGTGGGCCCAACTAAACCTAAGTCGTAATATGGCCTCATATGCTATCCAATCAAACTAACTGTTTAACGTAATTCGCGATTTGTTCGTGCATAACACAGAACAGAACTGCGAAGTAGAGTTCATGCGACTTGCTTTGATTCCAAGATCAACGTACTCTACTGCAATTCACAGCAATAGAATTTGGGTGTCCGATCACATGGGAGGTTCCTATGTCAACTTGGAGCCCAGGAATGCGCTCCACCGCTTTATGCCACATGAAGTAGTTGCAAGTGCCTCAGCCCATCAGTTATTTCCTCAACCTTACCCGTATCTTTTCTGATATTGACTCAAGTTTTAAATTTTAAAATGCTTACCATCCACAGCAGGTAGTTTGAAACCAACAAAGGAATTCATCGATATAAAGATCGTCCGGTTCGGGTTATGAGTTGATATATCCAGCTCTTGTGACCGCGTTTTTATTGTTGTGCACTCGACTATACGGAAAGTAATATATTATCAAAAGTCGGTTTGGTGATCCAAGTTTTATGATGTTAGCTTAGCGAACATACTTCTCTACCTTCACAAGAGTAAACTGAACAAAAGTAACTGGCTGCTGACATGGTAGACGGTAGCAGACGCACGAGCTTACTGTTATGCGCGGACTGGGGACGAGTGCGTTAATGCAGCGTGGTTCATAGTACATTTCGGAGATGCAGAGATTTAACTAGGAGTATACATTAGCTTTCACGACTATAACCAAGTTCAATTTACGTAAGAAACTAACTGCTTTACAATTTTTCATTAAGATAACAGAAGACAAGGTTTCAAGGCACATACAACCGAGTAAGTTAAACTCCTCTGTGCAAGAATCTGCAAACAAGGTATTTTGAGAGCACATGATTAGGACTGAAAATTGTCAACTTAAGGGCCTGTGAATAAGTGTGCAATTGTTTAACTCACGCAAAAACTGTGTTATTTGTTGCAGGATGAAAATACCGGAGCGGTACATATAACATCTTTGAAAATTAGTGAAAATCCTACCCCTCTGCTACCATGCTTTCCCCAACAAGCATCCATTTTGGATTTTTTGTGTCGCTTAAGTTGTAGAAGTAGATGACGCTCGTGATAGCAGTATACCACGCTAAAGCATGCTAATATAGCTTCAAATTGCTCACTAATCAATCGCAGTCATTTATGAAGCTCATCGAAAATATAATGAAAAACCCGGTGAAAGTAGGAAAGAAGACAACATAGGTTTTCCTTCATCCATATAAAAAAACCTCCAGGGAACATTTTTCAACCGAAATCCAGGTGAAGGACTGTAAGCGTTGTCAAAGTTCTGCAGGCTGAACCCATGATTACACTTGACGTGAAATACCATAATAATTATTATCGTCGAAAAAGGAATGAGTGCCACCAATGCGCAAAAGGAAATTGACAACTGAGATACGTTTAATGAGTGATTTCGGTTGACCACCATCAGTGTAGTCAGAAAAGCACTAAGCTTAAGTGTCAATAACTGCCGGCTTTTAGACTTACTGAATTTACCACCATATATGAGTCTGTGTAAAAGAATTGCCCCGAAGGTTACTGGTCGCTTAGAGGAGAAATAAAGCTATACATATTCTCTGCATAAAACTGCTCTATTGGGTATGTGACGTGGAGTGTTATAGAGATCCGCAAGCACCAATGAACTAGCGATTTTTTCGAAATTCATTTTGACCATCGTTGGCCACAACTTTAACTGCATGAGAAGCTGAAGTAGGAATAGAAACGCGTCGGGTTTCCAGCTCCATAACATGATCTCGACCATTTACACCATTTTCCACCAGACCAAAAAATGCGATATTAAGCCCATATTTTTGAAAATACTTAGATGATCCTCTTGGCAGAGGAAAACAATCTTCCTATTTTCACTGGTTTCCTGTTTTTTTTGCGTCGGTAAAAATCGCTTTACGCATCTTCACGCCATCAATCTATTGTATCTAAAGTTTTTGCCTTATCTGACACAATTTTTAAACTGTCAAGCAACCGTTTTTGCTACAGTTGGATTTTTAAAGCTTGGTTGCCTCTACTTGCTCATTAGACAAACTGGCAATATTACTGTTCCGCTGCTCAGCTATAACCGAATATTGCGAATGAACCCGATAGTCATCTGATGGATTGTAGATTGACTGCTTGGAAAATATTACTTGGGCCGTCAGTTTTGCTGTATCAGAAATGGTGGATTACGTACGTTGCATAAGGCTAGACGGGTAAATTCACCCAAAGGTGATTAAATCTTCGGCTCCAGGTGGGGCCTCGAAGCTCAGGTTGTTAAAGCTTTGACTGTATTAAAACCTTCCCCTTGATGTCCTGGGTTCGCATTTCAGCATGAACACCGAGTTTTTAACAAGTGGGTCAAAGGAATTATTCGAATTGGCCAAGTACCTAGTAATTATCAAAAGATTATGTTCTTACTACGTAAGTGAGAAAAATATTATGCAAGTTGGAAGTTGTTAACATAGAAATTAGAATTCGACAATACTGTGCCTAATTAGCAGCTATCGTCATATTAGACCTCTGTCCTCCTTCAGATTACCCTGATATCTGTAAAAGGCAAACGCGTTACTTATGCATTCGTGTTTTACGGTCCTAAAAACCCCAAGTACATTTTCAAAAATGCCTACCAGCATAGTCAAATCTTCCCTAACAACGAGTACTTAGTCCTTCATCAGGGAACCGGAAAAGTCTGCGGTAAATAGGAAAGTCACCAGCAAACGAAAGCTCACTCCCACATCTACATTTTAAAACCCTCGATGGGCAACTACACATTAGGGAATAAGCGTCCGGTAGAAATATAAAACCTTAATTTGTCTGTACACTCCAAGCACGCAGACGGTTACAAGAACACATGACTTCACTGAGGACATGTTACATTGTGAATGGAAGGGAATATAGGAAAAGATTGGCAAAAGGAAAAAAGATCAGAATATGAACTTCTTCTGATGCCTTTGTGGCGAAAAGTTTCAATTCTTCCTCACAAAGCCGCATCTCAAGTCCGAGGGGAAAATTTAGGCAAACTATGGATTGGCCGGCCAATCATCTTCATTTAAGTGGTCACATTTGTTCATCTGGTAGTAAGACTTTAAAGAAAACTAAGTGCTTATAGCTCTATAGGGAAGTTACAGGTATTAAGCTATCAAAGATTCTGATGGGTCCATAGCCTCTTCTTCTGGAGTGTCTTGTTGAGCTAAAGTACGTTCTAATAAAAGCGAGGAAGTAGCGCTGGCGTGCCGGAACAGACGAGCGAAACCTCACTAGAAATCGCCTCTACTGACGCCCTTCTCCTTGCAGTCAATAAAGGAGTCTGGTGTGTTTTGATCTTTGGCAGGAGCGATTCGTAATGAGAACGGAAGTATTTCCAGAAGGAAGGAGGTGGAGGTGGGGGTGGGGGGTCGGGGGAACCAGCTAGCAGTCCTGGCAGATAGCAATAGCGAAAGCCCACGCAACCTGCCGGAGGCGACAAGCTACGGAAAACCGTTGAGCGATAAATGCGCACGGGGTTTAAAGGAGCCTCGAATTTAGACTGGAGGGTATAAAATCTTCTTAGAGGCCTTGTAAGTATTAGGGGTCATGAAGATGGGGGGCATGGAGCCGAGGCTTGGGGTGGATGGTGGACCGGGAGTCCTTTTCAGGGGTGCCTTATTGTACCAAGTACCGGTCACCTTGTATGGGTGCAGGGCAGTTGGCTGCGATAACGAGGGGTAACCAACATAGGAGATGGCATCAGATACCCGGGCGTTGGGATAAAGTGCCCTACATGCTGTCTGTGGGGCTGCAGAGGGCATATTACCTTGAGCAAAATGCCAGACCGGTCGATCTCCTGCTTGATGAGCTTCATCTGTTTCAGGGTTCCGCTGCATATACGCAGGTAGTCTAAGAAAGGAAAAAAGGAGGAAGTGGGTGATAAAATGGACAAAGTCAGAGAAAGCGAGAGAAAGAGGAAGTTGAACATTCGTAACAACGATAAGGTAGATTGGAATGGTCATATCTGGCTTATTAGTCGTCATTAGCTAACCATACCCAACCCCAAGTGGTTCACCACTCGAGGCTCGAACTCGCGATCTGCTGACATACCTATAACACTAGCCACTGTGTGGCTATACATGCATATATATATATATATATATCAACCTAATTTAATCGTCGTGAACGAGTCTCTTGAAATTTGAACCTGTGAAAGAATATATTCCTATAACGCCCTTATAGCAAACCAAGCCAATTAATTTTTAACTTAAACTCATACCGAACAAAGCCTAAAGTAAAAATCCCATAGAATCCTGGTAACACTATTTTTTACCAAGGTGCTGCCAAATTGCCTACCCTATCATACTGCACATGACACTAATTCTCCTTGTCTCGCGTGCATTTCTTTTTGTTCGATTTGTTTGCACAGATACGTTATATGCAGCTGCATATTAACTGTACCTATTGAACACGAATGTTCGAGCTTTCACAATCTCCTTTTCTCATGAACGAACTGTAATTTTCAGTTAACATCTTGTTAATTCATATAACGCTTATTTTGCTTTAGGTTAATTAGCGCTCGTTATTAAATGGCTTGGTGCTTTGGTTGGCATATGTAGGCTCGATTTCGCTTGTTTAATGTAATGAAAAATGTTATAGCAGTTTCAGACTATTTTACACGTAGTACGCGTATATGCGGAGTTTCAAAAATCGGGTGCATTCATTTCCGAAGTCATTTTTGTTTGATTTCTGTAAAAACGAAACAGAAAACAATTAATTGATGAAGGTTTTGGCTGATGACTAAGCCCATTTATTTCATTTGCAGATTAGAGGGAATGCAATGCGGACCAGAATAACCTCCAGCAAAACCGGAAATTTTTCTGCGACCGCGAACGAAGACATTCGAAGAGATTAAAGAGCAATGCATTGATTTGGGAATATTGTTGAACAAGTGCTACACAATAGATAACACTGAAATATCCTGCAGTTGTCGTATTAAAGTTTGTCACATAAATAACTATATTTGCCTTAAATGAGATTTAATGTTGATACACAGAAAGACGTTTATATTTTTGACTTATTTTCGAACAAAGAATACAGAAGGCGCCGCTTGGAAATACCAAAGGAAATTCCTTCCTAACATTTCATTGGAGTCGATAGTTCCCTTAACCCAAATAGCTATAGGTAAAGTTTATGAAATTTAAGAGACCGAACAGAAAATAAGGGCTATATTTTCCTCATTTTATCTTGACGGAAGCCAATAGATGTGACCATTGCGCGAAACATCAAGTTTTGTCGAAAAGCGCGGAACCAGGCCACTGACAATGGAGGAGTAGCAGGGGAAGTCTAACAAGATATCAGATGATATGTACAGTTTTCTCAAGCATAGAACGAAAAAATGAACTTCCACCGAAAAATTTCCAGATGGTGGCCTGTCAGTGTCTATGGTATTGAAAAAAAACATGTTCTCCTAAATACTGTAGACGTGCTTGGGGTCGCAACTTTTTATATACCCTCCCTAGGCAGGAGATAGGACGTGGAAAGCCCCCAACTCATACAGGTGACATTGGGTTTAATTCCAGAAAAGGGAAACATCCTCATATCGCAGGTCAGGCACCAAGTTAAACCTCAACCTTGAACTTTGCCCTAACCCTACCATTACCCGCAACCCCAAACCTTAGTCTTTACCGAAACTCTAACCTTCACTTTAACCCCAATCCTAACTTTGGATTTAGCAAAATTTCCTTGAAATTTAGCACAGTCACCTGGATTACGGGTAGTTCCTGCTCTCATATCCTGCCAGGGAGAAATAACCCAATCCCGTCCGTATTTGCGTAGGTTTACAATCACAAACAAAGCACGCTGTACAGATTCAGCTTAAAAGGTGAGATGTTGCGTGAAACTCAAAAATCAATTGCTAAGCGTAATATCTTTCTAAAATGTGACCTTGGAGGAAGACCAAGCTACTTGGTTTTCGTAGCGGCGCAACCAAAATCTTTTGGTGCTTACACAATGAAGCATTTTTTGGATTCCACCTAAACTGTAAAATGCCAACTGCTGCTTACCTTTTGAACTGAGCTCGACCGCTGTTTTTGTGTATGCTTTGTTGATATAAAAGGCGTTTTTCTTGCGTAAACCTACTACATTTTATAGGTCGAATCTGGAATCAAGAAATGACATGGAGGTGTATGCACTTAATCGATCTTGAGGAAAACTCACGCGTTCTGTTTTCTCGTCTTCCGGCCATTTTAAAACAAGTTCATTTACCCTATCAACTGCATCCTCAAGGTTATTGGTACTGATAACAACGTCAAAACTTTCCCCAGAGAGAATTTTTTCCAAAAACTGTTAGTTAGTCGGCTAATCAAGACGAGCATATTCACGCCAAACAATTTCCTGTAGACAATGAACCTGCTGTGGCCCAAGGGTAAATAACTCAATACCCACACTTTATTCTCCGTGAAATACACACCACTAATTATTTGTTCCCTGTCACGTTCCAGCGCGGATACTGCCACCCCGATGGCCAAATTTAAGTAAAATAGCCAACATTTTTTGTTAATTTTCAATTGGTCACGTACTTTCCAAAAACATGTTTGTTTTTTTTGCCGAATTTGCTAGTTTTTACGTAAAATTGCCATATATTTGTGAGGTATATATGCAAACCTTCGGGTTATTTGGTTTGTGGGGCATGAAATAGAAGCACGTCTTCAATGAACAGTATTCCTAGGTTTGCAATATTGAAAAGTTGTAGTCGTACCCTGAAAATAGTTCATATTACTGCATGTTGAAGGCAACACTTTTCTCGACATCCTCAAAAAGATCTATTTGTGTGACTTTTTTAAGAAAAATGGTCTGAATCTGTTCTTATTAGGGCTGATTTAAACTGTATAGTAATTTAAAAGCAGCGGTCTACTTCCAAGAAGTCTTCTAATTTTTGAAAATCCATGGATCTTAGTAAGTAAAGCATTAAACAAAACTGAATCAATGGACCCTTTAGACTTTAAATTACCTACAATGTCTTTTGAGGAGTCAAATTAATACAGAGGAATGACCGATGTTTTATGCAAGCATGTGCGTTCTGTTGAGCTGTACCCTCACAGTTAGAAGTAAAACACTTTGCTCTCATCTTAAAGTATATAAGGGATGTGAAGAGCGTGGATGTTAGTATTTGTAGACAGTCTGCAGGACTGAGAAAATTTGATCTTAACGAATCAGGGCAAAATTTTCAAAGGAACGTGGCACTTACCTTAGAAGAAGACAGCTAAATATACTATTCAAGCAATTTGAAGCATCATAGCTTACACGCCGAGTAATTAAAACCAAGAAGCAATACTGGGGTAGGTGTGCAGACTTATGAGTCAGAAACCATCTGGGTAATAATAGTTTACGAGCGGAAAAAATTAACTTAACTGATTCCTCTCGAATAGAAAGCTATGCTAAACGGCGATGGTGAACGAAATAGTGGTCATCGTGCGTATCTGGTAGGTGCCGACTTTGCGAGGAAACTGGATGTGAGGATTCAGTTTGTTATTTTTCCTTAAAGGCAAAACAACTGTAGTGAGTAAGCCTTGCATGAGTATCCCATTCAGAGGTTCAAGCATTACTATTTTCTTAGCATCGGCATACAGAGCTATGCACAGTCACCAGCAGACTTGCGTCAGTGATCATTGATTGGTTTGTACCCTCTATAAGTGTGGCCTACTTGCTGCTACCGCTATCTCTGACGATAGACTCCTACAGGATTAGAAAAAGCTCCAAATAATAAAAATTGTTCCGGTGCTCGAACAGACTTCACCTACTTGTTCTGCCCACAAATGGGTGCGTTTGGGTATTATATTTTTGTCAAGAAAACACACAAGTAAGCCAATGCCCTGACTTCGGTTACCAAAAGCTCTTGACCCGTATTTCGCAGGATTGACGAATCACCATTAGTTGGTACACGTCTACAACAAACCTTGATGGTCCCATCACCAAACCGCCGTTAGGGAGTTGAGATGCTCGTTGTTGGCATAACGGCGGGCTCAAGGTAGGGTCCTGCCACAGGTTTGCTGTGTGTCGGTGGTGTTGTAGGGCAGAGGGGTTCTCGCTGGCAGTCTGTGCCCTGTTATGCCGCCAGAGTCCGACATGTGTACCGCCGTTTCTTCCGAGGTTGGCGTAGGCGTTGGCGTAGGCGTAAGAACCATCGCGCTCTGCGAAACCTCCTGCTGCCATGTAGGCGTTCTCACTGCCCTTGGGTTTGTCGCGTCGCCACTGATTTACGCCAGGAATAGTGGTGGCCTCGGGCGTTGGTGGCAGGGTCGGTGGCAGCAACGGTCTCTCATCAGTCAATTTTACAGAGGCTTTGTGAACCTAAAAGAAGTTTAGGTGTCAGTAAAGTGTTCGTCTGTCTCATCCGTAAGAAAACAGCCTGAGCAAAATTTCTAGCAGCTGTGCAGAGTACAAAGGTTGGGAATATTTTACCAGTCTTTTTAAATAGCATGATTTACCTTAAACGAACATTTCAGCGTTCATGGTCACTTTGTTAATAACTTAAAGGGTGTACAAGCTTTGGTCTCAATGAATTATACTGGAAAAAGGACCAAGATCAGCGAAGAAAATGCTTGTGAAATTAATGACAGAGAAGTTGCGGAAGCGCGCGTAGTCATTAATATCGTTGAAAATTAGCTAATCCCATGCGAAGAATGGTACATTTGCTTTTACTGTCAGGTTTACGCTAGATGTTTAGATCATACATGCATACCAGCTAGCAGATTCTAGTATTATTGATTACATGTCGGCTTCGTTAATGAACTGTAACTCAGGAGAAAACTATATGTAACCCAACACCATAGCTGGAAATTTTTATACGTATAGGTATTGCTTGTCAGTGTAAGCAACCTTTTCAAAGGGACAAAGGCATATCAAGATTTATGGCCATGCATTAAAATGAAACATGGGGACGCCAATGAATATTACGTGATGAAAGCAGGAGAAAAGCAGAAAAAATGACTTAAATATGCCAGAATCTTATAGAATATAATTATTTTGAACTTGCAAGGCCTTGGGCAAAATGAGATCAGGCTGTTTTAGTAAAAATTCGCCGGCAAAATGAACCTATGCTAGGGTGAAAGGTTGGCTGATTTGTTGAAATTTTTCTTAAACTGCATCCTTTGAGATTTTCAAAATTCTTATCTCAACTTAACCAAAAGGAAGTAGACGGGTGTTACAATGTTTTACGTATCGCTTTATTTCTTTTGCAGAAAAAAGTTCAAAAGTTTCAAGCTCTACCCGGCGTTCAGAGGCTATCCTCTATACTTTATTTGTTTATTTAATTTCTGCTCGCCAAATAACCACCGCTCCTTTGTCGCCATTAGTTATCATTAAACTTAAGCCAAATGGTGTAATATCAGCAAGCGAAGGTCCAATGATAAAAATTTGCCCCACTTGTCAAGGCGTTCCATGAAACGTCTCTTTCATACTATGCTAATTCGGTCACTGAAAACGTATCCTTCCAGATATTTGTGAAGAACTGCCAGTGTCCTCTTGCCGGCTGAATAGATAAACAGAATAACAACGGTTTGCACGAAAGTGGTTTATCTTACGGGGACTCCGGGGGTCATGCAGGGAAGCGGAAGGAATGTATTGGCTGGGTAGGGCTTTCCGTAAATCTGAGGAACTGCCGGTTGTTCAAGACGTCGGTAATGCCTTTCGAGTTCTGCCTGCGCCCGGCGTCTCCGCAGAGCTTCCATGGACCCTTCGTGCCTTCCTTCCTCTTTCATTGCCACAACATTTGTATCGCCTTCCTCATACACGTTCTCTTCCCTCTCCTCCGCCTCCTCCACCTCAGCCGCTGCCGCCCTCTCCGCCTCAACACCTCTGCACCACTGAGGCAAACGTGCGTGAGGTGCACCGCCGGGTCCGTGGGAGTTGTCAAATTCCAGCACTGTTCGGGGTTCCGGTGCGGGCCCATCTAGGTCCACTGCAGGGGGTTGCCAATTTAACACCGGTTGACTTGAGGAGCCCCCGCGATTGGCCCTGCTAGAGCCAAGCGGAAATTCTTCGGGAGCGAAGTCCGCCCACTCGGTGTTCTGATGGGTAGCAGGATAAATACAGAAGGGTTGATTACTGTGTACGGTTACTGATGTTCGTCACATAGTTCTCAAGGTCCGGCATTTACATGGCTGCTATAGAAATTTTGAGCACTCTGCAAGTTAGCTGCAGTCTAATGCAGTTGTTGGGTCCTACTCAATGAGGCATTTATTGCGCTCCCCTTCGTGGGATCTGAGCCAGCCGTGGCGGCACGTTTAGCGACGACTCCAACCGTGCCAGCCACCAGTGCCCTCACTCACCCCCGAACTCCTTGACATGGTCAGGACTCGGGGCCCAGGTGAGGGAGGGGGAGAGAGCGCGGTAGATGCAGCGCAAGTCTACTCAGCATAATATAATTCACACGCAAGTCACCGTCCCTGCGCCACCCTGCAGTGCGGCACACGTAGGACCTCTTAGAAACCGACGGTTGAACTGTCAGTCAAATCCACAGAGAACAGTCTGCGGAGTAGCTTGACGGAGCAAATTATGAATCAGAACTATTTAGTGATTTAATTCTCAGGTAATTCAAAGAGCACATTGTAGGGGTGCTAATGGGTTGTAACCCATGTACCATTGATCACCCGAAGGAGCAAAGGAATAAGCATGTACCGTAACCTGCATAAATGGATACCGTTCCAATCTTCTGTAGACTAATTGCTACTTATTAAAAGATGTTAGCTTTGCACGTATTTGTTAGCCTAACATTTTGTTTTCTTATATTTTCTGCATATTCAATTATGATATTCTAAAAGATTGGGGGTCATTTTACGAAAAAATTACTACAGGTACTTTGCTTTAGATAGTGCCAAACTCCCAAAAGTAATTCCATTTAGTGCAAAACAATTTATTTCTGAAGGTGGGTGTCAGATTCGAAAGAGACTGCCCCTTCGGTAGGAGTGGAAGGATGTCAGAGTTATGTATCCAGATAGCTAAATCAAATGCTTTTATTGCAAGGGACCTTATGTTACATGGGAAGGCAACATTGATAACTCTATCTTATACATAAATATTGTTTAGGCACGCTCAAAATGCGGATGCTAGTCAAGAACACATATCCCAGTTTTGATGAGTTCCTGTTACTGCTAGAGGTAACAGCATGAAGTTAGATCCATCACTGGGTCTACCAAGGTTACAGATTTGTTTCCCATTTATATCCTTTTGTTCAAGTTCTTTTAACGAGTTCAAACAAAAATTAGGTATTTACCTGGTTTCTGCGAATAAAAGCCATAGCTTTGAATCCACCATCCACTAAGAAAATTGGCAATTTAGCGGTTTATGTTTTATCCCAGTAGAAATAAATCAAAGACACTTAGTAGCTTAAACCTTGAGCATTTGGCGTGTACTCTTTGTTGACTTTGCTCTGTTAGTTTCGGCTCGCATATTGTATGGTTTAAAAAATCTAACTTTCTATTACTGACTACTACAGCAAAACCGAAAAATTAGATTAGGTCACAGGGTGTTCTCCACATGTAAACTACATGTAAATTCCATATTCTCCAAATGTGCGATTTCCCTGACTGAAGTAATATATGGGACTCCTAGGTGGACGTGCGAATCTTTCCAAGAACTCATCATTGTACAGCGATTTCATGGTAAATGTAGGTTATGTACAGCACCAAGAAAGCCAGAAACCTCAGGCTTGTGTAATACGGGACCAGTTTTAATAGGGGCTTTACGGATGGGGCAGTACAGCGGGTAATAAAAGGTGCATAAGGTCCTTGCAAAATTGCATGTGTTGTTCCTTTTTCCCTTTGAATTTGCGAAGTCGATAGTGTGCCTCTGTTGTAAAGGCTACAAGAATTTGATAACCATAGCAGATAGCGGTGTGGAATCCCTGGAATGACTTCATTGCCAGTTTCACCCACACAGACTTCAGTAGAATCGGGTTGCTTCGACACGGGGTGTAAAAAGGATAGTTGCTTTGGCATTAACCATTTGCAAATTGCAAACATTTCCACCGTCGAGCATAAAGTAAAACACGAGCCTAGGGATTCTGGCTTTCTTAGTGCTGTAAATCACCTACATTTACCTACGCATCTCTTATTGAATTTTAAGCACACAGATATGGCATATGTCCACCACATCCGTAGATATTTTTTAGCCCCATAACGAATATAAGGGACTTGTTTTATCCCTTTCCACGCTGAGTATGCGTTTACTTGGGGAGATTTCTCCGTGTTGGGGGAGCTGCACAGAAACTTGTAAGGCTGCGGATAGTCGAAAATTATGCGTTCCTTCTTGTGTTATCTTCTGCGTTTAAGTATCTCTTCTTAACAGGTGTGAAGTGGACTCCGGTAGTTTACAACGAAGCACAAAAGTGCGGCTGTTGTTCCCATCTGTCCTAGTGAAAGGATCGCAGGATAATATAAAAATTGCACGAAAGCCGAGTTCGCCTATTAGCTTCCTTGTTTATCTCACAATGCATAACTCTTCGAGTAGTGTAGTAAAGCAAAATGTAAGTTCCAGGAAGTAGTTGTGGAGACGGAGACGCGATCGCTGGAAACAGAACAGATTCTTGTTCAAGCGATCACGTCTAGTCCTTCTGATCAGCACAAAAGCGAAGTATTCATCCCCATTTTATATCAATTTTATGACCAACAACACGCTCACATTCTGGACCGTAAATTGTAGAGGAATGAAAGGGATGGCAGTGCTGGCCTAACTAACGCACACATCCGAAAGTCTTATAAACGTGATTGATACTGCTATGTCAAAAATGTTGACAACTAGTCTAAGCAAACAACCCGCAGCGGATGGTGGTGTAAAAACGTACTAAATTTAATACCAGATGCAGAAAGTATGGATCAATTGTGCCCCACCAACGCTTTCTGTGTGGACAGTGAAATTGACGAAAAGGATATGCTAGGACGCTCTTATATTGTTTTATACTCCTAGAAAATTAAGTATTTGATTTTTATAGGCTTCATTCAATCAGAGGTCGGAAAACTCCGGCCTTTAGGCCAGATATGGCCTAGCTAGTATTCCAGTCCGGCCTAACGCCCCCCTAGTTAATTATTGTTGGATCCGGCCTAATTGAATTGTCGCGGTTTTGTTCCCCTTCATTACTGCAGATTGCAGCTCAAGCTGGAGCTCGTGCTTTATTTTTAGAACCGATAGCAGACTCTTGTATGAAACAGAAGCGCCTGACCGGGGAGGGATGATAAATGTTGTGTTGTAAACAAGTTCACTCTCCGGTCTCGGTTTCGTTCACCTCTTACCTGGATCAAGGCGTGTGTTGTGCGCACATGTGTGTGTTGTGACGTGCGAAGCAATTTTATTTCATGGTCATATTACAGACATCGAGATCCTGCACAGTAACCCCAATTAATTTGCCTAAAGAGCAGAGGCAACGCGCAGCTACCATTCTGTTGCTGAACTCCTCATCATTAGAACCTGAGATTGTATCTGTCTCTAAGAGCATGCAACATCATGTTTCCCATTGATCGTACTGTATTTTTGAATAAAAAAACGTTTCATTGGACACCTGGTTTCTTCTGGCCAAGTGTGCCTTCTTGACCTCCTGAAATGGCCTAATAGTCCGAAAAGTTCGCTGACCCCCGATTTAAATCTTTAAGGTCTGAAAAAATAGAGTTTTACCAAAACTGACATTGCTGCTTACTCTGTCTTGGACAACACATAGAGAAGTGATAAGATTATTTTAGGGACTAGAATAAACAAATATATGCCCATCTTAACAGGAGACGGGAAAAGAAACGGTTCACAATAAACGTGACTTTGCGGTAAATTCTGAGGAACGTATGTTTAGCATTAAGATGAGGGTTAGGGTCTAGGTTTGGATTTGGGTTTAAGATTGAGGTTAAGCTAAGAATTGGGGTTAGTGTCATGGCTAGGCTATGTGTTATAGTTATTATCGTGTTAAGTAAAGGGGAGGTTTAGAGTATGGCTAGGATTAAAATCAAGTTGAGAGTTTAGTTTCAAGGTTAGTATTAGTGTTAGGACACAAATATACTTACCCTTACTGAAATTTACCATAAGATCACCTACTTTAAGCGAGCGGGGCGGTTCATATTCCAGTGTCCTGTTTAGGCGGATATACAAGGCATCCCTACTAATGAATTACGTATTTCTGAAATCGGAACCCCTATATACGAACACATCTATCTGCCGTTGGGTTGCTCTCGTGAAAGTGCTGCAGTTACAAAAAGAGCCTCGCACATTTCTTTGATTTCTGTGATTTTCACATTTTCCACTTCCTCTCGTCACTCAGATATGGTTTCAAAGTTACACAAGTTTTAAAGCGGATGCGCAGCTACCTTATAAAGCAGAGAGGCATTTGCGACTGTCCACGCGCCGGGTGATGAAGGGCGATGAATCCTGTGACGGGTGTTTGGAATCGGTCCTGTAGGAGCCGTTGCCCTCTGAGCAGCCAGCTGAAGACGCTGATCCAGACTGCGTGCCGAGGGTGGTCGATCGATCAGGGAACCTTTTACCGACTCTTTCGCAGAATACAGACGAGCGGGTAGAGGCGGAAGTCTACGCCTAAGAGGGTAACACTCCGGAACTGTTGGCTGTGGGGGCTGTGATGAAAAAATAACTAAGACAGATTACTGCTGTTAACAGACATGGATGTGTGTGTGGGGGGGGGGGCGTTTGGATCTGTTTTAAATTGTTCAAACTTGGAAGACCGTAAAATTCAATAAATGGAACCGACTTATTTAATGGAACTTTGGAGGAATTGATTCTTTCCGTTAATGCCATGCTGTATATGTAAAATCCGTCAAACCTACTTAGTTCAATAACGGAAAAGCTAGACTACGGGAATTTCGACTCACAACAACATATATTTGGCTGAACGAGGTGGATTTTTTAAAAATTATCCGAAGGAAGATAATGAGAACACAATAAATGATAAATATTCCACATCCTTCAACAACAGGAAGATTTTTGCTTCACGAGATTTGGCGTCGAAAGAACCCTTTCAGTTTATTTTTTTCTCGGAGTTTTAAAACTGCTGGTTTTATGCGATCTTTTCAGGCCAATACACACGCTTTCCTAGTCTCGCTCTTTACTTGCGTTGTTCTATTAAATAATTTGTGTTTTTGATTTTTACGTCGCCGAACAAGCAGGCCTTAAAAGCTTTTTCACAGCGCGAGCTATCCTGATCCATTAGGATTCTCAGATGTCGAATAAAGAAACTGGTCAGAATAGTTTATATCGCCCCATTCCTCTCAGGCGGACCACAAGAATAGGCACGCCACCCACGCAATGCAGGTCAGCTTGAATTAAATTTCAGAAAGCGTGCATCTTCCCGTGTCAAACACCAAACACCAACTAAAACCAAGCCATCGCCCTAACACCAATATTAAGCCGAATCATACCTCACACCTAATCCTTACTACCAACCTTAAGCATAATCCTAGTTTCACTGGCCTTTAATGCTGAGCCATGTGTACTATGGGTGGCACCTGTTCTAATGACCTGTCAAGGGGAGGGCACATGAGCCATGCATACCAAGAAGCGTATGAAGATTGCGATTAAAGCTTATTCAAAGGAATTGCTGATTGCTCAATTCAGTCAAACAGGCCCTTCCGAAGGGCATATTTTCCAGAAGCCTGAATTCGAAAAAAACGTTAAAACGAATCGATTTTACTTAAAGTATTGGACGTTACTCGAACACGACCATGTAAGCACAGAAGTCAGCCGAGGATAAATATATATATATATGAAATTGAACCGACAAAGACAAGGGAGACCGGAATGGCCATTTCTGTCTTATTAGCCGTCATCAGCCAGTCATACCCAATCCCAAGTGTGACACACCTGGGATTCGAACCCGCGACCTTTGGTATTTGAGTCGAACGCTCTACCATTGAGCCACGGGCTCGTTGTTTTTGTCGGTTGTGATCGGGAATATGATGATAGTGTGGAGCTCACCGATCTGCTTAAGGAACATGTATGTTCCGATGTGCCCTGGAGCTCAGACTAGAGCCGTTGCAGGCGGTCGCATAGCGACATGTAGCATATGATGAAATTGAACCGACAAAGACAAGGGAAACCGGAATGGCCATTTCTGGCTTATCAGCCGTCATCAGCCAGTCATACCCAATCCCAAGTGTGGCAAACCTGGGATTCGAACCCGCGACCTTTGGTATTTGAGTCGAACGCTCTACCGGGCTCGTTGTTTTTTTTCGAATCCCAAAGTTCGATGACATCCCTCGCCAGTTTGTTTTCGGCTCGGCCGAGCACTTGAGCCCCGTCAAAATCGAACCGATGGCTGTTTTCTAGACTATGCATGGCAACGTGTGATCGAATATCCTTTCGCCTTACAGCCAAAGTGTGCTCGTGCATGCGCGTACACAGTCGTTTGTCGGTTTAACGACTATGTTTATGAGAAAATCCAGGGAACCCCGATGGGATCACCGATCTCCGGCTACCTTGCGGAGGCCATCCTGCAAGAACTGAAAACTCAGGTCTTCCAGATCTACAAGCCAAAATTCTGGATGCGCTTCGTGGACGACACCTTTGTTATCATACACCGAGAAGCCAAAGAGAACTTCAAAATGGATCTGAACTCGATTTTCTCACAGATTCAATTCATAATGGAGGAAGAAGAGGATGGAATGCTCCCTTTTATCGATGTTCAGATATCAAGGCAGGAGGACGGAACCCTCCAGACTGGCGTGTTTCGAAAAGCGACAAACACGGAGAAAATTCTTCACTACAACAGCAATCACCCCCTGTCGCATAAATGCAGTTGCGTCCGATCGCTTTTTCGCCGCATCCAGACACACTGCAGCACAGAGGCTGAGAAGCTGCGAGAACGTAAAACCCTATGGCGCCTCTTTCTCACCAGTGGATATCCACGCAGCTTCGTAAACAAATGCTTATACCAAAGGCATACAAAGACCGAAGGTGAGCCTAAACAAAGACCTGAAACCTTCCATGTCTTGCCCTATGTGAGGAACGTCTCAGAAGCCACTGAGCGCGTGTTAAGACCGCTAAACGTGGGCGTTGGCCACCGACCGGAGGCCACCATCCGTCGATTAGTCATGCAACCAAAGGGCCGACTACCACCCGCAGACACCTCAGGCGTTATTTACCATGTCAACTGTCTAGACTGCCTGGCCAACTACTGCGGCATGACGAACAAACGACTGAGTACGCGCATGCACGAGCACACTTTGGCCGTAAGGTGAAAGGATATTCGAGCACACGTCATCATGCATAGTCTAGAAAACAACCACCGGTTCGATTTTGACGGGGCTCAAGTGCTCGGCCGAGCCGAAAACAGACTGGCGAGGGAAGTCATCGAATCTTGGCAGTCAGACGCCAACTCTATCAACCGCAGCATTGACCTACCAGTGCCCTATGAGGCCGTCAAGCACCATTGGCGTACAAGAGGAGGACCAATAAGAAACGAGGCGGCTAGACCTATCGCAAGTGAGCACGAAAGACCTTTTTAAACCATGTAGTTCCCCCTATGCTCTATCTCCGATGATGCGCTTGAGTATGAGTGTGAAACGTCAGACAATTATATATCTTCTACCCCAGAGATCGCCTTATCTTCTCCATATGTATATGTATATGTATATATATATATATATATATATATATATATATATATATATATATATATATATATATATGATAATGTGGAACCGACAAAGAGACAAGGGGAGACCGGAATGGCCATTTCTGGCTCATTAGCCGTCATCAGCCAGTCATACCCAATCCCAAGTGTGGAACACCTGGGATTCGAACCCGCGACCTTTGGTATTTGAGTCGAACGCTCTACCATTGAGCCACGGGCTCGTTGCTTTGTCGGTTGCGATCGGGAATATGATGATAGTGTGTGGCTCACCGATCTGCCTAAGGAACATTTATGTTCCGTTGTGCCCTGGAACTCAGACTAGAGCCCTCACAGGCGGTCGCATAGCGACGTGTAGCATATGTTGATAATGTGGAACCGACAAAGACAAGGGAGACCAGAATGGCCATTTCTGGCTTATTAGCCGTCATCAGCCAGTCATACCCAATCCCAAGTGTGGTAGAGCGTTCGACTCAAATACCAAAGGTCGCGGGTTCGAATCCCAGGTGTTCCACACTTGGGATTGGGTATGACTGGCTGATGACGGCTAATAAGCCAGAAATGGCCATTCCGGTCTCCCTTGTCTTTGTCGGTTCCACATTATCAACATATGCTACACGTCGCTATGCGACTGCCTGTAGCCTAGTCTGAGTTCAAGGGCACAACGGAACATAAATGTTCCTTTAAGCAGATCGGTGAGCCACACACTATCATATATATGTATATATGTATATGTATATATATATATATATATATATATATATATAAAAGAAGAATTTTACTGCATTTGTCTCCTGTTTTCGAAGACTCGCAAACGCAGATAGCAAGTTCTTTACACCGGGAATGATCTAGTTATAAACTCTTAACCTGTTGGCAACTCAGGCCATCTGTCCAGCATGATCATATCGAAATAGGCTGCATTTCTTATGGCTCACGCAATTTCATCTAATTCTTGAATTTCCCTTCACCTTTTGCAGGAACCGGAACAAATCCTTCTCCTTAATGGAAAACCAACCTCCAAATTATAAATGGGAACCCAAATGACTAAACTCAGTTTCCTACCGTAATCATGAAACGTGGAATTCCTTCAACCCTCGAGTGTTTTCCCACAAACGAAGACCTTAGTACAATGTCTACGCATAAAGCTGTCAAGGGCACATGATGTGCACAAGTTTTTCCCGAACAACAAATGCCAGCTATGCGGACTATTGAAAACGCCGAGGACCACGGACAGTATAAATGACAGATAATATTTCAGTGCCTCGGCAGCTTTAAATAAAACAGACATTTTTAGGGCCAGGACACTTAAAGCGTCACAATTACTATGAAAATGACACGGTTTACACTGACTGAATTAATAAGATTTGGCGGTTGCCATGGGACAGTCTTTTCATCTGTCACCTGATATCTATGGGAGAAGAACATGAAATTTCTGGCTCCATATACCTCAAAAGCTCTACTCTCATCCAGCCTCAAACGGATTGGACTACTTTTATCATATCTTTAAGCAGGGTGCTTTAACCAAGGGCTTACAATAAAGGAAGACGCGGGTTCGGCTGATTGCCATAGGGTGAAGGCATTCCCATCACCAAGATCATGCCTGAATTTGCACAGGCCATCCTGACGTGGTCCACCATATGAGGTTCCCATGGGCCCCATCAGGGCCGTAAAGTCTGTTCCTCCTCCTCCTCCTCCTCCTCCTCCTCCTGCTCTGCTTCTTCTTCCTCCTCTTCCTCACGAGCACCGCTAGCAGCGAAACCTGCAGTTGAGTGGAAAAATACAGAGGCACTGACTGATGGTGCCGGGCTGGGCGTGTCCCCACGGGAGAAATAGGATGCAGCAGCATCAAATTCTTCGTCCAGCGAGGGAGATAGCGGCTCAGTGTCCGATCTGCGCAGTAGGGCAGCCTTCGAGTCGATGGACCGATCGTCAACTAGCGATTCGACATCCACGTAACAACTGCCCATGTTCATTGGTCTCGTGGGTGTAGTGGTGGGGGACTTCAGGCAGTCTGCTCTTCCGAGGCGCGTAAGAGCGGCTCCATAGCACCAATACCTGCGTTTTCCTCTGCATTCTCTCCCCTCCCAGGTAACTCTATTCTTTTGCTGTCTTGCGGCAGTGGAGTAATCTTTCGTTTGACATAAGAGTACCTTTCGATGGGCGCATAAGGCAACTTGTAGCGACTGAAAAGAAAATAAACAAGGACATTTTTAGTCGTTGTTATTATGACAGGATTCTGAAACGAAAACTTGACCCTATTTCAAAATGTTACAACCTCATGGTTAGTAATGGAGTTTAAAAAGGGTCTTTAAAGTACAATAGTCATCAGATAAGTTGATTTAAAATACGTTAAGAGACCACATTCATCTCCGTATCAATCTTGTGCGTGGGAGTAGAAGCAGTCAAAATCGGGGTGGAATAGAAAAATTAAAGATTCTAGCTGGTAAGCAAGAGTATTGGATCAGCTGTAGCAATTTGCAGAATAATGAAGTACTCCCTTGATAATTATTTAGGAACTTTACCCGATATTTATCCAGACGTTCAGCTAGGCATGCTGGCATGTACGCTATAATGAAAGGCATGGAATATGATCCACTGTACCCCACTAGAGCTGGCATTGTCTGAGCAGATAAAGGCAACTACCTCATGGATTCACCTTGATCAAAGGAGCATTTCGCAGCATCTGCCTAACTTTAGCTTTCCCTAATCACATCCCAGTGGCAGCTCCGAGGTCAGCTGATTAAAAAGAGATCAGGCGCTGTCACTGACTTGACCTGAACTCACAATCCGATGGTTTGATCGTCAATTTTGACAAGGTCCATCGTGTGCGTGCCACGCAAGGGTTGGCACAGAGACAGTGACTTGCGCGTGAATAAGATTTAGGCAGTATCTACTACACTCTCTCTCTCTCTCTCTCTTCTTCCTACCTGAGCCTGGTGTTATGGTCAAGTCCAGAAGACCTGAGGCGGGAGAGGGCTCAGGTACCTGGCACGACCGGGACCACCTCTAGGCATGCCGTTACACCCGGCTCAGATCCCACCGAGTGGGGGTGGCAAAGAGGCTACATTAGAACGGAGCCATTGCAGCCGGACCCTCGGTCAGCCAATCGGCCACTCCATACAAACACACACAGCACTAACTGCGAGATTTGAGTTATAGCGTCAATTGATAAACTTCCAAGCCAGTTAAAGCATGTGACGCATCATTTTCCTTCCTTTTAGATTGGTGCGATGGCGAAACCAATGCTGGGTAACCGGCTGAAAGATTTGTGAATGAAAACACCCTGATCGTCAGTATGATTTGACCAGTTGCTCGTAGCTGTCAAGACCAAGAGCAATCGTCTTGTCAGCAAGTTTACTTACTTCCGGCAATACGACTGATGAAGAAGGCGAAAGAAAATGTGAAAATGGTTTTTTAGTAGCAGTCACTCAACCCCTTCCCCTCTCAAGTTTAACTGACAATGCACTAGTCTGTTATCTACCTCAGGTTTATCAACCTCCAAATTCTATTGCTAGTTTTATAGTCTTTGTTTCTCTGGTAGAGAAAATATACTCATCAACCTCCAGCATAGAATCAGTGCCATTAATTACTATCAAAAACATTACTAAATCTCAGCTTTGTGGGTAAATTATTAGACACAGTATGTCTCGGTAGGTCATGCAACACTGACTACCATGCAGCTGAACCAAAAAATGGACGGCAAACGTAAGAAGAACAGACCTTTAGCTAAGATAGCTCCTTATACTGCGTGCCGGAGACCACTGTTATACACCATTAAAAAAAAACGGTTGAAACTAAGAAGGACCAATACCACTCAAGAGGGATAACATAAAACCCAAGTGCGATTCGGAGGTAACGTCCTTCGCTGTGTGTGCATGTGAGCAAATGATTTCACCCCCCAGAACTTTGCAAAGAATGCAAAAAGGAAGAAGATCCTAACTTGAAAATGATTCGGAATTCATCTCATCCCGACTCAGGCTCTGAACATACACATTTCTGCGATATAATACGACCATCTCTACTCTTTTTTCCCAACTTAAATATCATTTGCCTTGATGAATAGTCTACTTAATTTAACTTTTCCGATGCTTTTTAGTAAAACTTCCACTGCACGCACTTTAATAAGAAAAACGTATAAATTTGACTATTTTAAAGCACAACTGAGCAGAGTTGCCCTCTTGTTCATTTCACAGAACCATGCATTCACTTCGTCCCCAAGCGTCTGATAAGGGAGTTCAAGTTTCAGGCTTGTTGAAGGTAGTGCTGGGAGTGATTACTCAAATACTGTCGAACTGGGCAAAACGGACTGTCAAATATTTAGACTTTCTGGCGTTACATTAATATGCAAGTGTAACTTTTCAAACAGCAAGATGAGATTGAGTGTATATGGAGACTTCCTGTAGGCGACAGGCAGGTGAAATGGAAGTCGCCGTACCTGACCAGCAAATAGTATCTCATAAAACCATGTTCGCAAATTAATTACTACCGCCCTCACCTCACAGGGCTTTTTCAGGCGAAATTAACAAAACTTACCCTCTTTAGTCAACCGTATTCAACATCAGACTACAGCCATAAGTTCGATAGGCAAGGTAAAATTAAAAAACACCAGAACTACGTGTTCAACAAAAGTATTTGTAAAAGAAATCGATGTTCGAGCACTGTGGATCTTAGGAAAGAACAAAGGACTAATTTGGGTAAAGATGCCACATATTGCTGCCTAAACAGGACACAGGAAAAGGAACCGTCCACAATACACGTGGCTTTGAACTAAATTCCAAGAAAGTTATGTTTAGAATTAAGGCGAGGGTTAGGCTTCAGTTTAGGCTAAGGTTAGGATCGGAGTTGGGGTTAGGATCATGATTAGGCTAACGGCTAAGTTTACTATCGACTTAACTGAAGGGTTGATGTTTAGGTGAAAGTTAAGTTTAAGGTTAGGCCTACTGTTAACGCTTAGACTGATTTATTTACCCTTCCTGAAGTTTGCCGCAAGGCCACCTATTTGAAGCGGGAACGGTGCTTCCTATTCTCCTGTCCTGTTTAGGCAGCCATACAGGGCATCCCTACCCTTATTTGTCCTGCCATGCTTCCAGGTGCGAAATCGGCCCTCTAGAGTACTTTGGGAATTTAAAGCGTCCGTACGCACAATAAAAAGCCTTCGTTTTTTCATAAAATTTAATCCGTTTGTCGTTTTGGAATAAGAATTGCGAAGAGTAATAGAAACTGTTAAGCAGATTAGGTTGAAATACGTAAGTTTCATCGGTTCGAAGTTAAGCGTATTTGCCAAACGTGCCACCACTGGGACATGGGGTAGAGTCTTGTTAACTGTACTCGTAAGAAAATAGTCACACGGGAGCCAGGTTTGCTATGGCAGTTCGACCGTCGATTTAGACGAGGTCCACCGTATGCTCCACACCAGATGGTGCAGGGACGGTGACTTGCGCGTGAATTAGTTTTAAGTGATAGTACCTTGCGCTGCAGCTACCACACTCTCTCCTCCTCCCCCACCTGAGCCCGGTGTCAAGACAGAGTCAAGATGACCGGAAATGGTAGAGGGCGCAGGTTTGCTAACTGACTGCAGGACGGCAGTGGGCAACGCCTCACAACGCCCCGACACGAGGGCATGTTCATTGGCGCAACCCGATGCCTGGGCTGGTCGTCTGTGGTACACAAAAGCGGGCTGTTATTTCGCGCCCAAGTCCAGTGCCACATGGCTGACAGGCTCGGACAATGGATTGGTGATTAAGATAAGGATAAGGGTTGCTTCACACCAGGCTGGTCTGCGCTAATTCTAGAAACGCCTAGTAGGAAGAATACAACTAGTCGATTAGCAGCCCCAACAAATTCTATTACTTCCAACTGCTTTCCATAGACTCGCTGGCTTACTGCTAATTAGTGGCTAGGATACTGCTAAATTAGACCCAAAACAGAGACCTCAGTAGCCTCAAGCAGTGGCTTTACGTCACGTCAGGCACTGTCCCACTTAATTTTCAGTCGGTTCACTTCAGACAGACCAGTGACAAACTGGTGATGGCAAAGAGGTAAAAAGAGAGAGAGAGATCAATAATGTTCGGATGCAGCGCTATGCAGTCATTACGACAAACTACTAATTGTGCCTTTGAGTATTTCTAACTAACGGAACACTCTGATCACACTCAGGGCTCGAGTGTCAGGCTGTATTGGTGCCTGCATAATGTGACCTCTTCCGCACCATCAAATATGTGCAATCCATAATGCCCCAGCTAAAAGCCGGCTTGTCCAGAGTTGGGCGTCATCACTCGTGCAACAAGTAGCGTGATTTTACACTGTGCACATACGCAGCCAGAAGCCTCTTGATGCTATCCAGCCACCGCAGCACGTCTAATGTGGTACAGAAGGGTGAGGTAGATACGGCTTCAATCTGTTTCATTGGGAAAAGTTTTCCCGTCACGCAATCTTTGCGATAGGAGTGGTCTTCATTGCTTCTATGGGACTCACTTTTATTTAATCCGATTGCCTAACACAGACATCTTATTAGATCATTGACACCGTCGAGTGTTTCACAATGAAAAACCATCCGAAAAATAACATAATTGTGGCTTCTGTTGGTTCTTTGAGAAAATGTAGTGCTATGTTTGCTGACACAGGATTTAAATAGTCTCTGGACAAAGAAAAAGTTGCAAAGTTAAACTGAGACAATAGGTTATATGGCGAAACTGTTAGTTAAATGTTTTTATTTAGAAGATATGGCCATTAGCCATTGGAAAGCTGCCTCAAAGAGACTAAACAGCACGTGCATTGAGAAGTATTTTATTTAGGTGATGCAGGAGGAATTTCGGTAGAGAGAGTAAACTGCCTTTGCTTTCAAAGTTATCTAGTGCAGAAATTCGTATTATATTTAGGAGATTTTGTAAGAAATACATTCCCGCAATTTTATTTTGGCCTTTTTATGCACCTTTTTCGCTGCATGCTGAAGATCTGGTGAAGATTTATCGTTTAGTTCGCAGTTTACGGACGATTTCCAGACAGTTAAGGTGCAACTAATTATGCATTTTAAAAGGGATGTTTTCGCTTATAATTTGCAAAAAACACACCTTTCCTCTATTAGAAAAAAAGTTACACAAACAGTTCTGTCTTTTACTTTACCGTGTAGGCGCTGAATATTAGACCCAAAAATTTCCTCTTAAGAAGATTGAATGCATGTGATGTAAAATATTGGAAGTTGCAAAAAGGCCGCTCAGCCGAGCATATTAGGCCACAATCAAAACTCGTTCTTCATTTTTAAGGTGCTAGTAAAGCCGAGCTACAGGGCTTATTGGTATATTTTCTACGCTGGTCCCCGAGATCATCGTTAGACTTGAGTATATGTGCATAAACAGTTAAAATTTCAAGCTGACTTAAAAATCGATACTGGTTTTTTTATTGCACCAATAAGCAGCTGTAATGTGCATCAGTCTGTGGTGACTGGTCCTCGTTTGTTCCAATTTTCCCTGAGCTTTTTGTTCACGGAACCTCACTAAATGTGCCGATTGATGCATAACCCCAAGAAACTGTCGGCCGTTTTTGGAGAGACAGACTCCGACGATGCGAATTTTGTGTCAGCCGAAGTGTGCTTTTTATCAAGGTTGTGCATGGCCACTTGAGACAGATTGTCGCACCTCTTGACCGCCATTTGACTTTCACGGATGCGTGTGGAGGCAGTTGTTCCCGTTTGGCCATCATATACGGCATTATAGGCATCGCATAACATCTTATAGATGGCTTCTTTCTTAGAAAGATAACTAATCCTAACAGTAGAGTGTACAAGTTGAGTGCATGAAGTAGTAGTCGGTTTGTGCGCCACTTTTATTTGGTGTTTCCGCAACTGTCGTTCCATGAGTTCAGTTATATGTCCAATATAAGGAAGGATTCGCTATGTATTTGTTTTGGGCACCTGATTGGAACTATCAAGTTCCCTTTTCTTTTGATACTTATTGTTCCACGCATCAACGTACAAAATCCAACAGGCAAACAGCAACTAGTAACAGAGGTAGAATAACATTGTTGAAAAAGTCAAGAGGGACTGTTTTGTCAGAAATTACATTCTGCATATCTTGATAAAGTGGAACCGACAAAGACAAGGGAGACCGGAATGGCAATTTAGGGCTTATTAGCCGTCATTTGTCAGTCATTCCCAATCAAATGTGTGGACCACCTGGGATTTGAACTAGCAATCTTTGGTAGTTTTGTCTAACCCTTTACCATTGATCCACACGCCCATTGTTTTGTCGGCTGCGATCGCGAATAGGATGATAGTTCGCGGCTCACTGATCTGCTTATGGAAAATGTATGTATCGTTTTGCCCCGAAGCTCACTTTAGAGAACGCGCTGGCGGTCACATAGCTAGCAGTCACGTAGCACATTTTGATAAAGGGGAACCGACAAAGAGAAGGGAGACTGGAATGGCCATTTTTGACTTATTAGCCGTCATCAGCAAGTCATACCTATTTCCAGAAGTGGAACACCTGTTATTCAAACCGGCGATCTTCGTTAGTTGAGTCGAATGCAGTACCATTGATCCACGGGCTCGTTGTTTTGTCGGTTTCGATCGGATCTACGATGATATTGTGCGGCTCTCAGATCTGCTTAAGGAACATGTACGTTCCGTTGTGCCCAGGAGCTCACTTAAAAGCCCTCGCAAGCAGTCGGATAGCGGCATGTGGTATATTGTTATAAAGTAACCCCAAAAAATACAAGGGAAAATGGAATGGCCATTTCTGACTTATAAGCCGGCATCAGTCAGTCATACGCAATCTCAAGTGTGGAGCACCTGGTATTCGAACCTGCGACCTTTAGCAATTTGGGTCAAACGCTCTGCCATTAAGCCACGGGCCAGTTGATTTGTCGCATGTGATCGGGAATATTATGACAGTGTGTGGCTCACCGATCTGCTTAATGAACATGTATGTTCCGTTGTTCCCTGCCGCTCAGTTTAGAGCCATCGCAGGCTTCTTATAGCGACGTGTAGCAAGACAAGCCGAGAATCTGCCGAATCCTGGACCGCCGATGAGAACTCGGTTAACCGATATATCGATCTGGTCCCGGGATAGAGATCCCTGCACAGTCTCCTCCGAACTAGCGTCACTGGTGGCTGATGGGTTCCTGCCCCCTATAACTGTTGCTAGTTTCGTGTTGCCGTTTTTGTCTCTCCAGTAAGGATTCGAAAGCTCAGACGAAAAAATCCATGATTCCAACGAGCGAAAAACCTTATTCTTCTTTACTTTTACTTATATACCCGAATGTAAGCATGGACCTCTTTTCGTAAAATGCAGATTCAGATCTTATCAGCTACATCAAGCAAACTACGTTAGAATGCAGTCTTAATGGATGAATCAACTGGTCTGGCTGAAGTCATCTATTGCTTGGTCCATAAAATTTGGAGTGAAATGGGGTGAAGACACAGTGAAAAGAGGGCAAATGAAACGAGAGCATCAGTAAACTGAAATTGATTTTATACATACCTAAATGTCTGATTTTGCTCTTCCATCTGTCTGAGGGCGAATCGCGAACTCACAAGTCGCTCGGCATGCACTGGTTGTCTGCGTTCCGCCTCGTCGCGCAGAGACAATCGGACGGGCGAGCTCTCATCTCCCATTACAGCGGACGTCTGGGAGAAAGGCAAAACCAAATCCAACTCAGAAGCAGGAGCTCAAAGAAATGGGTGGCTCCTGATGCCGGAAAGTGGAGCAGAAGTGAATAAAGTTTATATTCCTTTTAAGTTAGTAAAGAGGAGAAAGAATTTATAGTTAACTAATCGATTCTTTTTTTGCCTTTATTGGTACAGCCTACAGTGATACTTTACTTTTAGTTAACATCCAATTGGGAAAGATAAATAGAAAAAAATATATCAATGCACATTTTCCAAATGATTAAGTACGGCAAAATTACGCCAGGAAGTGTGCGTTGATGGTACGTTACTGATAAATGCAAATGCATTGCAGTAAAACAGAATAGAGGCAGGAGAAAAACGGAGCTTTCAGGAGTTTTTCTGCCCAATGTCCTCGCATATGGCTGCAGTTAATGAAAATATATTCTAAACTGCGCGCGTTTTAGCATTTTGATAACGAATTTCTCACGAAGCTCAAAAAGGCTCAAAAAACGATTCATGTTCTACTCGTGTTTGCAACCAGGAGCATATGTAATCTTGTTCAATATAGAATCCTTTGCAAGTACTTGTTAAGGCGTAGTCTCTATCTGCACGCTTTTCTATTTTTTAGTAAATTCGGGACCATTCACCGGTTTGCTACACCCTTTGTCCAAGGCTGAGGGAACACAAAGTTAAAAGTATATTATAGTCTTATAAACAGATTGAATCATTCGGTTCCAAGGCTAAATTATTAAAGATGGCTGTGTTGGTAGAGCCCATGCAGATCGATGTAATTTTGGATTTATGTGCATATGTGGTAGTGCGCGTGCCGGTATCCACGGGAGGTCTTGTGAAGCACTTAAAGTAACTGCTTGGTCCGAGTGTGACTAATGCAAATGTGAACCACATATAACTTATGCAATGGATTTCCGGGAGGTGATCATTGAAAGTTATGGAAAGGTGTTAATCAGCTATGATCTAATCGAATAAATGTTCTATTGGTGTTTAACAGAATGTTAGCAGCACCTGATGGCAGAGAGGGAAAACGATTTCGATAATGATGCAGCACACTTGTTTTTATCCCTACCTGGTGCATCATTTCAAACAACGCTTTGAAGAACCTATAGTCCGATATTTTCCATGGCCCTTCGCTTAGGGAACCTTCTATAGATAACACTGATGCTTACACATATTTCAGGGCCCAGACACTTTAAACCCAAAACTTACGGTAAGGATAACTTATATGGCCCTCTAAACAGGACTAGAGAACAGGAAGCTCCCTCAACGCAGATGGTTTTCGCCAACGTCGACGGAAACTAGGGTAAGGTTGATAGTTTGAGGTAGGAGAAATTTTAGGTTTAGGTTTAAATTTAAGGTTAAAGTTAGCCTTAGGATTAAATTACCCGTTAAGGTTAGGGTTGGTTTTAACTGGAAGGTAAGAGTTAAGGGTAGGATTAAGGTTAAGAATAAGGCCATGGTTTAGATTTATATCGGACTCGGGAATTTTTACTCTTCCTGGAATTATGCGAAGGGCCACCTTGCTTACGTGGATCAGGCATTCCTATTCTGGCATCCTGTTTAGGAGGCCATGGCAGGCATCATTACCGAACTTACTTGCATGGACCCATCGAAAAGCCGTTGAAATCTTTTGCTTTGTTAATGAACAACTTTGATGAGTCAGCTAGGAACCCTTCCGGAGGGACGGAAAGGAGTATTTGTACTCTGAAGGGTACCATGCTCTAACGAGGTTGAGTTTTAATTAAGGCTTACAAACCGTCGCTTAATGAAGATATATAAAACACTATCGGCCACGTGGGCTTAGAACAGTCGGAGTTGAGAAAGTCACTAATTAGGCTATTTCCGAATACATGCTTGCAAGCCGCACTTTTAGATCAACGAATAGTAAACGTTCAGCTAGTTTCACAGAGACCACATTACGAGGCGCAAAGTAATATGCTAATCGACAAAGTCAATGGTGAATCATTGTGTCGACATATTAGCAACAATTCCATATTTCTTATTCTTCACAGACAGCACCTTAGGCAGAGATTCACGCTCAGAGGCTCTTTCTCATTTGACAAATGTCCACGGAGGACTACCTCATTTATTCAAACGTAGATCTTCAGAAAAGTCTATGTAAAAGGACATAAAATACGCTTCACTTAAATTTGGCTTCTATATCAGATAAAATAAAATGTGAAGCATTTTCTTTCGGGAATTAATTTAAAGCAGGCGTATACAGCAGAATTTATTGTAACCAAGAAATTTCGTGACGGCTTATCAACTGCAACCCGTCTTTGCATAACACAGATAACGAATGAAAATGGACAGCACTACGTGAACAGTACTACGTGAACAGTACTACGTGAATTGCTGACACTTTGCACCAAAAATGTTCAACTGCTGTTTAATGGGCAAAGCTATAGACAAATTGATGGAGTCGCAATGGGAAGTCCACTCGGACCAACCTTCACCGATGTTTTTATGGGTCACCTAGAAGAAAGGTGTCTTCCAAATTAAAGATGACAACATTATACAGAAGATACGTGGATGATATATTTGCGATTGTTGATAACAAGAAAGACGCCGAAGACCTTCTTTCTACCATGAATACATTGAATCCTAAGATAAAATTTACAATGGAAATGAAACAGAGCAACACGTTACCTTTCCTAGACGTCCTCATGTTCAGAGAGGATGATGACTCAATAAGGCGCTCTGTCTTCCACAAAAATACTTGGAAAGGGCAATACTTTCACTTTAAAAGCTTTGTACCAGTACAATGGAAACGAAATCTGTTACATACACTTTTTCAAAGGGCGAGAAATATTTGCTCTAGTGAAACTCTAGATACAGAAATTGCCTGCATCAAATCCGCCTTACTTAACTGTGGATATCCTGCACGTTTCATTCAAAAATATAGCAACAACTTACGGCCAAAAATGGGGGAATATTCAGTTCCAAAAAAGCCCGTTAGCATATACTTACCCTTTAAGGGTAACAATATTTCTAATACAATCAAGCGACGATTATGCTGCACCATAGGAAGAACATACAATGCAGCTCAGATCATCTTTATCAATCATAATAGAAGCCTGCCAATCAACCATCCAAAGGATGCCTCACCGTTGCAAGCCACCCCAAATTGTGTTTATGAATTCACGTGCACTTGTGGATGCAAGTACATTGGGCGAACGCAAAGGCAATTAGCAACCAGAGCCGTTGAACATTTACCAAATTGGTTGTTTAAACAAGCAAATAAAGAACCACGTTCTTTGATTACTAAACATCTACTAGACAGTGGTCACTATGTAGACCTCAAAACCGCTTTCCGAGTTCTTGTTCGGGCACGAACAACTCGGACTTTGCACTACTTGGAAGCAGCGTATATACGTAGGGAGAAACCCAATCTTTGCAAGCAACTAGACCACGTGATCAATCTACAATTGCCCTGGTGATTTTCACCCTAGATGATTCATGGTTTTAGTTGTTTAAGCTTCTCCCCACATTTTATTTCCTGAAGGTCTTTATGTTGTCCTCTGTGCCTTGCTGTTATGTATTGATTTTGTGTTAATTCAAACTGCTGTTCATTTTAATTCGTTATCTGTGTTATGCAAAGACGGGTTGCAGTTGATAAGCCATCATGAAATTTCTTGGTACCAATAAGTCTTGCCATATACGCCTGCTTTAAAAACAAAATGCTCAATTAAGTAGGTTTCGTGGAGAAACCTTAATTAAATAAACACTAAGATAAAACTATTCTACTTTGCATACACAACATAGCCGGTAATTTTACCTCCTTAGTGCGCTATATTCGTATAACATGTGACACCTGTCCTATGATACAACGTTCGTTTTCGCCATTAGCTTTCTGGGATCGAGAAAGCTCCCAACCACAACGGTGAGGGTGGCGCGCTTACCTGACTTGCGTATTTATTTCACTTCATAAGGCCTATGAGGTACTGATAATCAATAACGACGGTGAAACATCTATAGGCGTTTGGCCTGCTGCGACCTTAGTGTGCGATCTATGTTTGTCTTTCAGAAACACACAGCCTTGTTTTTATCCTGTCAAATTCTTCCTAGGGCCAAAATGACGTAATAAAAAGCAGCGCTATTTAGCCATTTAAAGTGCTAAAACCAGATTTCAAGAATTGGTAGTTGATCATATCTAGTGACTGCAGCATGGTTGAGTATTGTTAATGTAAGACCTTCCAAGATGGGTCTACATAGCCCTTTCCCTCTTAAAAATTGGTGTGCGCTACAGAAATATTACTGAAATATGAAAAAAAGAGAAGTTGGCATGTGGCTTTAACAGAGGCTAAGTGAGATTTTAATGGACAATAGTTTGATGGGTCATCTGCTATCTTTTCTTTAAATTCATATAAAAATATTTTTCAGCAATTCAAACGTACTTTACAAATTTTTGAGTAAGTATCTATTTGCTATCCTCATGCGAATGCGAAAGGTTCCTGTCAGGCAGCAAACAGCCTTTGCAATCACATGCCGGTATGACCGCACACAGTCCAATTCGCTGTGAGAACAGCAGCTGAAAAGGCTTGAACCACAACTAGCCAAACCATTGCAGTGAAAGTTCATGTTGGGAAGGACTAGTGCTTACCTTTCTCAGGTGAGCGGGGATGCCCGTGTCAAGTTGTTTAGGGAATGCCCGATTTGGCTGATGTATGAATAGACTACAAAAAAGAATTACATCCATTTATTTTAAAACGGTGAGATAGAACCGTAGTGGAAGTGCACATTATGCAAGCAATTAGAACTGGCAGGTGGACATCGGTCGTATGAGTTTCAAAAGCAGTATGCCGGTGCAATATACATGCAAAGTATGATCTGTCCATCGCAGTAGCTATTAGGGCATTTTCATCCGCTTTATTGGGGTATGCTCCTAGTATAATAAGGATGGAACATACCACCCAAAGATTGGGATTTCAGGAAAAGCAAAACGCACAGTAACATAAAGACTCAAGTTTACCCCTTCAGGTGCATACATCCAAATCACGCAACCGGAAAATCCTAAACGGTGAATTGGCCATTAGTTTCACAGTTTATTCAGTTGAGCCAGGGATTTACACTCTGACAACTGTAAGCAAGAATAATGGCCATCATCACTGAGCATTATTAATTTATCGAACCCTGCTGCAAGACAGTAAAGGTATATTCTGATTTGCCCTTGAATTCAAGTCAGAAGACCTAGTTGACCATTGTTATATCCTGACTAGGCAGGAAATAGGAATGATTGTCCCTGTATATGCTCTAGTTGAACACTTACTAATTTGTTTATCAGGAGAAACAAACGAAACTTAAATAAATAAATAAATTCATGTATCAATATCTGATTGCATAATTACTCTGTTTGAAGACTCAAATCAAAAGGATGCTTACTCTGAGTATAGTTCAAATTTTCCTCCTGATAGAGGCTACTAGTATCAGAATCGTGTAAAATAGGTTGTCACGTAACCGCGGAAGTGACCTTAATCGTCTGATCCCAGTAGATGCCCTTAAAACGACAACTGAATGCCCCAATCTTTGAGCACGGATTGTAACCTTATCGATAGTAAATGGATAACTTAATCCAGGTAGGCAAAAACCTACCAGATTCCTGAAGAACTGACTTAACCGAAACAAAAAACAAAAGGACGAGTGCATGACTTGTAAGGCATCATTTAACTATCTCAAGTTACTGCCTTGAAAATGACTGAACATTATTGATAAATGTCACCTCCCAAAAATCTTACACGCGCAATAAACGATACAGCCTGAAAATTACTTTTGGACCTCAAGTCAGACTTTCCATAGAACAATTCTGTTTGCATTAAAATAACCAAACAGACAGTGCAGTCAAATATAATGGCATAGACTCTAAGTTATTTTTTGTAGTGCAATAAGCGGAACATGCCAGTTATACGCTCCTTTAAGATTTTAACAAAACAGTAGTTCCATAATGAACCACTTGTTCAAAAAGTAACCATGGAGCTGCTCTTATGTATTTAGACTGATAGTCGTCTCAAAACTGTGGGTGTGCTAGAGGTTTCCCAGACTGTTCATCTTTTTCGAGGTCGACACATCTAAACAATTGGGAAATTTTCGATTTCCTGGTCAACCGCAAGAACTTGGAGCGGATTTCATTGCTTCATTTTGTATAATGTTTTGTAGGCTAAATGCCCCCACTTCTCAAACTATATATGCTTCATAAATGCTCGATCACAGCAATGACAACATAGGGTAATTTTTAAGGAGTCCATCGGACGTAGTCACTTAGTTCAGCCGGTTCTGGCGTTTTAGGATTCCAATTTGTTCTACTATTATAACCAATGGGAAAGACATCTGCATTTCTTCACCAGAGAACTCTCCCAACATGTTTTTAAATAAAAATAGTGGCGTAAGTTCTTATGGAGTAAATGTTCGTGTTACGCCTAGGCAAGGCCAGGAAAGCTAAACTATCAGAATTATCTTTTGAGTATAGAACTGAAATATGATATTTCTCGCAGGTAAAGGGACAAAATCAGCAGTCTATTTGTTTACAAGGATTGAATTCCTAATAAGCGAATAATGCCCCATACACCTTTCTCATTAGTTAACACAGCAAAATTCACTGTTGGAATTTGCATTCCCCTTAGTGCAACGTCACCAATATGCTGATGAGATTTTATTATAATTATCTCGGTTGAACATTTATTTGAAGCCACGGAAACCTAACTGAAAATTCTGCCAAGTTTAGCAATATCACGTCCTCTATGAATCCGAAATCGCTAAGCAGATACGATTCCTCATTAGAATTTGGAAGTCCGTCTGATCGTGAACATAAAAAGTCTCAAAGGGTTAAGAAAAGAGGTAAGTACGTATTTAATGTACAAATAATATTATGGTGCCCCACCACCTACGAAAAATAGCTTTCAAATTTCAGCAGAAGGAGATTTACAAGACAACCATCACCAAAAAAGCAGAAAACAGCAGAAAACAGTAGAAAACAAGAGAAAATCTTGGGTGGCTAAACCGGATATTCCCTCCTCTTGAAACGCTGACGGAGTATTTTCCTAGGATTAAAAAATATGTAATAAAGGAGTAGTAATTCTTAAGGAAATTGCAGCCTCTCGTCGTAAAGAAGAGGCGTAAACCGACGAGCTTATATAACCCTGTTATTAAACCTGTTTTTGTCAGCCGACCTCGTTAAAAAGGTCAACGTTTTGGTCGCGGGTACGAAGAAAGGTGTCAAACCATAACAGCACTAGCGTTATTAAACTTTGATCTCTAGGCTGAGTATGGTCAAACAACTCAAGATTCCAACATGACACCGAGACCAACCAATCAGTATTCTGTCGTCTACTGCAAAACGTACGTGCCTCAGCCAATCCTAGTGCTAATTTTCGGATGCTTCGTACACTGAATGATACAGATGTAGGAACAAAGGTAGAAGGCAGCTGTGCACACATGCACTGCCTGCAAATATACTGGTACTCAAATTTCATTTCCATGACAAGGCGAAATTGAAAGGTACTAACCATAGAGCGTTTTACTTGAGATCCTGTTACAAATATTGACAAAGAAGTCAATGCGTGATATGATAAGAGAAGTGGAATAGCGAAGAACAAAGAGCCCGTATACTGCCCGCAACATGATGCTAGGCTCATTTGTGTCCTGAAGCAGTTATGTGGTAAATCGCGATTTTCAAAAATGGAAGCTTAATAAACCAAGTCAGGAAACTAGGTTAAACAGAAAACCCCATCACTTTTACCAATTACTCTTCAGGAAAATCTGCAATAAATTTAAACCAACAGTCACCTACTACCTAAAGGGTTCTGCACTATGGGCCATTTCCCCCTACGGGCACAATGTTTTCATACAATCGTAGGGCATACAAACTGAGAAGAAGTAGATGCAATTGCTCTGACAAGAGCTTTATTCGCTTGGCCTTTCGGATTCCAACTCGAACCCAGCATCAGGGACTGTATCAGATACGGGTATCTGATACTGTCTCTGATGATAAGTTCGATTAGGAATCCGAAAGGCCATACGAATAAAGCTCTTGTCAGAGCGATAGCATCTACTTCTTCTCAATTACTTTCTGAAACTCGCATTTTCGCTTGTATTGGTCACGCAAGCTATTTATTCAATTTATTGGTTGCCCCTAGGACATATGGTCTAGTTCGCAACGACAGACCCATATAATAAGCTACCGAGCAAGTAATTATATCCGTTCTATTCGGTTGTAATCGGCGGTTGCAGACTGACAGGTTTGTAGGTCCTCGATTTCTACGGTTCACGATTCCAAGTCGATTGCTCGCATTGATTGAACGTGTGCCTACTAGGCCATTAGCCCAAAAAGCTCCACAGGTTTTTGATATTTTTAAAATCAAGAAAAACAAGACAAGAAATCAGTTGATTTCAACGAAAAGAAGAAACAACTGCGAATAGATTTCCTTGTTGTCCTCATAATCTTCTTTCAAATTAGGAAATAATGCAACACGCAGCTGAAATCTGAAAGATTTAATGGAGGCTCATGCAAAAATAGATTTTTAAGCAGGACAAATTACGTGCAATTTGAGGTCTGCAAATACTGCAGATGAGAATGATGGTGCACCAGTGCTCGCCTTTCTTTTAGTAGTTTTTTAGCCAACACTTGGCCCCTGTAAAGCCTCTTCCTGCCCGATGATCTTTGTAAGGTGTTCCTCCAATTAAAGTAGAGGGACGAGACTAGGGTTGACTTTCTATCGTTTACTTTTATATCAGATCACAATAGCATAATGAAAACCACGTTTCCTAAATTTTTAATTATAGAGGACTATTCAGCAGGAGTCGTATTCTTCTACTCGTTTCATTTGACGGCTGTTTGTTATTGACCACCGAAAACTTTGAAGTACAGGTAATTATGTCTACTTTAATCAAGTTTGCCTACCTTGAAGCATGAGTCGGACGTGATCTCTGGTCTTCTTTGAGAGTCCAGTTCCGATCCACCTGAGCGTTTGCAGTAGACGGGAACCTACTGTTAAAATCGGGCACTCTCACTGTAAATGCTGGATCCGAGTGATGGCCTGGACCGACATTCTCTTCAAGAGGTATCACCTCGACAAAATCATCGTTCTCTCTTTCTTCGTTTTCCGTTTCCCTTTCCTCAGATATCTCGACAGGGTTAATAGGCACACCATACAAGGAGTAATTTTTTGGTCCAGTAACGTGCATAGATTTCATCTATGAAAAACGTTGAAGGAAATATACGAGATAATAATTATGTAGGCACCTTCAGACAATAAATCTGGCTGTTTCAAAAAGAATGCATTGTGCTCCACTTTTGGACAAGAAATATGAAAATATTGTTGAAATACGTGGGTTTGCTCATAAAAGTATGATTTGTATGAAGCGGAAGTTACAGGCAGTGCCGTTAGTACTTTCTGTCCCTTAATCTCTGGAAACTTCAGCCTTCTTTGCTCTAGGATTACGGACAATCTTAATCGAAGCTAAATCACCTCGAAGTTATTACCAGTTAGCTGGTCCTTATACAAGTTTATCGTTCTAATACTCTAGTAAACGTTTCACAAGAGGATTTAGTTAACTGTATCTAGTGAGCAAGAGCCTTGGCTTTTTTAAAAAATAAATTACCTATTTGCTTTTAGATACAACAAAACCGTAGAATAACAGAGGTACTAAAATACGATGACAAAGCATAATCAAAAACCGGCTGCACAAGGATGAGCGATCGAAAATTTCCCATTAGAGAGCGAAGTAAGTTATAAAATGGGACCCATCTAGAAAACATGCGCAAAGCAGTAATTTGTCTGTGACCCTGTAGGAGGAAGGGGAACGTGTCAGGGTAAATGTGTGCGATTGGCCTACTATCGAGGAGCCCTTTGATAGCCAGATTATAATTGCTAAACAATCAGCAATACTGACAGGTTACTACTCATGTAAGCCACCATTGTCTAACTGTCCATGTACCGTGACTAGAAAAACAACAGGACTGACCGTGTGGCTAAGGGGATTTTTATCCATCCGCTAGGTTCCTTGGTTGCCAAATGAACCAACCGCACAATTCATTCCTACTACCTCTTGCCTAAGGGCTTCAAAAGGCTTAGAGTAAAGCTAATTTTGAGCTTAACAGATAATGATCGAGGGTCAGTGCCAGGTTACCCTCCTGGGTGAAGCATTGCACGCTTAGAACCTGCTGAGTACCTCGGGATAGCGGATACTGTCGGGATGACCCTCCTGTGTAACGACTGGCCCACCCGTCCTGGCCGTGGAGGTCTGAAGGTGGGTTGGTTCAGTGGATGCTAGTTGGTAGGTTGTGGGGTGATCTTCGAGGGACAGGCGAGGGCTTTTATGCGGTGTGGGGGGCTGGTCACTGGACTTGGTACTACTGCCACCTCCACCAACGCCAGCAGCAACCATGCCGATCGCAATAATGCGTGCGGGAACCATGGCCTCCGCCATGACCGCCACCGTCGGTTTGGAGGGAGAGAGGAAGCCGTTGGTTTGCTGACTGATGCTGGATGAACGACGGTAGCTGCCGACTCGCTGCAGTGCATGCATCATTGATCCCAGAAGGCTCATTTGGCGCTTAAAAAGAAGAGCAATATCAGAGGGGGCGGGGATTAATCTTTCAGATAGAGCAAAGTGAAACTTTTCAGATACACGGCTGGTAAATCCGGTTGCTTGCATTTCACATTAACATACGGAGAAGAAAGAAGGCGTGATAAATATCTCAATGCTGATCACAAAGCCAAATCATCCGAGGAGTCTTACAATGCGTAAGGCAACGCAAGCACTGTTAGCAGGTTAATAGCGAAAATAAAGGGCATCTTTAGGCTAATAATAATGTGAATACTTCTACTCATTCTTGTACACATTCATGTGGACAAAATATACGCAGATGCAAAAGAAAACTTCAGAAAAATAACTTTAATATTTCTAAGTTCGCTAGCAGTCCGTAGCTATCCTGAAATGCAGAACTCCGAATACGTTCAAACCCTGTAGGCACAGACGCTTCAAACTTACTTCAGTTCCATCTAACTTTTTAAGCTGACGCTGACTTATAAATTGACAAGAGGTAAAATGCAGTCGGAATATGCTTGCGAAGCATTTACTTACTTTAGTTACTTAACTAGCGATATAAACAATAATTTCACGGCTCAGATGTCCACTATTTACTTAAAATTTAGGCTCCAGACGTAAATCCCACCATGCTATGTAAAATGATTTTTGAAACATAATTTGTTTGAAAACTTACTTTATCCTCTCCAGCTGACAAGCCACCATCTTCCGTGCCCAACTCAACTGGAGTGAGTGATGCTCTTGACTAAAACGTAAATGTATCGTGAACAGGATTTAATCAAGCTTATTTATTTGCTAACATGCTTTACAATCATACAACCTTCATAAAAGCAGTAAAAACCAGTTTTCCTTGGGAATATATGCGTTCAGAATACAATGATGTTTTACTATTTTCTAAAAGGTCAAATACTAGAGGTGATACAGTAAAATGGTTTGCAGTAAAAGGGTTTCTTTGTATTTCTTCTAAGAAAGCCTATGGTTTTGGAATTTTTCGAAATACTGAATTTTGAAATTGAAGTTAAAGTAGAGGCAATGAAGGCATTCGCTATGGTCATTACATACCATGGGTCAAGTACTTAGAGTAAATTCAAATGGAAACTAAATGAGGACCACTCAAATGAGTGACTTAAATGATAAATATTAACATGTGGTCAGCGTGGGGAAAATCTACTTTCCCGATGAAAGCCAGTAGCAGGTTGTGGAGATAACAATCTCCTAAATTTGATAAATATAATGTCGTAGTCTCCTGAAAACCCAATGGCTGAACGTCAAACAGTTTTTAGATGAAAAAACAGATACCACTGTTCTAAAGTTTTTCAATTTTACTTGGTAACGTTACAGTGTTCCGATTACGTCTATTTTTCCTTCAGCATACAAGAGCCTTTTTAACGATGTGATTTCAGAAAATAGTGTCGCGGATCTAAGCCGTTTATAAACTTGCATAACTTGAAGATTCCACAACGAAGGATAAGACAAATAACAGATAAGTATAAACTAATTAATTCTTCCCACCTATCTCGTTATCAGTGCTTTTTGCTTCATCCGACATATTTGATTGTCCAAAGCTTTACCATTGCGTTAACAGATGAAAAGGTTCAAGTTATACTGGCCTCTGTACAATCAAAAGATGGCCTGATGCACCCTTACTTATTAGCTAATGAAATTAATATGTGATTGATCGTCTGCTCTTAAGTGGCCAAAAATATTTTCAATCGTAGACGGTGTTTTCATTTATAAACAAAAAAGCGATGAAAATAATAATTTATGGGCAAAATTGATTCTTGATTTAACACCGTTTTTGCATTTTATTGTCTGAACGCACACGATAAATAGGTATCCTTTTATCAAATAAAGAAATTAAATGCTCAGAAAGTCAATGAAATAACATAAAGACCGTTTTATTTCAGACAAAGTTTGGAAAATAGACGCAATCGCTAGAATATAAGCACCTGCTATTTCGGATTAGTACACAAACCCATCCTCAGAAGTAGCATCTAACATAGGGTTACAATATTTATAAGACGCGGTTGCTTTGTTACCGCATGTCTACGAAAATCAACGGCTCCCGTTCATCGAGACAAAAATGTTTACAACACTAGTTGTTGTTCAGGTTATATTTATGAAGTTTCAGCAAGATAATTCTTCTTAAAAATAGAAAAAGTTTGAGAACTTGAAGGTACGATGACAGAAAATACTATCCCGTAGGTCTTAAATTAGTTTGTATAATTAAATTTTGCTGCAAGTTTTGAATTAAACTTCAAAATAAAGCTTATTGTTCTCTCTCTCTGTTAAGTATCGATGAATGTTTACTTATAAAAGACTTTTTTAAAGATGACTTCTGATCCACCTGAAATTAGTGAAGACAGCGGATAGAGAACCAATCGTATTTTGGACATCTTTGTGCTAAATTCTGAGTAGGTAATGTTTTAGGCCACGTTTGCGGTTAGGGTTAAAACTAGAGCTAGGTCTAAGATTTGGTTTGGGGTTTTGTTTGAGGGCTCGGATTCAAACAGTGAATATATACTACTTTGAAACTAAGCCCAAAGACACGTGTATTACTTCGGTGTATTATGTCAATTTACTAAATCATTTTTTGCGGGATATTGAATCTTAGTTCACTAAGCATAGGCATCATTCTGCTGTGGCGCCAAATTCTTATAGATGATTTTCCGAAAGAAGACTGTCCTCAGTAACAACGAATGTATATTTAGAAAATGTTTTCAAGCCAAAAACTCTCAGCATACAATAAAGTTGGAAAAGATTCAAAAGCAGGTCAGTTAGATCTAATCAAAAAATTTGGTAAAACTTGACTGCAATATCTCTTTAGCCTAAGTGGATATGGAAGAACACAGTACAGAAAGAGGTCAATATTCAAAAAATAACGAACCCGGAATGGCATCATCGAATGTCGTTTGTGCTGAAAACATGGAATCAAATAAAGACAATATTATAATATGAGGGAACTGATAACATGAGCCAGGTCAGACTGGGATGAAATATATGTAGGTTTCAGGTGATTTTATTCTAAATATACATCTTGGAACAGAACATGGCATTTCTTAAGTTTATGACAGAACCGTCCAATAGTATCCTTTCTGAAGAACAGGATTCATCTAAACTACCCCTTCTTGAATACAAAAATGTCAAGTTATCTCATGATTATCATAAATGGCCAAAATTTTCCACGATGAAGATGCAAGTCTAAAATCACATGCGGAGGTAATGAATAAACTAGATTAACAGATGAAATATTAAGGCACTGAATTAACTGAAAGCGGTACTCATTATGCAAAACAACTGGGACTAGAAACGCCCTGGCTCTTAGTACGGAAGTGCACGTTCTTTGACACTGAAGCTAGGCTATATGTGACTGATAAAAGAATGCATACCTAGAGCGGTATAAGTAAAGTTTTGACAAGTTCGCAGATATTTAAAGCCAATTTTTAACGCTTTATCTCACGATCGGTGTACTGGAGCAGCTAAAATAATCCCATCCATGTTGCCCTGTGACCGGTTCGTGCATTCATATGACCCGCACCAGTGTCTGACATGTACACTTCTGCCCAAACCATATAAAAAATTAAAAACTGATTAGCGGAATTATATCAGACTCTCAGATATTTATTTACTAATCGATTGAGTTCATTGGTAACATCGTGTTGGGCACCTGTACACCAATATCAACGGCATTTGCTTGACGTGAATTATTTAATATAAATATGTTAGTTCACATATTTTTTGAACTTTGATTTTTCTTCAACAAACCAGTGGTTGTGTCCTACGATCCTTTCGGCAATTTCACTCAAACCGTCATGCTGACCTTGCTCTCTACGTGCTACGGCGAAGAAGTAGTTTGAGCTGTACCTTAATACTAATAGACCATTCATCTTCATCTTGATTGCCTCTTATCCTAAGCCACTTCATCCACTTGAGGATAAACTGACCCACAGTCACCCTACCGGTCTCTAGACGAACGCATCACAGCGTCCAAGTCATCCCAGAGTTAACTTGCAATCATAGGCAAATGGAAAATTTGGCGACTACGCATACTCGAGCACTCAAACCGAACTGAAGACAGTCCTTAGGTATCCTGTCCTCGGCAAATTCAATTGCCACCAACACAGTACTTTAGCATTTTATGCCTCCTTTTTCTCTTATGCAGCGGAGTGTGGCTTTGATCAGTGCTGCTTAAGGTGCGCTAATCTAAAGAAAATAGTGAACCTACCTGTGAGTAGGGTAAGTGTTTGTGCTCTTCGGCCTTCTTCAACTTCCACCGTCGAAACCACTCCTGAATGAGGAAGGTGGCGTAGAACTTGCCCACGGTCACATCATCATTACCTAGAATTTGGAGACAATTTGGATTATACCATGCATCCGTGCAAAGCAGCTTTCCAATTAAACACCAGAAAAATGTCACTTCTCACAAAGTACCAAAGTAAGAAACCAAAATTGACAAATTTGGACCTTTCGACAGTGGAAAAGAAGGGAAAATTAAAAGACGGTGAATGGAGATGAAATTTGAAACTGTATACGAAAAATTTCTAATTCTTGCTATTTATGCATACTTAGCAAGATATTTTAATGGGTGAGTCTATAAAAATGAGAAATGGATTATAATTGTCGTGATGAGGTGCAGCATAAGTAACGTGGCTTGATAACGGAAACGTCAGTTTTCGAGAATGGACAAATAAAACGTGTGTTAAATTAGCCAAAGTTTAGTAAGTTCACAAGTGTAAATAAAACGTGTGAAAGAACTTATGTAAGAGAAGAAGAAAAAGCTACGAAACAGAAAATCACATGCCTAAGTACATATCCGAAGGGCTGTTAAATTTCCCTATTACCTTCTCTTGGAAATAATAAAAACGTTGACTGTACACTAGACGACAACTTGATATCATTTAATATGTGGTAAAGAGCGTTTTATTGGGGAGGGGACAGAGGAATGAGACGAGCGTTTTCACACCTTTGATTAAACTCTACTCACGGTGTCATTTCACCCGAACTCCTTAAACGGCAGACTTCAGTGCAAACAATAACACCAATAGCTTTTTACAAGATCGAGGTTAGGCAAAAGGAATTTCAAGGCACTGATGAAAGTGAAAAAATAACTTATGCCTTGGAAAATCCTCCTTCATCGCAATTGAAAGAATTGTGCCTGAGCCGAGCTTTGAAGAACGTTTCCTTAGAATTACTGAACTAAATAACTAAAGTTGTGTTCATTGCAGCACTCGTTTTACGTTGATAAGCTGATGGAATATGCTTGATAATTCCCACCAAATGCGCGAGGCTTATGGTTTTGATTCTTTGGAGGTAAGAAATTGAAAATCCAAGTTGGAACATCTCAGTAAGAAAAAAACTAACCAAGAAGTATATAACCAAAAACAGGTATGTTCACGGAGACTGACACAGTTAAACAGTACCTTCTTGCACCCGAAATGGGAGAGAATTACACATAAAAATTTTAAATGAATTAAATCTTCTAGCAACTGGATCATGCGCACCCTTTTTGGAAAACAACTGGAAATAAAATAAAGAAAAGGTGAAAAACCAAAAACAAACTATTTACTATTCACTCTAAACAAGACCCATCCAAGCATGCACATGCAGGCAAAACGGCACAAAGAATCCGAAGATATACACCCATAAAGACCAAATGAAGTGATGATGTTCTCTGAAAAGAAGGAATAAACAGAACAGAGTGAGAGTTTGGCTGTCGGCGTGTTTTTTCGTGAACAGGTAAGTACACATTTCGTGACCTTTACTTAAATAAACTAATTTCAGTCAAGAACCCAGTGAATATAAAAGGTCTCTCACAATGAAGCTGCCAACAACTCAAGAATTCAGCATGCAAATAAAATTTTGGTTAGCTGTCAATGATTCATAAATATGAAGTATTCGAGGACATCATTTTGTTACGACAAAAGCGCAAGTTGACAAATGAAATTCACATCTGATTCTATAATAGTGATATTAATATGTTCGGTGGCCTTAGCGGCTCAGTAATCATCGGCGCATCCTAAACGTTAGCCAATGAACCACAAGTTACAGTCATTGTTACATTGAATTTCGTCCGAGTAAACATGCCTAGCGTTGCTTTTGCTAGCAGCAACCATTGTCGAGAAGATATTAATGCCGTGTTAGTTAACACTACTCGCGAAAAAATGGTCAAAAACAGAGGGATTTTATGATGGAGTACGTAAAGTGACTAGGGAAACCGGGAACGCCATTTCTGACTTATTAGCATTCAGCAACTAGTCATACCCAATCCCAAGTTTTCAGCACCTGAGATTGTAAAAGGTGAGATTTGGTAATTGAGTCGAATGCTCAGCCAGTGAGCCACAAGCTTGTTGTACTGTCGGTTGTGCTCGCAAATATCAATGAAGTGGCGCTAACCAATCACGTTACGGAACATGCTTGTCCTGTTTTGCCTTGGGGCTCAATCTAGAACCATTACTTGATCGGTGAGTGCCACTTAATCATTGATATTCCAGATCTCAACCGGCAGGACAACGAGCCCGTGGATCATTAATAGAGCATTCGACTCAATGACCATAGGTTACGGTTTTGAATCCCAGGTTTTCCACACTTGGGATTGGGTATGACTGCGGATGAAGACTAATAAGCCAGAAATGGCCATTAAGGCTCCATTGTCTTTGTCGGTTCCACCTTATTATCATATGCTACTCGTCACTGTGTGACTGCCCGAAAGGGCTCTCAAGTGAGTCCTAAGACAAAAGGGGACAAGCAGGTTCCGTAAGTTGATCGGTGAGCGTAAATTATTAATAGAATGATTATGTTTGTTGACAATTCTTGCTAAAGAATACAGATTGCAGAAATGCCACCTTTTCAGTTGGAATCCGAAGAAAATTTCGCTAGCTTCCTGCTAACCTGCGATTGTATACTTTACCTTTTGCTCTTTGACACTCACAGGAACACTCGATAACTACAGTGATACAAGCATACTAAAATTTATATAGCTGGACTGTGAAAATGTCGACGGCATAGGTTAGATTTGAACCCACAAATGTTAGGCAACCCCTTACCACCTGGGCTACGAAACCACAACGAAGCTTTTAGTTTAGTAATGTTTGACTCAAGTCACCCACCTATTCCACTTAAATGTATTGGTTCCGTCAATTATGATAAATAAACTGACTGAATAAGCGGGAATTCCTAGGCAATCATAATTTCACATAAGAGTCTTTAATTGCAAACGTACGATCTAACCCGCACGTTAGAGCGTAATTTATGAATGTGTGCAGAACAGTTGTCCTAATAGACTGTGGCTGATATATGGAAATGCTGTTTCCAACCTGCTGAAACAATTTATCATGCACAATATAGGGATCTTTTTTATTTTTCATTGTATTCCCCTGTCACTAAAAATTAAAATGTCGGAATAATTTGCGCTTAAATCTTTCATATCGTGCACGAGAATTGATGTGATTGCAGAAAGCTGCACGTTCTTAGTAGCCAAATCATTACTTATTCTTGGTTTGATTAATATTATTCCTTTTTTCATGACTTAACTTTTAAAATGTTAACTTGATGGGTCCTTATATGATAACTTTTACGACAGAAAACAGCATATTATTTACAAACTACTGTGTGAAGGATTTTACTCATCTGGTACTTTAGCCTAATGCCTCCACATTGGATTCATCATCAGATTTGAGGAAACGAGTAAGAAAGAAACACAACATTAAATACAATAATGGGAATACTAAAAGATGTGCTTACACAAATTATAGCGTTTTATTTTGTCCGTTATTAGTAACATTGCAACGTAAAGTGACAGTGCACGGTTATTCTTTTGGTTTCTTTGTAAAAATACTTCAGTCGCTTGACTTCACTTAAGGCTGTAAATCTTGCTCCGATGGCGGAACTTCTTTCTTCTAGCTCTAACTGACATGACCACAAACAAAGATACACTGTGTTTAATATATTTTATCAGGCTGTTGTTCAATAAACGCGAAAAACGAGCATCAGAAGAACGGTCTCCTAGCACTTATACAGCCACTTCATTTACACTGACCTGGACCCATTTGTTTTAAAAACATGTAGCAGGATTCCAGAGACAAAGCCCTAGGAAACTTCAAAATGTGGACGGCATATTTACCCTCAGATTTAGGTTGAAGAACTTTTCGTGTCTTATTCGTAACTCAAAGGGTATATGGAGTAGCTGCGAGTTACATGAATGGCGTCCATGATAGGTGAACATGATAACATTCGCCTACGTCCCAAAAACTTGAATGTCAATACAGAGATTTTATTTAAAATCACTGCATGCGACCCTCTACAGCAAATTGCCAGCGATCATTTTCTCAGAGAAAGCTTTATTCATTGCGCGGTGGGAATCCTAAAGATAAACGCTTTTTCGGTCTCGTGACACATTCAGTAAGCGCCTATCCTTGCAAAGACTCGTACTGCATGGAGTCTGAAAGCTCAGAAAAACACAAGTGATTGTTCCGAGTTAATAAGCATTGATAATTTCAGAGATAAAATATAGCGTGTGACTGTTGCCACAGATTAAAGGATTTGTTGGTTTGCCTTAGGCACCTCTTTAACGTCTTCTGCTGAGCAGTCACTAGATAGGCCACGCCATCGGCCAGCGAAACACATATTTAGTGCGAAAATCTTAAGGGTCAGCTCCTTGTTTTTTCATTTTGACTGAATTCAAAATGCATTTGGAAAGAAAAGACATTCAGGAAAACATGGAAAAAAGTTCTTTCACACACGGTTCGTTCTTAGTGATAGGGAAGCTGAATTTATATAAAGGATAAAAGATTATTTAAAAATTATTGCATAAATACGTCATTGGGGAAAAGAAATAAGAATTGGAATGGATACTAACTACCAGCCGGAGGAACAACTTGGTCCAGTAGCTTTGGACTTGTGTGTTTCCAAATTTTCTTTATAACTGTACGCAGCTCCTCATTTAGCTGATCTTGGTTTGAACCTACCAAAGAGGAAACGTTGAACAAGTTAGACGCTGTTCTCTGACAGTTGGCAAATTTATAAAGCGTGCAGTAGTTGACCATTCTGGATGCACAAAACCGTGGAGGCCTTAAGTTTTCAGTCTCAAAATCAAACAGTTACAATAAACGAAATATGATAACCTAACCATCGTACCTTCTGTTTTTATCTTCAGGTTCGTGCGTACCAGGGCGAATAGGGTAGCATTGAACATAACTGTGCCATCACTGTTTAGAGGCATGTTCATTCGTACGAGCGTCTGAAGGTTGTGAAGAAGTCAATACGTTTTCATGCATATTTGTGTAAAAAATGTCTTTTTAAAGAGTAATGGCTGCGAATAAAATGCATTTACCTCCCGAACTTTTTATATTTATTCACATATTCTCTCTGAAGCATGTTTGAGAATCGTATAGGAGTAGTTATGAGCTTCTGCAGCAAATCCATATATTCAAGGTGTTTTATTAGGGTTTACTATGTGCGCAAACGCATGCAGACGGCAGAACCACCTTAGAATTCTAGTCAAAATGTTCAACGTGCATAACCTTTCTCTTCGCCATACCAAACCGTCTGCTTAATGTGTGCTAGGAACGCCTCCCCTGTCCTTGTTTTAGCATTACTCTAGTGCAAAAGGGCGTCATAGGTAACATGCTCACTGTGAAAACATGCTGATATTTGATAGCATGTCGTTAGTACCAAGAGAGAAGTTCTAAAACCAAACGAGTTAAACCTTTTAGCATTACCTAATGAATATAATTCAAACATCGTGACAGAAAGCTTTCCTGCAAAATTCTCCTTACAGCTCGCACGTGTAATGTTCGAAGCTAAAGCGAAAGATTTACACTTGACCAACATTGGTGGGTATTACAGATGATCCTACGTACAATGCACTTAAGAGATTGACTGGAACAAAGTTAAGTACCTACTCCACGGTTTCAAGTATGAAATATGAGTGTCTGACACTTTGTGCCAAAGAATATCTATTTTATGATTAAGGTAGGTAAATTCGAACACGTGAAATTCAAAAAGTATTGAACCTTTAGACTTACCACACACGCAGTTCTGTGGGGGCAAAGTTTTCCAAACCCAAGCGGTGGTGAAATTTTTCGCAAAAGTGTTACTACATCCAGGTGTTTAATCCGTCCCCTAAAGCCAAACATGAAAGGATATGAACTTATGGGGTGAGTATCATTAAAAGAAAACAGATTGCCACTTTGACATAAGTACTTCAAACAACCTGCTTAAGGGTGTTTTGTTTGTCCTTCAAGCGCTAGCTCTGTGTAAATCATGTGAAAATGTAATAGGGCTTGCTTGTATGGCCTTCCGACAGGACAAGAGAACGGGACTTATCTGTAATGCAGGTATTTTTGCTCCAAATGTTAAAATGTAGATCAGGGTTACTGTTAGCGTATGTTTTATGGTTGAGGCCGGCTTATGATCGGGGTTAGGGTCAGAATTATGGTTAGGATTAAGATTTGGGTAATGGGACGGCATTAGCTTTAGGACAGGGAAATATTTACCCTTGGAGGAATTTGGCGCAAGGCCATCTGCATTACGTGAGGGTAGTTCCTATTCCATTGTCCTGTTGGCAGGGGAAGGGGTGAGCATGTAAGCAATTCCAGCCGAAATTCCAACTGAACGATTTTTACGTCACTAGTATGCAGGCTCCTTTTGCCTCAGTCAATAAAATCTTATGAAGTACCTCATAGCAACACGATGCTAATCAATAATCATAAGTTTGTGGGACAAGTAGACAGAGCTTTTACGCACAGCAAAGAGCTTACAAAATATCAGACTAATGCGACTGGATCGTCATTAATCTGAAAGGTTATGAATATAACGAACTAAATCGTAAGCTATAAATTTAGGTGCGCTCATGCAATTTCTGATCAGAATTTTAGTTGTGAGAAAAAGCAGGTTTTCTGGGAGTGTTGGCATTTGTAGCGTTTCGTTAATTTGTAAGGCGCCATTCATTAAACGTTAACCAGTCCTTGAGGAATCACGGTTTAAATTCACCACTAAAAATTGCAATTGGCCTATTGATATTTCAATAATTCCAAAATATGCCGTAAGCCGAGTAGAAAATTCAAACGTAGCTTAAAAAGCCCACGGTTATTTTTTAAAAACCAAAACAAATCCACTTACTTAGCTTCTGGATCATACTCAGACCACAGTCGAACAAATTCGTCCAGATGATGTGGCCCAAGAATGGACCAATCACGAGTCAAGTAGTCGAAGTTGTCCATGATAACGGCCACGAAAAGGTTTATAATCTAAAATAATTTTATAAAAACAATTCACCACGGTTTGCTATTCGATGACTGTCGAGGGTTCTGGATAGATCCCCAAGGCATAATTAAACAATCCCGCATTTTAACCTAATCAGTAAACGTTCTTTTTTTCCCCAAAATTGAATATTCAAAAATGGTACTTTAAAGCTAAGCAACAGATTACTGTTTCGAAACCATTCATAAATTTGAAAGTTAATTTTTTTAAAATCACCTTTCGAAATCGCCGTGACTACTGCAAAAAACCGCAAATTGCGTTAGGCCGCGCAGTGAATTCGCGTGAACGGAAACCTAGTGCCAAATCTGGCGGAGTTGCCTTCACAGTCAGTCTTTTGGATGTCTGTTTTTACTTCCAATTCTTCTACATGTGATTGATAGAGCATATATCATGAGCCATAATAGAATACCTAATGATATTTTCACAGATGTGCTCTCATGCCTACTAGAAGAGGAACAAGAAATGTACTTTGAAACTGCACTCATAGAATGGCTGTTGTTATAGTAATCAAGGCTGGCAGACTTTTTATTAAGATATTTACCAACATAGTAGAAGAAGATTGGGGTGTTAGTATTGATAATATTTTTTATTAAGATTTCAACTATTTTGCGCACTGATTCATTTATTATGTTCAGGCAGGTACGCATAAAGACCTACATTTTGGTTATTGTATATCATTTAGTTACGGAGCTGCTCATACACCGTTTTAGGCATCTAACATCTAAATAAATATTATACGAATGCATGAAGAGGATTAAGATCCTTCACTCACAAAAGTAAATGCAAATGCTGCCAAGACGGTTGGCTGGAACAAAAATACAGCATGGAAAACAGCGATTTATTAATTTATATGATTCAACTTTTAAATTAATTGACAGCCTCGGCGAGATTAGACCCACGAAAGCAAGGAGAAGGGTTAAGTAAAGCCAACGCTCTAGAAAACTGAGCTACTTGGTCCCCAAAGGAAGCTGTAATCTTAATCACACTTGGATCAAGTTACCCGCCTACCATCCTACAGCGTATGCAATCTACAATTCTGATACATTAAGCTGACTGCCCAAACAGGATTTTCTAAGCAATCAATCTAGAATCCATCAGACGACTAACAAGCGCAATTAATTATTTAATTTTAGTTTTACCAAAAACTTCCAAATGTTTAATGCAAAATTAGCCAATATTATTAGTCGATATTGATGCATCTTTATATTTGCGTAAAATATAAACATTATTTTTATATCTGTGCTTTGGAAGATCAAGGCAAGGAAAATATTTGTTGTGGGTCATCTTTTTTCATGAAATGAGAAATGTTATAGTTCTAAAATACAGAATCTGTATTCTCAAAAACTATTTGAAACGCGCGGTAAGTCACAATGAAAGCGTTGGCATTCTGCAGACAATTTAAAATCATGTTGACGTTCTTAGAAAGCTAAAAAGACTTCAACGGGGAAAACTGCTAATATAAGGTTTTCCCTGTTTACATAACTGAACATGCAACTATGAGACTAGCGAATTAAAAGTATATGCGGCCGTGGCGAGTAGTGTAGACCAGTTCACGGGAAAATCTGTTTTCCCGCCTATATTCACGCTTGGAGGACGAATATTACTCCAATTAGACAGCAAATAATATCATGGACAGGCGCTAGAAAGTCGCGGGCACTTTGGGGCATTGCCATGGGCCGGCTGAACCGATGGAATAATTCAGTTGCTTACGACGTTTTTAAATGTGCACATGTTTCAAATTCTATAAAAAGGGTTCGAGCTTCGTTGACGAGCTCTAAAACCAAATATAGAATGTTTTTTTCCTGCATCCAGAAACACCTCGAACCACCTACTTTCGATACACAGACAATAAACAGCAGGAAATTTGGTAAAACCATTTAAGACGATAAAAGGGGTCACCGGACGCTCGTCTGTAATCTGAAAAAAACACGACATTGCTCAAATGTTAATTATTGCTGGCAAAGTTTTGACGTAAATGACCTGGCTTTTTTCATAATTGTTTTTCAAAATTGTGACATGCATTTCTAATAGAAGTGATTACTGCGTTGGGTATATAATGCTATCTTGCAATATAATCCCAAAATGTTAAAATCAGTTCAGAATGCCAACTTTCAGAAAGATTTTTCGGCACTCTGAAAAAGCCCTATTATTTAAAAAGTAAACATAACTGGCTTGTACATTTCCCTTTGATTATTGATGCCCATATAAATTAAAAGATATTTGGTTGATAACATGCAAATAGTATCATTTCTTGTCTTTATTTTGTGGCGCATAAATTCTACTTTGAATGTTATATTTGAAGAAAGTTTTTCTTTCGATTTATTTGATTTATAGTTATGATCATTTGTAAACCATAAAATGGCCATTCATACAGCATTACATTTGCGTGCTTAATGAGTTTCATTATAAATCGTACCATATATTTCATATCCATAGTGGAAATGTAAGATCATAAGAAAAGATGCCTTTAATAATGTAAAGAAAGTATGATTTTTTATTCACGAAAATTATACAGCATGCAGTTTCAAACCTCTAAGTCCGCTAGCAACCAAAGTTCTCTTTTAAAATTATTTAAGAATCGAAATGTTTTCTAAAAGTAAACATGCCATTTTTTAAATCGATAATTTAAAGATGATGGAAGTTTTTAGTAAATGAGTAAAATAAAAAAAGACTCTTGTCTGTTTTTTTATAAAATAAGAGCATCATATAATAATATAGCTAAACAAATATAGCAAATGCAGACTAAATATGTGGCAATACTTACAGAGAAAGATTTCTTTAGGTGACAGGCAAAATATATCATTTAAAAGCCGGCATTCTGGTGTGACTGAAATTGCTTGGGACTCTGCCACATGATAATCAACGGGAAAAACTCCGCCCAAATATTCATTACTAAGCAAAAGTTCATTTTACAGTACCTAATTAAGAAGTTGGTACCTACGATGACTACTCATTATAGGAAGGGTTGTATAAATATCTCAATCATGTATAAACACAAAAATGTGCACAAACATTTTTTGCGAAATTGATCTGAATCATCATTTAAAGAATTTCAAGCCGCAATGTTTTTTTGATTTCGGACTCAGGCACCTGGGTGAATCGTCATTGAAGCATTTTTAGAAAATCTCGTTAAACTTCAAAAATTATTCACTTGCATAAATAAAAAATATTTTGCAATCAAGACTATCACAAAATTGTTTTTATACAATAGTTGTTTATAACTTTTTCTTACTGGTCCCGAATCCCAGTTATGTTAACTGCAGTGATATCAATGTGAGCTACGATAGTAATTTTAAAAAGGACCCCTTGTAATGCGTTCAACTAAGCCAAGGTTAAATACTTAAAATGCCGATTGGATGCATCTCACTCCAAGTGTTCTTGCCAAATTAATTGCTCTTCTGAGAACCCGAAATATTAGGCACTATAAGAATGAAGATGCTCATCGCATACAACTGAAGATTCAGTTATAACCACACCAGATGTGTAAGTTAAGTTTAGATTTAATTCAAACTGCTCAGAAAAATGATAGATTTAACACTTTTAAACACTTACTAGAAATGAACAGACGATGTAGAAACTGATAAAAAAGGGGTACGCGAATGCAGACCCGCAGACGCGTTTTGGGCCGCCTCCATCTGTTTGGCCCTCATCCGAATGAGTGTCACAGTAAGCGGTTTCTGTTAATAAAAGTGGACGCTCTGCAAGTGCTTAGAAATCGCTTAGTTTGAAGAGCAAATTAAGCTTAAAGATGCTGAAAGCCTGAGGTAATTGAAATTATCCTAAATTAACTCTCAAGATGGTCGTTTAGGTGCACCTGCTAATTAACCAACGTTGGCGGTTTTTGTCATTTTGGAGGGTACAAATATTTCTAACCAAACCAGTCTAAATAATTAGCAGAAAATTGCAGAAAGGGAGGCAAACATGACAAAATATGCATAAGTATGCTGTTGACCTTCGAAGACAGTTAGTTAAAACTCTCGTCAATGTCTTATTTCTAAAAACACGGAAAAGCTTTATTGGAATCTTTTGCTATTGGAAAGACGAAACGAAGACAACGCTCAAACAAACCGCAGTGAATTAGAAGTTTTGTTTTTAAATAAAGATTGCAGCAAAACAATGTGCCACTAGAATCCTTATGCTTGTTATTAGCACAGATATTAACAGACCATTGGTACTTTCCAAATGTTAAAAAATATGTGTCATTTATTTCCAGAATATAGTAAGAAAACGTCGGTCATTTTTAAAACGTTTTTTTCTGCAAAACCCGCTACCTTCATCTTTTATCTTACCAACGAGATACATGCATAATTGCCTGAAGAATAAATAGGCTATCATGAGTTCCAGGCAACTGCTCAAGAATTTCCCGAAAATTTTTTCATATTTATCTCGTCATGCTCATTTCGGCAGCAAATATTTAAAAATACTTTTGTTGGCTTCCAGCGATAATTTATCACAAACTCTGATGAAGCAGGTCGTATTCAAATGATTTCTCGCTAATACTTCATGGTTAATCTACATTTCGAGTTTTCATTTAATTATTCAAAAATCATTTGGTTAAAGCAGTACGGTACGGAAGATTCGTTCGACATGTATGTTCAGCAATCTACGACACGTATCGCACGTTTAAAACTTTGATTCCCAAGTGGTAGGCAAGAGTGTCTTGAATTCTGAAACTGTATGTGTTAATTTACTTATACGTGTCTTTAAGAAACACATCCTTGTAATCAGGGAGGCGATGTTTGTTTCTCGTATGCAAACTTTGAGCATCTTTCTCCTTACCGAATTTGGAAAACGGGCATTTATCAACTTATACACTTTACAACTTACCACTCACACAACTGAACATGATGTCCTGCCACGTTTCTCCTGTAGCAGACCGGAAAAGTACAAGAACCGCCTGTGGAAAGGTCTGAAAATTTGTATTAACTGTAATTGCACTGTCCGGGTTGTTCAATGCAATCTTTCCAAACATCTGCATTCCAATGACAGCATAGATGAAGAAGAGCATCAGAATTAGTAGCGCAACATACGGCAGCGCCTAAAAGGACCAGAGGAAACCGAAATTTGTTATACCGTGAGCATTCTTCAGTTCATTCTTCTCGAATACTAATACACGAAGTTAAGCTTCTTGAATTTATTAACTCGCTCTGCTAAATATTTTCTTTTCTGTTCAGAGAGTATTATTCTCCACCTGAGGATGAGTGGGTGATCCTTAAATGGGGAAAAGTGTCATGAAGTCAAACAACCAATCCATGCACTGTCAGCATTCAGTTTTTATGTTCCCACACTTAAGTGCTTTATTGCAAATTTACAGAGATGTTCTGATGTTTCGTTGACAAACTCCCACTGATCGCTAACGGAACTCATTCACCCATTCTACCTTGGACAGATTAAAATCGTCGGCAAATACCAGGGAGACTGGAATGGCCACTTGTGGCTCATTAGTCAAGAACCGCAGGTGGTGCCGCTCCCGAGGCTCAAAATCGCAACCTGTTGATCAGAAGTCAAAAGCTCTAATCATTGAGCCACGGCTCGTTGTTTTGCCGGATTAGATCGGAAATATGGACAGTCATCGATAAACGCTCTGCCTTGGGCTCATTTTTCGAGACACGCCAGCAGCCACATAGCGGCTACTAGTAGTTGAGGCAGACGAACAATGCCGACAAATACAAAGTAGACTGGAATGACCTCTTCTGGCTCATTAGCCATCATCAGTCATTCATACCCGGCCCCACGTATTGTAACAGCCGAGGCTCAAACCCTCAACATGTTCATCAGAAGTCAAACGCTCTAACCCATAGAGCCATGGGTTCGTTGTCGTGCCATTTTCTTGATCTCCTTGTCTTTTACAGCATTTAAAAGCATATGAGTATTTCAAAGATGCTGAAACGTTTTATGTCAATTATGCATCCTTACTCCACAAAAATCTTTAAAGGAAAAACCTAATGGAGTAACGAAGCATTTCATAGCTATCCAAGTTCGTTTTTTAAAGTTCTCTAGGGATTTTTTTAGATAGTGCTTTCTGCGCACAAGCTTCCTTTTACTTCTCCTGCACCAGATTAATAGCCAGATTCATGAGAAATGCCTTTAATAGTAACGTTGATTTGTGTCGTATGGCCTTGGAGCATCATACTTGATTTGGTGCGTTTCTTATGTTTTTTAGATAAACAGTATTCATAGAACTAGATTTATTCACTAACTGCTTTTTAGAAAAACTCAACGGATGAATTAATTACCGGTTAATCCTATGGGAGCTTGGTAAAAAACATAATGTTTTGTCCACAAGAGTAATCAATTTGGTGGGAATGAATTGGACCAGGTAATTAGGGTTGGGTTTAGGGCTAAGAAAAACTATTAACCTCAACGGTTAACCCTAAATTCTAACTCTTATTGTCAGTCATAACTACTAACCCTTACTGCTTATCCTAACTGATAAACATAACCATTAACTCTAGCTACTAATCCTAATAATTAGTGCTAACAACTGACCGGAGTTAATAACCCAAACATTTAAGCCTAATAAATAACTCCAAGTAGCAACCATACTTACTTATCCTAAATATTGACCATAACTCAAAACCCCTTGTTTTAACTGGAAAACAAATCACAAAGTTCTTAATCACAACTTTTCACCCAAAATTTCAAACCTGATCCCCAATTCTTAACCTTAATCCTCTAACCCGAACCCTTAAAACTCAACATCATATTCCTTGTCGTAAAATAACCTATTTCTCCACTCCTCAGCCAAACTCTAAAACTCCCGTCAATAACTGCCCGAAGGAATGCAAGCTCACGTAAACACGACAACCCGAACCGTTTTTGTCAGCACAGGATAAGGTAACCACCAAGCGGGCATGCAGAACATTTCCTTACGTATTGGTCTATGAATGTAATTTTCTAGGCCACCTACCAATATTCTCTTTGCTCAAGCAAAATGTTAACAGGGATCCAGTTCGTATGCAGTGCTTCAATCACAGACGCCCTCTTTACTCACGATGCTCTATGAAAGCAGATATTGCGTGTGCCAAGACAGCCTCGATTTTCAAATGAAAGCCTTAAGGTAAGTTTTTCGGATAGCCGTAAAGAACTTGTCTGATGGTTAGCCGAGTGTTATTCACAGTTAAGCTGGCGACAGACATTTCGTCCCATTAAGGCGGCGTGCACTGATCAATCTTGACTGCGGTAGGGAATTGGACACTGACGTCTTATCCTGGAACTGTTGACTTCCAGAACACGCAGGTAATCACATAAAACTAGCAGTCAACAAAATGCTTCCTTAATGAAGAGGTTTCATTTCTGATACAACTATAAGTCCTGTCCTTACCTGAAATGACTTTACGAAAGTCCACAAGAGTGTCCGAATTCCTTCTCCACGGCTGAGTAATTTCACCAATCTCATCACACGGAAAAGGCGAAAAAAAAATTGATGCTGATGAATTTTGAGCCCTCCTAGATAAGCAAAGTAAACGGAAAAATTTAATTTCAGCATCACTGTAACTGCTTCGATCAGGCATAAACTTCACCTACAGCTTGAAAGCCACATTTTAGGTCAGAAGAACTTTTGTGAATCCTGTTGCTACATTTGGTCAACGTTAACAACTGAAGGAAACGGAGGAGGTCGGTTATTGAGTGCATTAACTTATCCGAATAATCGCATGTTATGCTGGTAGGTATCAAGCTCATTCTGCTCATAGACGACGATAATTTTTGCTGCTTTTGGAACGTGTTATGGCCAGCTTACCTAGACACGGAAGTATAATATCATACGTTTATCTTACAGGCATGTTTCAAAACTCAGAGTCAAAGAATGCCAGCTGTTCTGCATTCTTAAAAATGATAAAACATCTCAATGAAATCAAATTTAATATATTTCCCAACGCTAACTTTGCATACACTCAACTGAAGTTTAAGACAGAAGATTGAATATAAGTTAAAAAATATGATCAGCATTGATGTAAGTAGAACGGAAGACAGGGATTTGTGGTATCTATTTGCTTCGCACCCACCTGAGTGACTTACTTAATAGGTAGAATTCAAAACAGGATAAGAATATTCAGCAATTTCTGCTGAAGCAGAAATCTCGTAGGATTCATGTCTAAATTATGGACCATTAAATGACACCAAATGCACAAATGATGCACATTCTATCCATGTTACTAAGAAACGGATAGTTAGCATTTACATGAAATGAATTTGATTTGAGTGCGTTTATCGCATTCAATCGCTCAACTGACTGTTAACTCAATTTGAGAGGAAATCTGACATCAAAGGAATGAGGATCCACAAGTCCGTCACACCGTTAAAGAAAGGATAGTCCTGAAAAGATATGCAAATTGGTGCATAAAAAATTGTAATTATATCCTACACTTTGCCTGGAAGGGTGTTTAGTTAGAGCAGCAATAGATTTAAGTTTTCTCACTTTGTTGGCCATTTAACAATTAACTTCACTTTGTGGTTGAATTTGCAGTTGCACATTTTCGAAGTAATGGTGCTGTTTACAATTTGAAGACAAGCCGGTCTTGTGAACACATTTGTGTCATTTTGCAATAATTATAAAAGTGCACTCATTGAGATATTTTGATAAGACAATTATTTTGGTAGAAAATGCTCTTAACCCCCTTCCGTAATCATTGGCTTCAACAAAATTTTCCGTTCGGCCGTCTTAGAGAGTGTGATTTCACATGGCTCATCTCTCAGTTCCGTCAATGAGTAACAATGGTACTCGTATTTGGAATGATTAACACCGATAAAATCATTGAAGTGGAAATCGTCTCCGTTACTTTAAATTCGCCTACCCAGAAACCAAAGCATATTCGAATAAGCCATAACGAGAAATCTGACCTACAAATATGTGTACTGAGCACCGCTTGGAATACCTGTGAAAACATCAGCATCCTTCTGATATAAGCTATCGCCTACTATACTGACATAATCTCTGATTATTTTTTTCAATAAGAAAAAAAACATCCACTGAATTTGCTTTTTTCAGTGGAGTTGGTACCTGCTGGCGCGTATGAACGAGAGGTTTTAACAAATTTCACGCAACATTATTCAAATCAACAAGCACAGTATGTAAAGTGATCATTTTTCCTCCTTGCAATTCTTCTCCTTATCTTAACAAGTTCCATCCAGATGCCCATAGCGGCTACAATCAATAAATATACCTGCTTAACTGTCTTTGGGGGTAGGGGGAAACACGTCCAATTCTTTTGAGGTATTAAAAACAATCATCACATAATGTTGTTGGACTAACGAGAAAACGATTAAAAGTTGCAGTTATAACCCATATGTTTGTAGAGGGTAAAGCCACGTGAATCTCATTTTATCGTTGCACAGCAGCTACTGTGAAGACAAGCAAAATTATGAGGTAGTTCATAGATTGATAAGCATTCAGTTAAAAAACTCGTGAAGCTTGAAAATATCGATAATAAAAAGGAAACTGTGGCCTCATAACTTAATAAATAATTTATTTTTCTGTTAGAGAGCCACTTAATCATATATGATATTGCTGACGATAGGATATGCTGCCCCACGTATTATTTACGTCGATCAAAAATTTGAGTTATTTAAGTATATTTAAATTAGTCCTATTCCCCAATTCTCGTTTCCTATCACGCTGCCTCTATTGTCACCATTAGGGTTAGCCTTGGGATTAGGGTTCGGTATAGGGTTCGAGGTTGAGGCCAGGGTTAGGTTCAAAGGTTAGGGCTGTGGTTAGGCCTCGGTGTTAAATTAGGATTTTTGGCTAGGTTGAATTTTTTATCGTCTGAATTAGGCTTGGGACAATGACTTTCGGACTGGCGTTAGGCTTTTGTCAAATGAAATTACATCTTAATTTTCAGTCATTATGATAGTCAGATATATTGACATATTCCTCACACTTTCTTCTTCCAACTAATTGGTCATTATGGCCTGGAGTTCGGTTCATCTGGAATATCCAAATAAAGTCATCGGTTTGCATTTTTGCCGCCCATTTACAACTCCCATTTTCCATTAAATCAATTTACGCAGTTCTTATCCTTTATTGATAAAGTTAAACAATCTATAACTTTTGGCTCCGGAAAACAGCCATCCGTCACTTTCGAATAATCCACCACAAACCCCTATTTACCACCATTTCCATAATGCAGTAGTTGTTGCCTCCCGTCTTCTGATCCAGACCACATATCCTTTCGCAATCAGTCTATTTCTGACATTCGGTCTAGAGATAAATGACAATCTCGAATACCGAAGTTATTTTGACGACGGCCGTGACTTTCTTTCTATGAATATTCCGTTTATTTGCTCGTTTCTGATAGACTTTGATTGCAAACAGTGAATTTTACCTGTCCACTTCCTCGGTTGTTTGCTATCCGACCTATTTTTGGCTTTAGTTTTTATGTTTATGGTTGTAATTTACGAGACAAAATGCAGGACATTTGAACTTTCAGAAAAAAGTAGACTAGAGAAGGAGATTTGCGAAACTTTCCCAAAAATTATTAACTTACGGCAATGTGTGACAGCACGATGTCAACAAAACTCCCAACGACAATTATGAAATCGAACACGTTCCAAGGATCGCTAAAGTAGTTCTGTACGGAAAGCAAAATAAAAGGCACCAGTAAAAAAAAAGCCGTAAGGAAGCATAATTATATGTGCCAACCGTAAGCACTCTGTCTACTTAAATTCTAGATGCAAGAATAATATATGCAAGTGTATATTCATTTAAATGCACCAAATGAATAAATGTGTCTTCCAACGCGCAGAACGTTTCATTGCTGTCTAAAGGTTAGATGCCACCTGGCTCTCCTCACCCCAAATACGAAGAAAAATATTTAAGGCGGTGTCTATTATTCCCAACCAGGAAATTTGCCTCACTGAGGGTTTATGCACTACTAATGGTATATGGGGTCGGTAGGTATGAAGTCTGTTGCTAAAACACCGTGGCGGAAAGGTTTTGTTTATAAAAGGAGAAGATATAACGCTGTTCAATTTTTAAAAACGTTTTTTGATCCGGTACTGCGAGTCTGAGTTTCAGGCACAGCGGAGGATGCTTGACAAAGAACTAGGGATCTGAGTCCAAATCTAGGTGAGGTTAGAAAAGAAACAACGGAGCAACATTTAAAAACAGTGCCCATTTCAATTTTACAATAAGCACAATTAGACTGTTCCTCCGTAAATTTCGTTAACCGAATGCTGCAGACGTAAAAATAAACATAAATTTAGAGTTCCGTTTATACTTCTGTTGTCGAGAATTTTCAGGTCAGCAATAATGCCACTTTCTTGCGCCCTGACAACTTTGGTTCCAAGCGCTAACCAATCGCTTACGGAACTTACTCGACCCTTGGAGCTCACCCTCAGGAAGGCAAAAGAAGCGTCTCTAGCAAAACCTGATTCATTGGCGACTGCAAGAGCTAACAACAGCTTTTAAACTAAGATCTTATCGCATGCGTGCAAATTATTCCACAGAAAACATAAACATATGCAGTTTGCATAAAATACCTTTGAAACGGCTGATGCAGTCAATCTCGTCTAGTTGGACTACACTGGGCTAGAACGCTTTAGTAAGATTTACCAAGTGGTTAAATTAGTTAAAATGCACAGGCGAGTTACATTAATGAAGTCAAAATATTTGGTCGTTTCCAAAGTCATTAATCCCGTTACTCCCATTCTGTCAAGTGCCTGTCGCCACCAAAATCACTTAGTCTCAATGAGTGTGATGTATTGTGATCAGAAGACGTTTATTTATTTATTGAACATTTATTGACGCAATAAAATGCTTATTTTTATGTATGTTTAGGTTCCCAAAGGTCTTTTGAACCTCACATGAACACATTAACTTGCATGCAAAAAACAAACTACTTGGCAAGCAAACAGTTATATAAACATTATAAGAGCAGTCGCCAGCTTCGTTGGCTAGAGACAAATAAAGTCGGTGAAACCACCACATGAAAGCAAAATGAAAATTTTCGATTTATCTGGAGCATATGGAGAAAAATTTTAAATAAACCATAGGAAACTTTTTGATTGTTTTGCAGAAGAATGATACAATAATGCAGAAAAAAACGATAGGTGAAAGTTTTTTTCAGTTGCTAGGAGCAATTTCGTACTTCTCATCCGGGGTCACCCACAGATCATGATACTACCAGCATTTTTATTTTGCATTATTGCAGTCGAATGATTTTTTAACTGACACCCGCATGATATAAATCAAATTAGTATACTGTGGCCTGCATCTAAGTCTCTGAGGTCGTCGTATCTCTACTGTGTCAGCTCACGCAGATGAGGTGGTCAAATCGCAAGAGCTTATCTTACTACGACTTGTGATTCTAAGGTCATTGTGTGCTCAGGAGTACCTTATCGCTCGAACATAAAGCAATGTTGACCACGCCGGCTTCAGGTACTAAGCAGACAGATTCGTCAGCTTCCGAATGCTCGTGTCTTATAAACAAGAGGAAAAGGTCATTACACAAAAATTCCTGTGTGCAAATTCGTACGCACACACACCTATATGGAGCTGACTGCATTGTCCAGAGAACCACACTTCCGAGTAAGAGAATCGAATTTATGCTTTAGGCTATGCAATTATGTAGTCTATCGGATGCCATGATACCACAAACAATCAACGGATACGCTTCACGACAGGCAGACCCAGACCTGGAGGGCCCATGTGAAAGTGCTTTAGTGTGAGACAACGCAAGCAAACCTGCCCACCTCTAAAAACACCAAGTGTTGATAACTTTAATCTTCCTATCATTTATTTAGTCTCCAAATTGTCCTGTCATAGCGTGGCCTGTAAAATTAATACAGTAGGTATTACCGCCTTACATAGCCATGCAGTTATGTATGTTTGAAAAGAGAACTCGTAAAAAATATCCACTCCATTAATTGCTGGGATGTTGATTTCGCGATTTTAAAAAACCTTATTACCTTTTCAAACATTCTTATCAACTCACTTTGAAGCCAAAAGCAGTAAGTTTGAGAACGAATTCCACCGTGAAAACGCCTGTGAAGATCATGTTCAGGTAGTCCAACGCATCAGCGTAAATAGGTGGCTGACTTTCAAACTGACAAGTTAAAAGAGCCAAGAATTTACATGAATATCTATTTGCCAGAAAATAAAATGCTTTTGTAGTTATTGGAGACTCGGGAACAATATAACGTTAGCGGACCTATTGTCCATTAACATGAAAAGGGCTATGGATGCACAGGCATAAAAGACTGTTTTATATCTTTCCTATTCAGAAAAAGGGTTTATAAATTCATACATACTACAGAGGCCTTATTTTGGTGAAGAGTAAACGCGCTCAAATCAAAGTTAGTTCAGTATTTGTTTAAACTATAAAACAGACAAAAGATGGTCGTTCTTTTAATACGAAATAAATTTTTAAAAACGGACACCAAACGACCCAAAAAGAACTATCCGGATTCTTATTCATAAATGAAAATATCAAAAACTGCGTTATTCGAAAGTATCCGGTCTGCAGAGAAAAACAACCAATTTCTGTAAGGCGGTGTACCGTATTCCTAGGATGATTTTGTATTTGTAATCCCTAGTTCCTCTTCTATTTCATATGGGAATTTTACTTTATCGATTTCTGCATATCTTGCTTGATTACACCGTACGTTTTGAATTGGGAGCTTACGGATTTCCTACACGGTTACCATACGAATTTCATCCCATGCGTGTAACTAACTCGTTATCTAAGTTAAGAATCGTCCAGAAGCAGTTAGAATGCAGTCAAGAAATTTCTTGCTGCCAAAAAGTACTGACTGAAAAGTCTGCAATGAAAATGGTTGTTTAAATGATGCAGCACCTTTCTAAGTCGATTTATTGTACCATAAGATGGACAAGAGAAGATTAAGTAAGTAAATTGAGCTGCATCAGTTTACCTCAAGCTAGGTAAGATTCCAACTACCGTTTCAGGCCATACGATAACGAAAACGTGTGGTCCTCACAAACACGAAGAAGAATTAAGAAGTCGGCAAAATTGAGAAAACAAGATTGTTTTTTTAAAAATTTATGAGACTGTGTAGTCTGACAAAGTTAATGCTGACAAATAAGTATGACGGTAAATCAATTTCATGGTAATCATACTAACCGACAGTATTTTCAGGGATTTCAATACCAAAACCTACGTAGTATCTTTTTCGAAAGAAACATCTCAAAGCATTTCTTTATATATAACCTGTATGTAAGTATGTCACCGTTTGGAACGAACAAATTATTTCTTCTTTAAATACTTACTTGTCTGTTTCTCTGCCTGCGGTTTCAAGTGCACGTACGAACTTTCTGCTCAACAAGTCCACCTACTCAGCAATTGTAGCTATATAAAGAACTAGCCCATAAAATGCTATCCAACAAATGCTTTCAAATGTTTTTTCCTCAGAAAGATCACCGTCCTATCAGATATACTAAAAGCGGTGAACAAACATATGCGAGGAAATTACAATTTTTTCTCTCAATTGTTATCGTCAGAAATGTGTATCGATGCGAATCAGAGCTGAGGGATAAATACATGGCAGTTTTGGTTGGAAATACGTACTGCGATTTTTAATTATTTTCATGTACTTACTAACTCATACAGGGGAGCGTGTAAAAGGCAACACACGTTGCCCAAAATGCCTGCATTTTATCTTTTCCCCCATTGTCAAGTGACTTCGCAAAGCCTATCCAATATGCGAAATTATCTGTTCTGATAATATCGTCGGAAGATGCCATGATTTTAAAATAATATAACGCAAACTGTAATTGAAGGGAAACAGATGACCTATGCATTGTTGGGCTACCCTTGTGGATTTCATCTATTTGCTCAATTCTATTCCTCACACTAGCGAAACGATAATTCTCTTCGAGCCCCATGATATTTAAAGTCGATACTTCTGTTTGGCATAATTTTGAGTGTCACGCGCACAACAGGTGTGCAAGAGTGTTAATCTGCATCACCTTTATTTAATCTCATACGGCTTTCTTATGCGTTCTCATGACAAAGAGAAATATTTGGGTCCCATAAGGGCGTTAACTTCCTGCACTTTGAGCAATGACCTTTAGTTAAAGGACACAGGCAAGTCACTCTAAGAGAACCGTTAGCAGGACCACTACTACCGATCGACGAACATGGTTCGGCTGCTTTCGACATGTTTTTTTGCTGCGGCTGCCTAATTGACAATGAAAAAAAGGAGTTATAATTAACCATGCTTATCTTCATTGCTTTGTTTATAATAGTGATCATTTTAACGACGACTATTTTCTGTTTGCTAACTTAATAGGGTACAAGTCTAGAATACCAAAAATATACAGGATCGTTTGTGTTCCAGCCTGCAGGCTGACTTAGTTGTCCAGTTACTCTACAACGGTGTACTTGGCTCTCGAGTCAATCCCGGAGCCTTTGGAACTGCTTGTTGTACGAAAAGTTAACGGCGGAAAATAAGTCAGAAATGAACATCACTGTTTCTGCCTCTTTGTCCTTGACGTAGCTAGAAAAATTTTGGCATTTGCTAGTTTTCCTTATTATTGTATTCTCTCCTAGCACGGCTGCGTGCCTCTCTAATGCTTCGTTTTGGCATAAAACTAAAAAGAGACAGAACGTATATGCTTATTTTATCCATTCGTTTTATTCTGACAAATTCTCTTGCCATTAAACACCTGATTATTTCCGCTTGCACACCCAGCAGGTAGAAAAATAAGCTATTTTAATGGAGCCAAGTTGTTTACTGCACACAAATAGTGCAAATAAAAGCACTTGTAGCTGCAGAACGCATTTTCATTATAGCATAGTAGCCATCAGATCAAGTTTTTGGTGGAGCATTTTTGTTCAGTTGATAGCACACCAGTTGGAAATTGAATAAAATGTTCAGTTTCTATTTAAAAATCGATTTTTCTCAATTGTATAGAGGGATCTACTTACTAAGTCTTGCGCAGTTCTATAGACGAGCATGTAGTTATGCGCCTGAAATTTCATGACTAGGGCGAAATTTGGAGAAAAATGACAAACGTTGACAATTCTTGGATTCAATGACAGCGTAACTGGATCAAAGTCAACATTCTTAATACAAATCATCCAAGATAGTTGCTGTGCGCATTTAAGAGGCCACCTTGCTAAAGGGTATTATGGTTAATCAATGCGCCATCGGGCTACATAGACTGAGACGAGCCCTTGTTGGTAATCGAGTGTGTAGGTAGGCTTACGGGGTGTAAGCTTATGAGGTGAAGGGGTACTAGTTAGGGGCAGCACCACACAGCTTGCATTTGGTCGCTCCATTTGTGTCGTACAGGTGGTGAATGCTCCTGTGACCGCCTCTAACTGGTACCCAACTCTCACCTGTGGCTCCTCGAAGTTGGGTTCTTCCCAGCGGCCACACCCCGGGCAACCGTCACGACCAGCGGGATAAACCAGGTGAGGGTCTCCGGTGTTGTGTGTGCCTCCACACCCGGTATGTCTGACTCCCGAACTTCCCACCTCCCCCCTCTCAAAAAGTCCTACGGTGGGGGCGACAGCAACCCCGTAGGCGGCTCAGACTAACTCGGGTCGTTCTCCCACTAAAACAAATCCGTGACCCATAGTGGAGTTCGACGGCCGTCTGGGATGTCATAGCAGCCCTATTTAGGGATAGCACTGCTTGCCTCCTCGCGGAGAAAGGGGTTAGAAAATGTGCCCTAAAAAATGCTGGGTCTCACGTCTTCTGCAGCCGGCCGCGGCTCGCAGATCGCAAACTACGCGGTCGTAAAACTCAAACAAACAACAATACCCCCTGTCCCCATCCCCCTCGCCATACTCTCCAGGCTGCTTGGGTGAGTCCACTCACACTAGCAGCCTGGAATGTTCGTTCCCTTTTAGAAAATCCTAGGAACAACCGGCCGGAACGGAGGATGGCGCTAGTCGCTTGGGAACTGGTGCGCTACAAGGTGGACATTGCTGCTCCCAGAGAGACCCGATTCTCTGAGCAGGGTCAGCTGGAGGAGGTGGGTGCCGGCTACACTTTCTTCTGGAGCGGCTGGCCAAAGGCAGAGCGACGCGACGCTGGTATTGCCTTTGCCATCCGTAACGACATCGTGGGTTGTCTGCCCTGTCTGCCACAGGGTATCAATGATCTCCTGATGAGCCTCCGCCTGCCTCTTCAGGGAGACCAGTTCGCCACCATCATCAGCGTCTACGCTCCCCCAATGACGAGCTCTGATGTGGCGAAGGACAAATTCTTCGAGGACCTGCACGCCTTGCTGGCGACTGTGCCGAAAGAGGACAAGTTAATTGTCCTTGGTGACTTCAACGCCCACGTCGGGACGGACCACGCTGCCTGGCAGGGAGTGCTGGGTCCCCACGGTCTCGGTAGCTGTAACGATAACGGCCTCCTTCTTCTGCGCACTTGTGCGGAACACCGTCTCCTGCTGACCAACACCTTTTTCCGCCTTCCGACGCGGGAGAAGGCCACGTGGATGCACCCTTGGTCGCGGTGCTGGCATCTGCTGGATTATGTTCTCGTCCGGAGGCGAGATCGACAGGACGTGCTGGTAACCAAGGCGATCCGCGATGCCGATGGTTGGACAGATCACCGCCTCGTCCTCTCCCAGATGAGGCTCCGACTGCAACCCCGACGAAGGCCCCAAGGTAAGAGGCCACCATGTAACTTAAATACTCTTTTATTAAATTTGCCTGCTCACTGTTTTGATTTCAGCAACCAAATAACCGGGCGACTGGAGGACCTGCATTCTCCAGATGATAACGCTACCGTGGAGAAACGATGGTGTCAACTGCGAAATGTCATCCAGTCCACCGCCCTCAATGTCCTCGGACGCGCACACCGTCAACACCAGGACTGGTTTGACGACAATCACGCCGACATCAGCAACTTACTCGCGGAGAAGAATGGACTACACAAAGCCTACATGGACCTTCGGACTGACGCCACCAAAGCAGCCTTTTTCAGATGCCGCCGCCTTTTACAGCAACGGCTGCGGGAGATGCAGGATGATCCGAAAGGCTGAGGAAATCCAGGGGTATGCGGATCACAATGAAATGCAAAACTTCTTAAAAGCCATTAAGGCCATCTGCGGCCCGGTGTAGGGGTCCGCACCGCTGCTCAGCTCTGATGGCACAACACTGCTGACAGAGAAATCGCAAATTCTGAAGCGCTGGGCCGAGCACTTCATAAATGTCCTTAATTGCTCATCAGCCATCTCCGATGCTGCCATTGACCGGCTCCCTCAAGTGGACACGAACAATGACCTGGATCTTCCGCCTTCCCTACCAGAAACCATCCGGGCCGTGCGGCAGATTTCCAGCGGTAAAGCGCCGGGATCCGACGCAATCCCACCGGAAGTATACAAGCACGGTGGGCCCCGGCTGATGGCAGAACTCACAACACTCTTCCAGGAGATGTGGCGCCAAGGACAAGTTCCTCAGGAGTTCAAAGACGCGACCATCGTCCATCTCTACAAACGGAAGGGGAACCGGCAACTCTGTGATAATCACAGAGGCATCTCGTTGCTCAACATCGCCGGGAAGATCTTCGCCCGTATCCTTCTCAATCGTCTTAACGGTCACCTAGAGCAGGGCCTGCTCCCAGAAAGCCAATGTGGCTTCCGCCGACACCGTGGAACAACCGATATGATCTTTGCCGCCCGCCAGCTACAAACGAAGTGTCAGGAGATGCGAACTCACCTATACACTACCTTCGTGGATCTAACGAAAGCCTTTGACACGGTGAATCGTGACGGACTGTGGAAAGCCATGCAGAAATTTGGTTGTCCTGAGCGGTTCACGCACATGGTGCGTCAGCTTCATGACGGGATGACGGCGCGCGTCACTGACAACGGGACGGTATCCGAAGCATTCGCAGTGACCAACGGAGTGAAGCAGGCCTGCGTACTGGCCCCCACCCTCTTTAGTCTCATGTTCTCGGCTATGCTGATGGACGCCTACCGTGATGAGCAGCCTGGTATCCACATCGCCTACAGAACTGACGGGCACCTTCTCAACAGTCGGCGTATGCAGACTCCAAAGCACGTGTCTACGACTACAGTCCATGACTTGCTCTTCGTGGACCACTGCGCCCTTAACACCGTAACGGAGGAGGACATGCAAAGGAGTATGGACCACTTCGCCGCAGGCTGCGCCGTTTTTGGATTAAAAATCAGTGCAGCCAAAACGGTTATCATGCAGCAACCGCCACCCAGCGCGGAATACAATGCTCCTCGAATCAATGTCAACGGTGCTCAACTCAAAAACATGGAAACCTTTGCTTATCTAGGAAGCACGATGTCTCGCAACACGAGAATTGATGACGAGGTTGCCCAACAGATCTCCAAAGCTAGTCAGGCCTTCGGTCGGCTGCAGGCCTCCGTGTGGAATCGCCACGGTATTCACCCGAACACCAAACTGAATATGTACAAGGCCGTCGTCTTGACGACACTCCTTTACGGAGCGGAAACCTGGACCGTCTACTCGAACCAAGCCAGGAAGCTGAATCACTTCCATCTCAGCTGCCTCCACCGAATACTATAGCTGAGATGGCAAGACAGGATCCCGGACACGGAAGTCCTGGAGCGGACCAGAATCCTCAGCATCCACGCCATGCTAAGGCAAGTGCAACTGCGATGGAGCGGCCACCTGGTAAGAATGGACGACGAGCGACTACCCAAACGACTTTTCTACGGTGATGTCGCTACGGTTTCTCGCCGGCAGGGAGGTCAAAAACGACGCTACAAGGACACTTTGAAGAAATCACTGAAGCAACTGAAAATCAACTCGGCGACCTGGGAGGACCTCGCCCAGGATAGACCGGCATGGAGAAGATAAGTGAAAGACTGGTTCAGCAAATCTATGAGGCCAACCGGATCGCCGCCGCCAAGGCCAAAAGAGCGGCACGAAAGTCACCAGCGCCCCGGACAAACACCGCCAATGCCCAGGCCCTGCAAACATGCCCGCGCTGTCAACGCATCTTCCGCGCGCGAATCGGCCTGGTTGGACATCTTCGGACGCAATGCACTAACAATCCGACAATTCCAATTTCTACGTCAAACTCTGCCAACCCTCATTCTGACTCCCCCATCGTCACTCCTGACATCAATTCCACTACTCCCACCATCATAGAGACCACATCCATCTGCTCATTGCCTGTTACCCCCACCACCGCAACCACCACCACCTTCGCCTTCACTACCACCACCACCACCACGACCATCAGCGATGGGGAATCTCTCCTAAGCTATACTCAATGCGACCGCACATTCACGTCACGCATCGGCCTGGTCGGTCACTTGCAAATACAACGTACAGAGACCGGTGAGCTAGGGCCTGGAGCACAATCACACAGCAGAGATCGTCGCCTCCACTGCCCTCACTGTCCTTGCGCATTCACTCATCGCATGGGCCTATTCGGTCACATGCGCATCCATGACAGCGGAATTCACCACAATGCCGACAACACCGATACACCATGCACACCCTCCACTGCTGCCATTCTTAGCGCCCCTGCCACTCCCACCACCATGAATGACATCACCCCACCTCTACCGATTTCTCCTGCCCACACTGCGCCCGCAACTTCAACTCACGCATCGGCCGCGTCGGTCACCTGCAAATCCATCGCACGGAGGCTGGTGAACCAGTGCCTGGGGCTCCGACATACAGTCGACGCGCCCGCCTTCACTGCCCTCACTGCTCCCGCACATTTACACACCGCATGGGCCTATTCGGACACATGCGCCTCCACGACAACCTCCGGTAAACCACCGGAGGCTAAGCTACATCAGCACATACTACCTACACCAATGCATCGACAACACCCTAACAATCACCATTTACCAGAGTATATCACGGTTTCCTTTAAACCGTGGCTGGGAAGTCTGCCAAATCTGACGCTTCCACCAGACCACGCCGTCGGCTCAGTGTATGTGCTGTGTGTGTCGAGTGACTGACTAGTGGACTGGGAGTCAGACGGCGATGGCTGCTCCATATCCCCTGAGTTTGTAAATCCTGGTGTGTGCGTTATGGGGGCCAGGTCGTGCTGTGGCGCGCGAAGATGGGTACGTCGATCCGTCAGCCAATGCGCCCACTCCCACGTCAGGCAACTGACCGGCTCGGATAGTGTCTGATGGTGGGGGTTGGGGAGAGAGTGAGGTCAACAGCTCAGCGCATGTTCCTCACTATAAACAATCTGACGTGCTTGAAATTATCACGGTGCGCTAAAAGCCGTGGTTGCCAACTGACGGGATAACTCGGACCGCGTGGTCAGCCCAATGTGTGTTTTGTGTGGAGTGGCTGACTGGCGGACTGAGAGTCAGGCTGCAATGGCTCCTTCTTAATATGGCCGTTATGGCACTCCCACTCTGTGGGATCCGAGCCAGGTGTGGTGGCGCTCCCAAGGGTGGCTCCGGCCGCGCCAGCCATTTGCGCCCTCTCCCATCTCCGGTCTTCTTGACTCTGTCTTGACACCGGGCTCAGGTGGGGGAGGAGGAGAGTGTGCGGTAGCTGCAGCGCAAAGCTACTATCACTTAAAACTAATTCACGCGCAAGTCACCGTCCCTGCACCACCTGGTGTGGAGCATACGGTGGACCTCGTCGAAATCGACGGTCGAACTGCCGTGCCGTGAGGTAGGCTTACGGTCATACGTAAGTCGATACAGCCCTCATTTATCTGTCATTTGAGCAAACAGTAATATAAAAAAGAATGGCTCTAACTTTTGAATACGGTCTATACCTCTTTTTCATTACATGATAATGGCTGGATAAATAAATTATGAGATTTGCCATTTACATTCGAGTGAAATATCAGTAGTTCAACTCTGATGCTAACCGGTTCCCGAAAGTTACTCATAAAATTTGCGTACGGTGCCAACCTTTAAACACATGGCTATGTAATTCTGAAGTAAGAGGAATTCCACCAACCAAGCAACAGAATCGCGGCTTGGTGAAGACTTCCTATGACCCAATAGTTTAGTCGACTGGTGAAGAGAATTACTTCTTACTGCCTTATTAACAACTGGAAATTTTCTTCGAGAGTACGGTTAAGTGTTTGCATATTCCAACCTGATGTCGCTGGCACCTAGGACCATATATATTTTCTTCATGTTCATGTATAATGCTGGAGATGATCGAAATAGTTATAAATAGGACAAAAGCAAGAAAGATCCGAATAACCCTTTTTAGACCATTTACCATCATCAACCAGTAATTTCCCACCAGCTCAGATGGGTACTAGAGTTTTGTAAACGAAGTCCTTCGGTTAACAACCATTAATGTCATGCCAGTCGGGCCCATGTACTGTTACACTCACGTGTTTGCAGATCTCCCAGCCCTCTTGATTTCAGCAATTTAAATCATATTTTTTCTACCTGCCTTTGGGGCAGGGTCAACTGATGCGAATAAGAGAGAGAAATAGCCACATTAGTCTTCCTTGTCCTCATCATCGCTATGTAATCCTCCTTGAGCCCTATTTTTTTCGAAGTTAAAGGCACAAGGGTAAGGCCCACTTTTGTCTTTCAAAAAGGTAAGATCAGTGTGCGGTATACCACAATGACGGATTTGATTCCAAACAGTCTAAACAAAGTCAATAGAGAGCGGACAGATTTGTCCATCAAGCGTAGGCACTGCGCAGGTAAGCCTCTTGTAATAGAGGGTATGCAGTTTTTCATCACTGTTATTTCTTAAAGTACAAAGAGCTATCTGACTTCCCCACCTCACAGCACTGGTTTTATCTCCAGCTCCCAGCATTGCATAGAAGCATAGAAACGGCATCCTTCTGCATCTTCAGACAAGACGATCCACACCAGCCCATTACCTATGTCAAACATCGAACAATAAGCTCTTATAACGAGTGAAGGCCGGGGTAACCAAATTAAGATTAAATAAGAGTGTGCAGTAGACGTGTACTCCGTGTGCATCATAGTGTATCTAGAAGCATATAAAGTGGTCATCACCCTTATTCAGTCACTCACTGTAGGTAAGGGTTATGATTTATACGTTTAGGGGTATTTTTTACTGGTAATTCATTGAGCTTTACTAGTGCCATGTGATGCCAATGCACGGAAACCCTATGATTTATCTCAAAGAAATGACTCACCTGTCGTGTTGCAACTAAAGTGCACTTCAAAGTGTCCTATATTTTATGGGGTAAGTCGGTGAAAAGTAATGATAGAAATCTATATGATCCTTTTAGAGTGTGTCAAAGGTTATAAATGTTGCTTACTGCCTTAATTATTTCCATCAGATGTCCTGTTGCATGCTGTTTCGATGTCATTTTGTCAATGAAAATGGTTTATAATTTTAGACAAATCTCAGCACTGTCTTACATTTATTTGAAATTAGCGATCGCAACTGAAATGGCATCCGGCTCGCGTCTTAAGTGGTGCGACCTTGGAATAATAACATGCAAAAGTCCAAAAAAGTAGGATTGAGCCGCCGGTATGGTAAAAAGTTGAGTGTGCTTAAGGCAGACAGAGGACGCCTAGAAAACGCAAAAGGACAATTTCAATTTCACTTGTCGTTATTGAACTCCGTTCAGCAAACTTTCTTTTGCGAAAAATTGTCTAAGACTACACCTACATGTCAGGTCATGTTGGCCTGATAGAGGACAGCAATGTTATATCAAAATATTTGCCAAAAATTGTCGCCACCGCCATGCAACGCGAGTTGGCTTTTCTGATAAATAGGCTTCAACGAAATCATAATCAATACCATGATTTTAGATACTAAGAAATGTTTTCATTTTAAAATTGAAAATTCGTATATCTATGTACTTTACTGCACTAGGGATCCATAATACGACCAAGAGACAAACCTTTTATTTTTTACCATGACTAATTTCCTTGCACATGGATCGACTCTACAAGTAACCGTGAAAGCGTCAACTGAAATGCGAAGATTTTATCATTTTGGCTCAGGACGGTGAACAATATGCTTTCCGATAATAGGTTTTATAAACACGAAAATAACAGAGTATCGAGGTTTTAAGCACTGATTAAACATTGATAGGGTTGGTGTATTCACGATCACGGAAGAGAGCCTAAAATAAGGCAAAATTGAAAATAGTGTATCCAGCATAACGAGTAACAACATTTGATATTTTTGCGTTAATTGCTAGTGAAGTGGAGCATTAAGAAGATGCTTTTATTAATGTCCTTGTGTAGGGCCGTGGATTTTCTTAAGCGAACTACCGGAATAGAGTACTTTTAAGTGAAAATTATTAAGGGGAGGATTTATAAATTGATAAGCAGCATACTTATTATAGTTCTCCTGTATAGACATCCATTTGTAACAGCTAATAGTTTTTATGTTTGGGTGAGTTTCCAAATATGGTCCAAATCGGCATCTGTATAAAGTGCACTTCAGGACTCGCAACGTATGTAAAAGTTTACAAGAGTTTTCTTATTATGAAGTTGTTATTGCTATAGGCTGTAAAGCCATGTTTTCATGTAATCTATCACGAAAAGCAAAAACTAACAAGTACTCGCCAATATTACCCAAATGTTTTCCAAATTGGCAATTTCTATTGATACCAGGAGGCTGAAAATTAAGGCAAGAGAAGAAAAGGTCCTTTGTTACACTTAAAACAGTAGGCGTATTGACTACTGGAGCCAGGAGACAGGGGACACCTTGTCAGTCAAAAGACTATTAAGTCTTATATCCCAGAATCAGCCGTTTAGTTGCATGCATTTTCCCACGAAAATTGATTTGTAGATTTTTCAGTGCCATGCTATTGGTAGAAGTTCCCGCACATTGCCGTTGAAACAGGAGCAGGACATTGCGTCATGTAAATTTCAAGGCATTCGCTCTACTCATGTTTCAACTTTCCTACCTTTCGTCCTTGGAGCTTAAATCTCGGTTGAAATTTAATGAATTTGATTCTTCAGGCACATAAATGATCTTTTTCTAAGACTTGGGCACCTAAGACTCCTGTCAACTATTGAATTAATGGGAAATGATGAAAACACTACAACACTTGGGTAAAAAGATGATTACTTAATTGGTTAGACAGTCGGAATATGCCTATACGCCGGAACGGTGTTTTTTAGTCTCGGTGTGTAACATGGCGAAATCTCGACCTTGATTACTCCAGCATCTTGGACGACAGAAAAAAATGACACAACGGCAGGTTGGCCATTCTCTTTCCCTCACCACCTCACCACTGCATATCAACCGCACCACTTGTCTAACTCCCCTAAATCACCCTGTCAAACTTATCTAACCCTTCCACCACCACCTTATTAATCTACCCACCCAATTTTATCCCTCCTAAAAGAATATTAGCAAAACAGTCCATTTAAAATTTCAAACTGCATTGGGTAATTGAGGCTATTCGAGTTTTGTTTCTGTTAAGTTGAAAGTTGATATATATCTTTTCATCTTCCGATAACCTTACTGAATGGACGAAAATTCCTTATATATATATAGGTATAGTTACAGCTACGCAGCATTTAGATTCACCTTCTTTGAGTTCGCTGCGAACATACTTTAGCGTGCAGTAAGGCCTGAGCTATCCGAATGAAAGCTTTGCATCCAGCGTAAATTAGCATATCAAATTCGGTTGTACCTAAAATCATTCGAAAATGTTCCCTCAAGTCACATCTCTCCGACAACTGTGTTTAGCTAAGCAGGGATAAAAAAGCGTTCTAGACTATGAAGTCTGTATTAAATACTGTACGGGGGAAAATGTAAACCAAACATGGAAGAAAACCGATTTTAATATTTTCCTTCAACGCAATTGAGATTCATGCGTAGTCGAAAAGAGGACTTTGAAAAATCCGAGGTGTGCGGATAATTCAGGAAATGGAACTTTATTGGTGTTTATCCTATGATTATTGCACAACGACCAGTCTTACAGCTTTCGGATATGGAAATCAAGAATAAACCTCTATACTATCGGATTACCTACAGTTTTTTTCCGTCTGCATAAGGTAATATTTTTATTAGACCCAATATCGAGCAGCCCTACACATCTCCGTCATCTAAAGTGTATACAAGATATGTCTAATAGTTGAGCCCACTGACAGGTCACAGAACAAAGGATGGCCAAATCATGAGTGCAGTGGCGAAAAGAGAAAAATATGTTATGAGGATCGCAAAAATACGATGCATTTGAATTTCCTCAAGTGACTCGCCAAAAAAATTAAATGAAGCTTTCTTTCAGGAAGCTTTCATGGAAAAGGAACCGGTTAAAGGGGAGGAAGGTTCAAACCTATGCTTGACGATATGATGTCAGGTTTGGGTACTATAAGGGTTAAATTAGCGTCCAGAAACTGGCCGATCAATAGTGTATGCATGACATTTTTTGGTAAAGGGGGAGGTCGCAACGCATTGGCACAGTCTCTTACCGTTTGTTGTACCACATGTATCTAAGTCAGGAACGATGTTAAATTTTTTCTATTATTGTCAACATACATTGTCCTTGGTTATCTGTATAGTGACGGTTGATTACTTCCCACGCACACATTGACCTTTGATGCACTTTACTAGGAGACTACCTCGCTTCTGAAACTTTAAAGGCTAAAACAACTATTGGATTGAGAAAGTCGGAAGTTCAGTCGCAAAATGCTTCGGTAGACATAGCTGACTTCTCAAATGCACTAGATGTGCTAACTCATGAAGTGTTGAGCAAAGCATTGAAATGTGCTCTCCGTTAGAATAGATTACTTAAGTGGTATTGCAAGATATATTGCAAGAAATTTAATTCTCCTCAGGATGTCAGCTTTTGAACGAAGCTCTTCCCAGCCCCCTGCAAAAACTTGATTCTGTAAAAAATGACTGCTAAAAACGACTTTCATTCAATAATTTTCAATGCCCTTATAAGTTCCGATAAGTACTTATTTGGAGCACATTACGCATTCTTTAAATGTTGCTCGCTTTTAGTGTCTTTGTTATTTCTGACGATGGACTCCAGGAGGATTTTAATAGCTCCGACGAATAAAGCGAGTGAACAACCTTCTTCTTCTTAAAAGGATATCTTCCGGCTATGAAATGTTTCTCATCATGAAACCTTTTCGATCATGAAATGCCATTTCATAAAACCTCCTATCGGTTAACCTGCTCTACAAACATTTCTGATCACTGTATGACGTCTTCGTACTAACGTAGACGAATTTGTGATTTTCCTTGGATGGAATGTTTTCAGCATGTAATTTTAAAACCCTGACTGCAAGTGCACTATCAGGTTGGTGTCACATTTACGAGGTAAATGGAAAAGTTTTTTTTTAAAGCTGAAAGATACTATTTCTTATATTTTGAAATTTTAAAAAGGCATCAGTTTTCAATACATGGTTAAAAAAGAATACTTATGTGCCTGGCTTCTATAAAGCATATTTTAGTTCATAAGCGCATCGAAAATCAATTGGAAAAGTTCATATAATTTAATTACTTATTTTAAGCCTGTTTTAGTTTTTGCAGGCAACCAGAAGACAGCTCATTCGAAAGCTGGCCTCCTGACGGGATAGAAATATCTTGGAACTATATTTTAAGGTAATTAATATACCATCCTTATTTAAGTAATCATTTATTATCGACAGCATATTTCACGAAAAAGCACGTCTACTGAATTTGCTTGCAAATTTGTCCAAACGACGCTAGGACGTAATGGTATAGCACATGCTCTAAAGAAAATGAAGTATTCCACCCCGGTTGGGAAATTCCTTCGACAATTTCATCCAGACATCTTGATCGTTCTTATTAAACTTCCCATTACGAGGTAAAGATTGAGGCGATGCGTTTCATTCAAAATATACAGAATATACCGAATTAACGATAAACTAGAGCTCTGATATACTCAGTACCTTTATAAAATATCGCAGAACTCCACATTCCGTTGTCTGCGCCTGCCTAATGGGTGTAAATTGAATGTTCACAATAAAGCGAATAGTGCTTTATGTCAGCAAGTTGTTACCGACAGTAGGGTTGCTTACATTTTCCACAAGAAGGTCCGAATTGTTATGGCCTTGAATAATCGGACGTTTACATTCAGGTCAAAGTACTAATGGGAAGAAAATCTAGTGTTTCCATCATTTGCACGAATGTTTTTTATGTTATAAAGATTATAATCTCAGGTTATGCAACCGTCGTTTGTAATGCTAGTTTATAAATGTTCTGCACACAGACTCAATATGCGTAGACGGAGAATGATAGACAGAGGGGAAAATGTTGCCAAATTTTGCGTAATAAGTTAAAATTGTGCTTCCCAACTTTTTCCTCGCGTCTGAATATGGTTTAAAACGCGACTTAAAAGGTTAGCCTTTTTAGTTAAATGCACCAGAGCTGCATCAGAACCACCTGTTCCTGGGAATTGTGATATAAAGCAGATTACTGTAAGGCACGCGGTGCTTTACATACTGTTGATTAAAACAAGAAATCTAAATCTACTGGAGTTCAGTTGTAATTAAGCAAATGGGCGTTAGGTTGTCACAGTCAATATTGTTTGCTGAACACCCCAGTTGCACTTTTAACTGTGTTCTTTAAGGCAACCTATTAAACATGCGATGTCTCGCGTAAGCATTTGAAAGCCGACAGTGCAAATACCTCTGCTGAATGAAAGGACCGTTTACAATCGTAGAGAGATGAAAGAGTATAAAATGGTTTCTTTAAATGATAATGGAATAAGGACTCGTAGTTATACTTAAGTAGTGTTTCATAAAATAGTGCCACTTGAATCATTTATTCTAATGACATCAACCGCAGGCCTAAAAGCATGATGGGAGCAGGGTCAATCACTTGCGTATGAATTATTTTATAGTGATAGTAGAGTTGCACAGCATCTTCCAAACTCTCTCATCCTCTCCTCCTAGGTTCCGTGTCAAGACCTAGTCAAGAAGACTGGAGGTGGGATATGGCGCAAGTGGCTGGCGCGGCACGGACGCACGCCTAGGCGTTCTACTGCATCCCTGGTCAACGCACAAACGGCCAGGATTTCGCACAACAGGAAGGGAGTTGGAGACTCCGAACTCCACTGAGTGCAATAAACAAGTAAACGGGGAAAATATTGACCTTATTTAGGCCTTTACTTTTGGATTCTCGGTTACTTTTTCTTTTCGCGGAGAACCCGATGGATAGGTTATTAATCGCGTTCGTGTCGGCTTTTATGTTCAACAGCTAGGTTCAAACTCGCTTGCCAGTTAGTTTGACTGGAGCACTCCGATTACATGTGCATTGCTGAAACTGGTAGCTATTATTAGACCTACGCATGACAGCGCGCGAGCATAATGCTTTTTGACAAATTGCCGATCGACGCAGCAAATATCACGATAGAGCCGTAATACGACCAGCAATACTCCAATACTAGCCAGTCGCATAGCCGTTTAGCTGAAAATGGGGTATCTACGCAGAATTGAGGTCGCTCTTCCTTCTCATTCCACCATTTTTATCTGGTAAAAATGACAGCAGCACTAAAACTGGATCGGCCAACGCACAACAAAATACGTTGGTGGCCTTATTCGACAAATACTCTAAAAACTTGTCAGCCAGAATTGCACGATATAAAATCGTCAAATTTCGGTGGGTTCCTTATTGCAGTAGAAAGAATCAGATCCAGAGCGCAGGTTCATAGTCAAGAGCATTCGCGTTTCACCAGCCCGTTCACCGGCCATGTGGAAAAGTAGTGAATACGTTCTAAGAGGAAAACCAATGAACCCCGTTAATGGAGAGGCTGGGAAACCCACTGCAGTAAACTCGAAACACCGTGGTCAGTTCACCTAGTATGTGCTGCAGCCTTTTCTCCCCCTCTCTCTCACTCTTGGACTAGCATCCTCCACACTACATCCGAATTTCCCCAGTCACTGGCACCACTGCGCAGAAACCTTGAGCGTTATTCAATGCCCTGCATTACCAAATGCTCGTCTGATTTGTTAACTTGAGCTAGCATGAATACTGATTTTAATGTAAGCCACCTTAAATAGGAAATAGACTTGAGAAAAACTGAAATTTCTCTGGGAATTTTCAGTTTCCTCTTGGATTTCCAGAAGGGAACCCTACTTAAATGAAATACTGGCCATAATTCCCAAAAATCACATCTTTGCAAAAACGTATGATTTAGCCTATCTATTGACGCCTACTTACCGTACTTTACAACAGCAATTGTTTCTGTGGCATATTTAAGGTTTTATGGGGCAGGTTAAGCGTTCTATTTCATTCTGCTTTTGCATAAAGGAAAAAGAAGCCGAAGATGCTAAAAACCTGCTCAAAAACAAAACGTAAAAAGTGTTCAAGTTCCATCTTTCCACACGAGCACATGTTATTTCCTTCATGACAATCAAGTGGATAACCATAACTCTGAAAAAGTACTGATGAGCTTCTAACGGGAGGTGATCTTTTGGAAATGTGTCGAGCAGCATTGACTTAACCGTCCTCTCTCACATTAGTTTTAACTGAAAGGTTAGGTAAAGGCGACTAAAGGTGGGATTTTGCGTAATAGGTGAATAGGCGTTAGTCCCGTCCAATATGCGCTTACACGTGCTAGTCTCTCAGATCCCACGAAATAAACCATATCATAGGCATATTGAAAATGAGTCATTTAAATTTGGCTCTTTCTTCCAAGGGCTCACCTGATTCCAACTTTCTGAAGAGATAAATGTAAGACGTTGGAATAACACATACCTGTGGCAGAATGATGATGGTGGAGAATGATCGTGCCAACTCGCTTTTCATTCCTTCCCCTTAACCTCTACTGCTGACCATCTACTACTTAACATCTACTACTTAACATCTACTTCTGACCATCTACTACTTAACAGCTACTACTTAACATCTACTACTGACCATCTACTACTTAACATCTACTACGGACCATCTACTACTTAACATCTACTACTGACCATCTACTACTTAACATCTACTACTGACCATCTACTACTTAACATCTACTACGGACCATCTACTACTTAACATCTACTACTGACCATCTACTACTTAACATCTACTACTTAACATCTACTACTGACCATCTACTACTTAACATCTACTACGGACCATCTACTACTTAACATCTACTACTGACCATCTACTACTTAACATCTACTACTTAACATCTACTACTGACTATTTACTACTTAACATCTACTACTGACCATGAGGTTGGTCGTGGTACTGACGTAACATTTCGTCACCGCTTCTCGCTCTCAACGCGTACATTCCAACTCCACAGTCGGGGAATGCTTGCGCATGTAGGCTTACTGGCACATACTTGTTACAGGAAGGCTACTTCTCTGATATGAGGAAAATTCAAGTGCAAATGAAATTTATATCTTTGCTTACTCCCTTACTTTCCCCCGGGTGCATTGGTTCTGCGAGAATACACACCGTGGCTTTGAAATTAATCCTGACCTAATTACATCAAAATGTCACTAGCCATGTATCTAAATGCCCCAGAAACTGTCATTTGGAGCTTCCCACGTGAATATATTGCCCGTTTGGGCCGAGGATGGTCATTTGAGCGTGAATTAGTCTATAGTGACGAAAGACTTGTTGAACACCTGCCGCAAATTCTCCCTCAGACGGATTGGCCTGGTGGCAAGACTAAGTCAGTAATACCGGAGGGGGGTTCAGACGCAGTGGACAACAAAGCTAAAAATCTGTTTATTCTTGCCACGCACGACCACCTCAAGATTTTCAAGATAATTAGGTAGCTAGGATCTTATCTGAGGATGGTGTGCCAAATCATGAAATATACCATATTGAACACAAAAGTATAAATTCAAGAAGGCGCGTTATGCCACCCTAAATAGAGTTGATGTAACCGTGTGCGGAAATTGGATATGTTGCTCTATTAGTAAAATTGAACTGCCTGTATGAGCTTATTTATAGGTCTCAACACTTTCTTAGAACTATACAGCTGGAGCATAGTGGACAACATGACATAAAAGATGCCAACCACCTTCTTGTCATTATTCGAACTGCACAAGCATTTGATCTACATCTGAATACCGAATAACACCATTAGCTTCTGCCCTTACTACGAAAATTTAATAATCATGAGAATGAAAATTTTCGAATATTATCATTACGATAAGGATGTTAGTGGGAAAGGAGCGACCTCAATACCAACTATTTCGTATACTTGATTGAGATTTTCTATGGAGGTTTTACGCCGTATGCAAGAAAGAATCCCAGCATCATTTCGTGAGCTTTTTCATTATTTCTAAGACAACGATAATATCACTAAGCTTAGAACTGTAAATTCGTCCTTACCTTCATTGCCAGGGAGATAGTGTTGATAAGGATGAAGATGAAAATGCAATATTCAAAAGGCTGTGACGTCACGAACCACCATATGCGATATTGAAAACGCTCCTTCGGAATATATCGTCTGCTCGGACGGGCTTTCAACGCGAATTCGATGCATTTACGCTGTAATCGCCCAAAAGACAGAGGAAAAGCAAAGATAGATCATTTTGTGCAGGATAGCAGACTCGGCTGGAAAACCAGCATCTGTACAAAGTGACACAGAGGTCAAACTAATATAAGATAAGGAAAAAGAACCAAGGAAAATATTCAAAATAGGCGTTCTTTGGGAGGGATTCGTTGAACACTATTGGGGGTGATAGTTCCATCAGCTGGGGTGACTCCAGTCTCGAGTTTGTTAGGATTATATACCCCGTAGATGGATCGCCTGTCGCGAAAAAAGCGGTACAAAAAGTATCCAGCCACGGCCAAGAGGATGATTATGATAGGGACAACTATTGCGGCAGCTAACTCGCCAGAACTCAGACCCGACGGCGATGTGGTCGTATTTGTTGCGGCGGCAAGAACAGCAGCTACTATTGCTGTTGTCAAAAGTGTTGCCGATGGATGTGGCAAGCAGGATAGGCTTCCGGAGAGTTGATCCATCTAGGGGAGAAGTAATCCGCATGCAAAGGACGGACAGGAGGACCTTTTAGCAATAAAGCCTCAATTGTGTTTTCAAACCGTCTGTTAGGTTCAGTGCAGCATGTGTGGTCACGCGCAGGGCCCGAGACCAAGGAGGTCAGATTGATCTGAATTCTGTCAGGCGAATTGTGTGGCAGAACAGAGCGCACGCCGAGAGAATGCAGACTGAGTATTGACGGCACAGGCACAGACAGCATAAAAAGCCATGACAGCACCTCGCGCATCACAGATGCGTGGATGAGTGCGTGCGCGCTCACTCCGGCATGCGGGCACGGTCGTCTATTCGCACGACGAATGACGCATTCCCGCAAAACTTATGTGTCGGTACACTGGTGTTGTGTGTCAAGTCGTCTATCAAACTCTCGAACCTTGAGCCGCGCGCATGAGTGCTTGCAAGCTTATGATCTCCGGTTTTGATTGGTTGCTTTAATGCGACCTCGGCACCAACAGGTGTGTCGGCCTGTGTACGTATGAATAAAGCGCTACTACTACTACTACTACTACTACTACTACTACTACTACTACTACTACTACTACTACTACTACTACTACTACTACTACTACTACTACTACTACTACTACTACTACTACTACTACTACTACTACTACTACTACTACTACTACTACTACTACTACTACTTCTACTACTACTACACTACTGCATACCGGAGACGACTGTGAAATACATTTACGCATGCCTCTAATAGGTATACGTGACTTCGAGGTGGTCTAATCTTATCCGTTGCTCTTTCCTCAAGCATTGTCCCAGACACATTAAAACCCGCATTATGCTCTCGGAGAACATTTGTATTGTTGCACACTCAGTAAAAGTATAAACGCAGTAACCCAGGATCGAGCGCCACAACACATAGGACGGTGAACAATCGCCGATCGGGTCAGCCGCAGTCAAGCATGCCCTTGTCGGTCAGCCAATGACTGTTGTCTGCGCAGGGTTACAGTGCTCAACGCCGCCGACTTTCTTACCCTCAGTTCTGATCTGTTTTCATGCGAGAAATTGTCAAGGATCAGTGCTTATGTGGGTTCATTTCATTGGAAATCGTTCGCCACTCGCTGTTTGCACAGTACTTTAACCTGGAATTCGTTTTTACTTCTGTCCAGGCTTTGGCATGCCAAAAAGACTAGATCTCTTCGAAATGTAAAAAATACTCTCACTTGTATTCTAGCAATTAGTATACCTACGGGGTAATAAATATGTGACTTGAGTTAAAGTAGCTATATCACACTGGATAACACCTTTTGTTCTTAGAAAAAAAAACATTTTCAAAAACTGAGGAAGGTTTTTAAATGCCTTTGAATTATCAATCCACTTTCAATGTGCAACATTTTCATTACTGTGTTTTGAGCTGTGCTCCTATGTATTTCACATGAATATTGCATGCATCTAGATACGTTTTATCAGAGCGTTATGTGTAGAGGGATATTCCAAAGTTTACGGGACCGGCTACCAATATGTGATTCTAGGGGCATCCATGTTGCACCTCATAAGCAAAAATTAATTTGGTAGCTTTACACTTAAAAATGGTCCTTTCCCTGAAAAAGGAGAAAAGGTATGTAATTGCGTTTAAGTCTCTGTGGATCAAAAACATCGTAGTTTTCTTGATTCTTAAGCATCAATGAGGAACAACACATGAGTCCTGAGAAGAAACAGATTGACACAACGCCCAGACGTGGTTATCCACTACATCGTTCTTTAACCATTGTGTCAAGGACAAGAAAAGAAGAACCACTTTCTGTTGTCAACAGGTTCGCAAAAGTCTCATTTACCTGATTTTTATCCAATTCACAGCCCTTGTACTCCTGCTCACCTTCTTGTTGAAAAGTGACGATGACAAAACCAACGAAGATATTGACCATGAAGAATGCCACCACAACAATGTAGGCAACATAGAAGATTGCCACGACAGGACGACAGTTGTACACTTTTCCATGGTCCTCGGCATAGGAGTCAATAGATCTAGAGTGATATGGCCAAATTATCAACATAAGTGATTTTATAGTGAATCTGTGAAACAAATGTTGTTCCATTTGAGGTATTCCTCATAACGTGGTCTTGTGTGATTGACAACAGGACTGAAAGGGGATTTTTGAAGTCTAGGCATGCATGGACCTTTTTATCTCTATCATCCATAGAACTAAGGCGTAAGTGAACAGTCGAACAGCAGTCGGGTAACTTAGTGTATATGCGTAAATGTACATTCATCAATGAACACTCGCAAATCCTTAACGCATATTATCCGTCCCGCTCTGTATAAGGGCTCATTCTTGAGCCTCACCGGCATCTGCATAGAGGCTACTAGTAGTAGAGGCATATTGGGAATGCAGAAAAATACCAGGGAGACTGGAGTGGTCATTTCTGGCTCATAAGCCGTCATCAGTCAGTCATAACCAACCCAAGGTGGTACCCCATCTGAGGTTCAAACCCACGGCCGGTTGATCAGAAGAACAAAACTCTAAACGTTAAGCCGCGGGCTCGTTGACTTGCCGGTTTAGATGAGTAATAGGTAATTGTAATGTAATTGCAATAAAATATTTCGTGTATTAATTTGATTTTTCTTAGAGTGAGGGCTTGCATTGCTGATGAAACTGTGGGTTACTTTACGTTGCATTGAAATTCACTGTGAATAACTCAGAAGTTTGAATGTTGAGCGTTTATTTAATAGGCACTTTCGAAGTCAGTAAGTTTACATGGGGAATCTATCGGAAATTTGGATCCTTGGTCTGCTGCCGCGTCACAAAATAAAGGAGCAGAAAACGGAGCTCAATACAAAACTTTCCATATGATGTTGACACTTCACAAAGTGATCATCTCGTCTCCCTAAACGAACATAAATTAGGGAGCATTGCTGAAAGTGCGTATACATTCAGATGGTGCCATTTTGGACTCGTGCAGACCCTCTTAAGCCAATCATGGCCGTACCCATCGTTGGGCCACCAAAAACAACCTGTGATCACAGGTAACACAGAGGTTACAAGAACGCGATCTACCGGATGGATCATAAGCACATCTGCGAACAAACGCTCACCAGTACCTCACAATCTGTCATTAGCTGCCACTTCAGAGCGGATGTAAGACGGTAGCCAATTGAATAAAAGCTGCTAAATCAAAAACAGTGCCGTCTGGATCTAGCTGTGTCATGGTACATTCGCGTAAGCATATCCTGGTCGGAGATTGATAGATTTTTAAATTACTTGCCAGTGATTTCAATCACCCCGTAGAAGCACTTTGCGTCGGTGTACATAACTCAATGCATGTCTACCTCCTTACAAACAGTGCGTCAGAACACGACAACGGTTTCAGTTGCTGCAGTTCATGGGGCACTTGCAGTAGTCAGGTGATTTGTTCATCCACCTACTTCAACTTCGATCGTTAAATGTGCAATCCGATTAAAAAGAATTTGAAAAACTGCTTTTAAGAAAATACAAGCGAGCACGTTGAAGTGTGGATCGTTCATAAACACACAGCAACTTTCATCCTTCTTAACTACCCTAAGCCCTTGACAATCAACTCCTGAGAGGGCAGAATTTAGTATTTAGTTGAAAAGACCATTCGCTCCTCCAGAACATAATTATTTTTCCACTGTACTTATGGTTCACCTTATAAATAAACCTCTTCTCTTCTGAGAAAACGGTTAGTTTCGCCGATAACAGGAACTGGAAAAGAAACCATCCACAATACGTGTGCCTTTGCACTAAATTCCAAGAAAATTATGTTAAGGATTAAGATAAGAGTTAAGGTTAATTTCAGGGTTAGATTTGCATTTGAGGTGAAGGTCAGATTTGGGGCTAGGATCATGATTATTCTAAGGGTTAAGGTTATTATCGTGTTTACTGTAAGCTTTAGGTTAAGGGTAGGGCTAGGATTAAGAGTAAAGGTGACAGGTTAGTGTTATTTTATGGTTCCTGTTAGTGTTAAGACACGGGTTTATTTACCCTTCACTAAATTTACTGTAAGACCACCTATTTTAAGCGGATGGAGCGGTTCCTATTCCCAATGTCCTTTTAAGGCGGCCATATAGGGCATACCAACCGAAAATGCCGCCCAGAACCATCTTCCTGTAAGTAATTATGTAAACATTTGGTGGTGGCCTTATCCTTGTCCACACTGTTTGTGAATCCGAGTGTGTGTCAGCAGTTAAATGAGTACTATGAATAAACATTGGCACTATACGTGTGTCAGGAGAGAATGATTATCGATGAATTAAGTCTCCAGTCTCCGCTTGCATTCAGCGTATTCTTTGGGTTTCATTGAAGTGAGTACTGGCTTTGCTTTAAAAGCCGGTAAGGATATTGCCATTGATCCTAGGGGATGCTTGACTTAACGGAGGGTAGGTGCCAGTGAGCCCTTAACATGCTATTTTTTGACTGACAGCTTTTCTTATAATATTCTTCTGATCAACCTCTCAAGTGGAGATAAGTGTTGTGGCAATCCAATACTGGGGAATTTGATGGCTGGATTAACAACCTAGTTCTGCAAACACTTGTGCCCACTTACTCATCCAGGGAAGTGTGCGACAAAGTTCTTACTCGAGAAAAGTCTACTTCAATGGCATCGAGGCGGTGAAAATTAAGGTCACCCTCGCAGTCCTCAAGGCCGCCATCAGCTCCGTCATCATTGTGATCTCCAAAATTATTTCTTCTTCACCCATGTGAAAATTGCATCTTCGGGAGTAAAAAGACCAACATCCTCCTTTGTCTCTGCACTATCTACCTATGCTGCGCTGGTAACTAGGAGACAGTTAGTGAAGAATTCGAGGTCTGACACATAAAAGAAGGCCCAAGTTCCCAGCTTGTTGAACGTTTTGCTGCTGACGCCCTACCTGAAGTCAGCACGGGTAAGTTGTACTTTTAGCCCCCTATCTTGGTCTTGCAGTGGATGTGAGGGAACAGGGTGGGGTATATGCTTAAGTTTTGCGTTTCATTCCTATTGAGGGATCATGTGATGAGAGTCTTTTGCTGCTTACAGTGCTTTCATGTCGAATTGTTATTTTTGAGGTCTATTTCTCACCCTCGGTGTCCAAAATTTGGTCACAAGTAAGATCCAGAAAAGATATAAGGAGGACACCGATTGGTTGAAGAGAAATTTCATTCATCTGATTTTCCGCATTGTCACTCAAACCCATAAAACCAAAGGTAGGGTGTCGTAGAGCAGAAACATGAGATGCAAGATAATTATCAGTTCAAATTGTGCTGCTGGTTAAAATGCTGACTCATTTCTGTCGGACTATAAAGGCTACAGATCATCGTTCATGCCATAAAACGTAGTTTGCGTTTACGTCTGTTGTTAGTCTTGCGGTTATGAACACCTCGTATCACAACAAAGATATAGGAAAGTCTTAGTTAAAAGGCAGTCTTTATTAGAGAGCACAGCACGAAAATATGAGCTAAGAGTATTTGAGTACTTTGACCTTTATGGTTGCGCGACAACTCCTCAGTCCCAGGAAAGTCATGCGATAAGATGCTAAATATAACAGGCTGCGGCTTTAAATAGAGTTCGCGTTGATACGGATGATTAAGAGTACCCCTTGCTTGCTCTTTCAGCTGCCAAATTTATGGTAGCCATGCTACCGGAATTTTGTTAGCTCTAATAAAAAACTTTATCCAGAAAGGAACCGCAATTCGGATAAATTCACTTTGAAACAAAGTAATCCAGTGACAAAAGGACATATGTATTAACGTCCGGTGACCCGTCGGATCTCCTGTTTAGAATGAATGACTGGAAATAATTTTATCAACCGAAGACCCAGATTATGCACTCCAAACGGGCCTCAGCACAGTTCCTTGGTAGTTTATCACATAAAGAATTGCTGGCACATCCATTCCTCGGTTTCAGAAGTAGGTATCAGTCCATTCAGTTGAAGATTTATTTGTGGGTCGGAATTTTCTGCCAGTGATGCCTGATTGCATTGCCCATTCTGCGGCAGTTGACCGTTCCCCTGCTGAAACTAGCCCTTCTGGTTTCTTTGGGCGAATAACTTAGTGTGTTAGAACAAAAAACTACCGAAACGCTTTTACTATGCACTTTCCAATGTAAACCAAAACTAGTTGACATAAGTTCATACCACGAATGATGTTCGAATATATGATCGAGAACATTCACGCACGCCAACTTTACTTGTGTGAGGTAAAACGGGGATGAATGTTAGATAAAAATCATCTGAGCGTAAGTAATTTGCCCAAAAGTTAGAGGGGATACGTTAGAATGTAATCGAGTAAAATACTGCATGCACAGTAATGAATTCGCAAGGTACCTAACGATGGATATGTGACTAAAACAGCTGCACTTTCCTGTGTTAAGACCATTTATACTGACTATGTCAACTAAACACCATATGACCTCTGAAGGGGAGAGCTCAGAATAGACATTGTACATAAAAATCGAACCCTTAAAACTTTAATGCTAAAACTGGAGTGCCAATTTTCCTCTGATTACTGATCTTGCATTCTTTTTTTGAGGTTCTAAGCGTGCAAAACAATCACGATATAGGTACGAGACCATTAGTCGACGCAGACTATTTTGTTTAGTGATGTTGCTGCAGGGTGTCATGTGGCGGGGGCAGAGTGGGAGCTATGACTCATGTTTGCCTGACTAATTCAATTTGCCACCTGAGGTATAACTTTCGGTTACCTGCCCAGCTAATGTTGATTTAAATATTTCAAATAACCAATCACCAAATAGATTGCAACAATTCAAAAATAAGTGAAGTCTTCCGTAATCATGACTTGTCATTCAAATTTCACTGACACGGGCAGCACTATGTTCCTACCTGCGTTGTCAAAAATATTTTTTCCACACATAACTTGGAAGCTGATCAAAACAGCTTGTTTGAAAGTAAAGTAAACATCTTTCCAGTAGAATTATGCGTTATCCATAAAATTCGCTGAAAATATACGTTTATTGTTTTTAGAACAACTGCGCTCCCTGGTAGCCTTGAAAAAGGATAACGCAAAATGATCGTAGCAGATGTTAACAATGGAGAAAACCACAACATTTAATTTTTGCAAATTTTTTGTTGAACTCCTTTCTGCCCACCTCCTAGGCACATGTTCTTTTACCCGTACTTGGTCAGTACTCATGCAATTATATTAAAGTATAACGAGAAAAATCTAAATGACTGAATGTGGAACAATATGATATCTCTTATACCAAGCATATTTACATATTTTCATGTGACAACTCGAGCAATGATGAAATGTTATGGTATCAAACATAAAGTAGTCCTTTCAATGAAATTCGGACTACGGTTAATCCGGCTTTTGAACCGAAACTGCATAAAGCTTTCATATCACTGAAACAACTAATCCAGTACCGTTAATAAAAAAATTTTGTATGAGCTGCAAGTTTGAACAATTTTCGCAAAAACAAGGACTGCTAATGCAGCCTGCACTTCTTGATAGTCACTCAATTGAGTTTATTTTGAGGCTGTAAGAACTTGGTACAAAAGTACACTCCAGCGGGCAAAAACTTTTAAATTAAATTTAAAAATAAGGAAGCTCGTGATGTTATTTTTCCCAAAACAGATTCCTCTTTTACAAGCAAAGCAATATTTGTCTAAATCTATTTCGTTCTTAAAGACTGGCTTGAATTATCACATTAATATATGACTGTTAATGTATGCCTCCAAAAAAGTCATAAAGCCCGGAGATTCAACCATTTAAATAACAGAAGGTGACTTGGAGCATAATTTTGCAGTTAAAAATGGAATTTTTGTAATTTAAAGAATTTGATGTTCTACAAATCCACAACATACCATTATGCATGACATTACCCCAATCAAGGAAAAATAATCAAAATATTTATGGTATGGTAAAAATTAGATTTTAAGATCACTAACAATTTTGGTTTTTAATTTTATAGCTTAAAAGTCAAAAATTACATTGGCTAGGAAGGATACATTTCATGCTCAGGTGCATTATCTCTAAAACATTTTATGATTAAAGATAAGCTCAATCTGTTCAACAGCTAATGATTGTCAATATGCTGTCCCTTGTGGGCTACGTATTCGACGCTGGGTCATAAACCATTACTTGAGCTTATAAACGGAAGAACTTCTTTAATATATCACATCATATAATGTAATAGAAAAACACCGTCAAAGATGACTACCTAGTTCGTAAGTGAAAACAAAACTTGTCCATTTTACGACTTACAACAGCGAATGGACTGAAATTTCTCCATGCTCGTTTATCAAAAATTAAAAATAAATGGACGCTGGCAAACTTAAGCTGAACTTCGCTTCAGCTCCCTGTGTTAATCGCATTAGAACAATGTTATCTCCTCAGACATGCAACTGTTTATCATTTGGACAAAGCTTTCAGACCCTGAAGAATATTTCATAAAGAATTCTCATTTTGCCTACTTAGAAAGCTTATGGTTTTCACATCTTGTCTTTGAAAGATATTGCATACCTCGACTATTAAAAATCAGCTTCTTCATTTATCTTTCAAATAAGTTGTGTTTCCATTTTTATAGGTTTTCGAACTACTTTCCGCAGATTTACCCTCACTAAAATTTCAGAAGGCAACCCCTCGGCATACATACTGCTGCGGATTGTTTTCGATTGCTTTGCCAAAAATGCTAGTAAACATCTTGACATAATGCAAGCATTATTATCGTCTGAGCAGTTTAAAAATGCCGGTAATCTCAAGCTTCCCTCTTTAAGTGTGATGTCTGAGGCGTACCTGCCGAGCTACATAGCGAATACACTAACTGCTCTTTTTTAGCTTGCAAAAGACCGTTCGTTGAGTGGTTTATTTATGATTTTTCCTTTCTGGTTTTAAGAAGCAGCTGAGTCAAAATTCAGCGTATTATGGCATTTGAAACAGCGTGTACAGGTATACCATGTAAAATTATACTGAAACGGTATGCTTCTTATATTTTTAATATAACGTAACAGATAAATATTTATAAAGTACCATGTAATTTTAAGGTGACGTTTTGCTCTATAGAAAACAAATGCAGGGGTAACGTACCTCGTACTTAACTAATGAGCAACCAGAACTGATCATGCAATAAATTTCGATATAACGCCTTGCATTATGATCTATTTTCAGCTTTTCAGACATAAAATTGGTTTCACTTTTGTATATGTAATCCTCAACCTTTCCATTTATAAATAAAAAAATAATTACGAGTTTGAAAAATTGAGGCAACTAATTAAATGCAGTCTTCTGTACAAAGACCGCTTACGACAAATGAATTTAATCACATTTTGGATACCCGGATAGTTAACTGTGGCATGCTTAAGTGAAAGCGGCACACATCCTAGTGGAATTGACTGTGACAAACAAGCATTTTCCCAGTTCATAGTCAATTTTAAGCTTCTATATACGTTACTTAGGCGAACCAAAGGAATGACAAAAAGGACCATATAGATTCAGCTTTGTAGGTTTCCAAAGATGGAAATTTACGACGATTAAACTAATTCGATCTTTTTGCTAAGCTATTGCAAAGTTCTCGTGAAACTCTAATTAGGCTTGTTTTCCTGAATAATTTTTTCTGCTTCCATCAATTGAGGCCCGTTGCCCACACGTAGTTATATTATTATGTAAATGAATTTCACACTTCTAGCGTTGGATACAGCGGCGATTGAGCACTCATGTGCACCAGATTTCAAAAAGTCGTTAAGATATGCAAGGGTCGCTGCTGACCTCCAGAGTCAAATTTTCTGCATCGTTTGCAACGTTATTTTGGAAGAGCTCTACAGCCAAAGTTTAAATGAACAGTTTCAAGTCTTTTGGTTTCCCAGAATCTAGAAAAAATGCAAAAGTGAAGTTTTTTAACCTGCGCATGAGAAATAAACGCTTTATTGTGTTTTTGAGGCTCTGTGACAAAACATGTGCCAATAAGTTTGCGGCAGTAGCCCAAAATAAGTCCGTTATTATAAATTACAAAGTAAATCACTACGATAGCTGCAAATAAAAAAATATTCTAACGATGAAGAGAAATGTATTAAATACATGTTTACCCCACAATCTAGCTATTAATAAGTGCTTTCATGTTTCTTTTGAAAGTGTTTTTTCTTTGAAAGTTAATGTTTTCTAGGCAGCTGACAGTATCTGAATTCACTGTATAACTAAAAACACCATAAGAGCAGTAATTTGAGTTTGAAGTTGTTGATTATTCCTAAAAACTGACAAGACCTTATTAACGAGGCAAACTTGGTTACATCAGACTAACCCAATATTTCTTCGGCATTTTAGATTTGACTCTAAGGCTACAAGTTCCTTTGTTCTACTGGCATTAGAGTAACTTTTATTCGGGGATGCCTTCATAAACAATGGACTATGCTTCGATGCGGTCTTTTATTACTCGGGACGTTTCATATTAAACTGTACAATAGTCAGTATAAACACTTTTCTTCCACGTTCGGAGACAGGTTATAATTTAGGAATAACAGAAATGTCTTTCACGAAGTTATTTGTCTCGATTGTCATACATCTGTTCACTATTGAGGATAATCCATTAGAAGAACGTGCAAGTGAGGGGATGAAAATTTCTCTAAATATTCTTATGACAGACCCCATTTGGCCACATATGACAAATGACTCCAACATTTTTTTAAATGTGATTTTTATTTACTAGTCATATCTCCTAAAGTCTGCTTGTGTCAATGATAGGCTCAATTTTTCCTATATATAATTGGTCGTGGCCTTTGATTTACTTACTCATTAAGATTAGGAAAATAGTTTGAGTGATAATAATGTAACTTTTTCTTAAAGTTTAATAGCTATGAGGACCCAGTAAGCAGAAATATTGCGCAACATTTTACAATAGTATCTTGTCGTAAAACCCTAGTGTAGTGCAAGTAATTGGAAACGTAAAACATAAGGTTAGTGCTAAAAAATTAAGGTAGAAGATGCTCAGCTGCTCCATACTGAGTTATAGTCCACGAAAACCATACGTATAATTAGCTGTACGTTTCAAGGGACCTGATTGGAAAGTGTAACAGCGTAAAGATCATACGATATGTTGCTTTACTTATAAAAGTTCAGCTCATTTGAGCCAGAGAAAAACAAGTATGAATACCTGTTCCTCACTGCTCGGCAAAAATAAACAAATTATGAAAAGACCTTAACGATGACTTATACAGCATTCAAAATGACAAATTATGTATCACGCTTTGGCAAACTACAGGAAGCAAGTTTGAAGCAGATTTCCACGATTACGCTAAATGACAAGCAAATTCACAGATTCATAACGTTTTCTCAATTAACCGCTCTATACAGTAGGTCAGAAGAAGTTACCGTTGGAAAATTTAGGTGGATGCAACGAAGATGTCATGTAATGCAGCCAAGCAGGAAAAGGCTCTAGAAACAAGCTATTCGTTGGGAGGTTAAGCACAAGAATAGAGACATGTGAAGTATACTGAAGCATGAGAAACCACATCATTAGAGTAAAAGTGGGTGCAAAAATGAGTTCGAAAAGTGTGCTATATTTACGATTTTCCAAAGTTTCCTTTTCAGGGGTGGGCGTCTATACGGCTCTAGCACGTTCGGTGGTGCAAACATAATCCTGATTATGAATTGCCTGCGGCTGTTGATCAGATGCTGTCAGCCGAAAACATAAAAATCCCATTTCTTCATTCTGCTTTCCAAATTTAGGCTTTTCTATAAATATTTGCCCCTAAGGTAATCACCAGCAGTATTTGATCCTGTGGTTCAGGTAGGGAAACTTATTGCTGGCTGTGGGTAATATTAATTTAAATAATTTATATTTAAATGATTCGAAAGAATGCCTTCGAATTAAATATCAAAGCAGTAATAATGCATTTAGAACTAACAGAGATGCTCGCCATCGCATAGTTGTCGTTAACTACATGAAGAATAATATAAACAACCTTGAAGACTTCCCTATCATAATAAACCGCAGGCCACATTTTAATGTTAAAAAAACGCGCGCTGAAAAGTTTTCACATAAGAAGTAAGATTTTGAGAATCTTATTTATAAATCCCAAAACCAAGACCAGCTTAAAAGCTTTTTGTACTTTGAATATAAAGACAGAACTTACCGATAGAGCAGCGCTGGCCAACCTTCAAAAGTTGAGGCCACAAAAAGAGTGAGCAAGGCATTTGGAACATTGTCGAAATTTAGAGGGTAATTGGTCCATTTCCGTTCCAGGAGAATCGGGGAGTTCATATCTTCTCCATCGTAGGAAATAAGCCATCCTCTACGACGAAGGAAAATACTCGGCTTGGGAAAGGCCCATTACACAAAGTTTTTCAAGCAATAAGTATGTTGAATGCTAATGAAAATAAAACCAATTATCTAAAGTGTTGGATGAGGGAAGAGATGGAGAGATACGCTATAATTTGTTAGTACTATTTACAAACATTTGCAGCTAAAAGACCTCTTTTTAGGGTGGGTAAAAATAAGTACGTAAGATCGATCGAACCGGAAGAAAACGAACGATGCATAGTGACCGAAAACTGCAACTGTCGGCACCATGATCAGTTGACCTTGAATGAGTTGCAGTTTGCGCCAGACTTTCATCCTTCAAAGTGGAGCTAACAACGTTTACAAATGACCTCATTATTGTAGTTAAAATAATAGAAAAATGGTGGTAAAAAGCAGTATTTAATGCGCAAAAAAGGCCAGCCTATGTGTATATAAGAACACTCATATGTGAATGGAGAAAGAATGACGGCTTGGATTCAAAAGCCCGCCGAACGTTTTTAGCTATCACATATAATCCGACAGTCGACACATGCTTGTGGCCTGCCCCAGCCGTGGATACTAAACCAAATCTTTATTCGACTCGAATATGACTTACTTCAAGAAAATACTAAAAGAGGGATTGTAGTACGAGATTTATTCAAATTGAATCCAAAGTTCACATACGCAAATTTATAAACAATGTACATAAACTTTTACAGCAACTCGGAGTTAAATAAGTTGCTGTTTTACGGAGGAAATTGACTGTCCAGAACAGAATATAAAACTGCGGTAAATTCTTGATAATGCAAAACTTTACTGCCGGCCACTTCGATGAGAGATCTAAAATGCTCATTTAAGGTTCAGATCTTCGGTGCGTGGTAGCTAGTACATTTGAGGAACACGTAGAGCTGTGTGCGAATCTGTTCTTATTTTGTCTGCAATTATCGTGACCCACTCATGGTAGTGAAATACAGTGCGTTTTGGCATAGCGAATCCCTTTAGACCACGGAAAGCACTCTTACTATAAGTCACGTAGTGAATAGGTTACAAAAACTCTCGAATAATATTTTCAAAAGATGAATAATCGAATGCCCGAGTATATTTTGCACACCAAAGTTAACAGTTACTCTCATTGCTATCTTCTAAGTTCATCAAGTCCCACTTTGACGGTACTAGCATTTCTAGGGTTTGCATAGTATAAGGAGATTCCACCAAACGAATTAAAAACTTGCAAATTAAAAAGGAAGTCAGTCATTGCTGAATTTCATATTCTAATTAGGAATATTTTAATTTAGTGCGTGATCCCATATATCTAAAAGGGCTCGGAAGATTTCATTGGCTGGACAGGCCATTCGCAGTTGTGGTTACACAGACCAAAGGCGACCAGCAATTGCAACGCGGTGAAACCGAGACAGGTCTGACCTATTTTACTTTAGATGGTGCAGAATTCTGTGTAACGACATTCATGTTGACGAGACTAAGCCACCCCTTCAAGTTCGATAGGCCCGAAATCGCCGAGCAGAGTAACAAACACGTGAGTCAAAAACAGCTTGAGACCTGTTTATACGGCCCACAACCTCGCAACAAGCCCAAGGATCACGTCTATTATAACAAGGAATTCGAAATACGCCTGGGCGGATTATTTGCTTTCATGGGTGAACACTGTCAATCTGAAGGATGAAATCATGGCTATTTACGCTTCGAATGTGTCAGTCACGACATTGCACACCAATTGCAAACATTTTTAATAATAATAATTTATTTATTGTTGGGTTACAGGCAATGTCAAAAGAGGTTTACGGGATGGAAGCAAGCTAGCAGTGAATATAACTCCTGACGTCAAAATATGGTTACTATAGTTTTTGGTAGATTAGGTTATTCAGGAGAAAACTATATAGGAATGAATTTTTGGTAGTTGTACATTGGGTGCTGATCATAAAAACTGTTGTTATGTGTGCCTGCTACATTTTTCCTGTTATTGTTTCTAATATTGGGTTCAAAATAGGGGTAGAAGTATTAATCAATTACTATCTAAGTTTCAATGATCAAGTATTCGTCCCTTCAAAAGGGTATTTTTTTGCGGTAATTTAACATACTGAATGCTAATAGTAAATATCACCTTGGCCAGCCTCTGTTGGCTACGACAGATGGGACCGCAATCACGTTACGCATATTGGTACTGTGCGCATAGAGAAACTCCATGCAGACACCACGGTTAACATAGCCCAAAGCTTAAAATTAACTGTTCCGATGGCCACCGACCCCCTGGCGCTGATCCGAACACTGGCTGCAATTTCGTTTTTTATTCACACCCTTACCCCACCACAGTAACAGCCACATTTTTCTAATGAGCGCAGTTTAACTTATTTCCATATCAATATATTTACAAGCTTAAAGCCTATTTATCGGAAGTAGACTTATGCTTATCAAATTGTCTTTGAAAATTCCGAAATCTCGATCCTTATATGGGAATTCAGTTAGTTTAAACAGTTTACATACGTCCAAGTTCCGTAACCATGGAGAGAGCTATGTCACCTTTTGCAGTTAGACTCACATAAGAAAGGGCACGACAATGGCTTATCAGATGGCAGATGTTGTACCTTTAAATTAGACAGCGACATTTGATGTACTTTATATATAACTTTGGTCGGTCATCCACAATAATTATTCTTGAGATTTTAATATCAGTTCTATATATGCTGAGCATTATTTATATCTTGTCCTAAAACCATTTAGCTCAGCGTAATTTGCACCAGATTTTGTAAAAGTGCAAAACATCGATACGTTACTCTGGATTGAACACTAAATCCGCAGTAAGTAACTAGATATGATTTTTTAGGGTCGCATGTTTTGAATAACTTAGGACTGTAATGCATGCTAACCACTATGGCGATTTTACTCAAGCAATCTTTTATAAAATAAGTTTCATGAATATTGCTAAATGCTGTTTCCAAATTTACTTTATGTTTTGGTAGGAAACCTAGGACACATTGTATTTGTACTTATGTTCGAAGACAGTATATTTATAAAACATGTTAATACTTTATTTATCTAAGTAAATAAACACACAAAATTAAGACGTTATCGATAATAAAGCAAAAGAATAAGAACAGGATACATCCCTGTACCAACCCATAATGTTTGAAAATTTCCTTGCCAGTACTCAAAGACTAGTTGGCAGGCAAATGCTTACTTTAGATACATATTTGTCAAACCGTTACATTTAAATGGAAACGAGGTTAAATAAAACATGTCAGTGAATAGAGAAGTCAATTAAATTTTGTCTAAAAACACAAAAGGAGTGTGGAATTATGGGGGAACGGTGTTAACCAGAGGCAGTGACGGTTATGAAGTGTCAATGTCAGGGTGACAGGGAGCGAACATCATCGAGGGAAATCTTCGAAGAACCCAGGACTTGAATCTTGAGAATGAGCCTCTTACCACTTTTGAAAATGTAACCCCCCTCGCAAACAGAAAAACCGAAAAATGGGTTTCACAAAGTCCCTCTTCAAGAAAACGCTACCAGTGAACGTCTAAGTCGATGCTCTGATCAAGCTGTTTGACGGCAGCATGGTTTCAAATATTATTATCTATTAACACTCTATTGCGCGTGGAAGGTAAATATAAGTTGCCATCTGCGACCACTTCAACATGCATATACTTCTTCAGTTGCTCCTTCTGAATGTGTTATATTGGTTGCAAAAGTTGGCGCCTATTCAAAGGAATACGGAAAAACTACCTGGTGTGGCTTAGCAAAAATGAAAATAGGATAATTTAAATGTCCAATTCTTGAGTTCGGGCATCGTGTTGACCCCAATACCGATTTTCCATATGATTTATACGATCCCATCGAGCCACACTAATCTAATGAGACAAAGTCTGTTAGCAACAGCGAAAGCAGGCTTTAGTTTAAGCTCACTTATTATCACTTGACAGTAGAATTTTTTTAATAAGCTAAACATAAATTTTCATTGCTAATTTTTCCTTCCAAAATATCCCTATGCGGATGGTTTTGATGTAAACATGTGACACGTATTCAGGCAAAAATGCTCGGTCACTTAATTCTTGCAGGATGAAAGGAACGTTTTTCGGTACTTCAAGTTTCCTAGCGCTTGCTTTATATGAATTGGAGCCGAAGGTATTCTAGTTCCAAAGAAGGCCGCAGATTTCTTTACCAATAAAAAGTTTATTTTGATAACTTTCAGTTTTTGAGCCTGATCAAACTTAATCATAAAATAATTAGAGCAAAACACAGTTTTGTGACCCTAGTTCAACATTTTAGATGATCAAATAAAAATAACCAAAGCAATGTGAAATCAATTCATTTTGTTCAGAAGGAGGATAGGTATACTTACATATTCCTTATACTGTTCAAAACCAAAGACATAAGCGAACATTTAAAGGTAATGAGAAACATTAAATATTACCTGCACTCGTATTCAAAGTATTTCGATTCATCGTTACATGAGTGAAACTTTCCGGCAAACAGCTGAACACCAATTACAGCGAACATGAACTCGAGAAGGAATGTGACCAGCATGATATTTCCTATGCTTTTCACAGCCACAACGACGCATTGCACCACGTGCTGAAAAAAGAAATTTGTTTGGATAGCATGCATTTCTAACTGGACTTCAGATAGAAGGAAACACAGAATTGTGTTAGCAAACTAAAGGTAGACGTGGAACTTAAAACTTTAAAATAGGTGGAAAAATTAACCTCATCACGCGAGACAGTAGAAAGCTAAAAATGGCTCAAAGTAAACTGTAAGCATTAAATATTTTCAAATAACTCTATGCTCTAGGGCCGTATATAATGCTTGTCTGAAATGCTACCTACCTTCAAGCCTTTGGCACGATTAATGGCTCTCAGCGGTCGAAGGACGCGAGAAACCCGCAAAATCTTGACCACAGAAATTGTGTCTATCCTAAAATTTCAGCCATAAAAGACGTATGGAAGTTACAATTAATTTCTCTACAAATAAACCAGTAGGACTAAGACGCCTAACACCAGGTTAGTCACGTTTAAAGCTATGGATCCACAACTACGGTGATCATCATTTTTTAAATGTAAAAAATTGCGATCAAGGTCGGTTATAATTTAATTCCCTTGCCATCAGCAAGATGTGCATTAAATTTTCTTAAACATTTTAAATCATTTTACAATTCAATCGTTTAAATTATTCTTTGAGGTATATTTATTTTTGTAATATTTCTTACGTGAAAATGGTTAATACCCTATATGAATATTCACTTTAATTAAGAGCCTAAATAGATTCCCTCAAAGGTGCTTCAGACTTCAAAACAATGCTAGTTCCTGTAAAATCTGCTCTTATGTCATGTGTACCCAGATGCAAAGAATGCTTAAAAGGTTCCACATACATACACACACATACAGAGTAAAAGACTCAGTGTAACTTGTGGAGACCCCTTCACGAAAGAACTGTCTAAGGCATCCTCCAAATTTCATGGGATTACTTACTGAGTCAGCTGAAGGTACCTTGCAAAGCACCTTTCAGTTTGAACCTACTTCCCCTATTGTTTAGGTAAAGAGCTCCAGGTCCACTTGCTTATTGTTATATACTTGTATGTTTGCTTTTTTTCTGCCATTTCAATCACGTTAACTGGCATACTTACGACCAGTAGATTGCAATCTGACCCATACCTTGAGAGTTTTTAGTCTTAGTACTTTCTACACAATTTCTCTGCTTGTTTATTTCATAGCTGCCCCCTGTTAACACCATCCAATGTAGATCTCTACATGCGAGTAGCCAGGGTGCACTTTAGGTTTTCTTACAGATTCATCCCCTTTTAAAAAATGTCCATTATATTTGCAGAATTGCATGTTTGCTGGTCAGTCTCCAAAGGACTGACATAAACAAATTTTGCCCTGTCTAGGTTTTCCACTTGTGTTTATTGGTCTTACAAGATAATTTGTATTTTTTCGTCTAGACGGCACGTCTCCAATTTGGATGTTTAGATGGTGTTTTTATATGTCGTTAGTGTTTTTTCGGGCTGCTTTTTTTAATCACGAAGTGCTGCACTATAACTGAAGGTGACTTTGATGCCATTTCAAACTATATGCCGTAGTCAGCCGAGCTGAACCGAAGACAGGTCTGGAAAACCAAGAGACAATGGGATGAGCTATTTTTGTGTTTGCATACAGATGCAGAGGTAACTAATTAAAATACAAATCCATGCACCCCATTGAGTATATAACGATTTTGTGACTATGGATTTCCCATCGCGAAACCATATTTTATGCTTCTGTTAATGCCATCAGTCTGAGCTCCCAAACGTGCTTAGTGGATATAATCAAAAAGAATTAAAAATCAGCTTCTCTTTGCCAAAGAATACCAGATTTGACATCTGCTTAAATAAATGATAACAGATCGAGCACTTTATGACTAAAATAAGAAGCTTCGGTACCGAGTCATATTCAAGTCCATTGTCATGGATAGCAACAGACACGTTACATGTTTAGCCAGTACGGTTATTATGCGACTGTTTACTTATGAAAATCAGTAGCTCATGCGTTGACTGCAAGTCTTACTTAATGTGATGTTTACCTCGTGACCCGCATTAGAGTGTAATCGCCACAATTTTGTCTTCATTGTTTGATTGTGACTTACTTAAAAGCATGCATCATCGTTACTCGTATAAAGGCATTTTTGCTCACGGACCTCCCTGTGGGCAAACCGTCTGTCCAGCTGAGGTCAGAGGGCTGTATGTGGAGACAGAAGGTCACTTATTTTGTACATCAATGCTTTAAAAACTCGGGCACATGCGGGACAGAATTTATTTGCCCATCAAATGAGGTTCTTTTCTCGCAAGTATTTCTCGGAAGTCAAATGTTCACTTGAATTCATCGTGTTTTCTCATAAAAGAATTCCTTACTGAAATTCTTACCCAGCTAAGGTAAATTTTAAATTGGTTTGCTAGCGAAAGTTTGTCAAGGAATAAGCTACATTATTTCTAAAAAACGCGGTTATGAATGCCAGCTGTTTAGGTTTGAAAAGTAATTACTGAGGATAACATATGAGATTATGGCTTTTGAACTGATAGTATTAACTCAATATTGCTTCATAGTTTTGAGGCTTTACCTATACTAGATTTCCTTCGGGAATAAAAGATTACTAAAGATGCAGGTAGTATTTATTTCAACTCACAAGAAAAACGACAACCATGAGACGACGACAATAATGACGTCTAGCAAGTTGGATGCCGAACGACAAAAGGCCCCCTTATGCAGGAAAAGGCCGAAGGCGATCATCTAAAAGGACGCCAGTGAATGAGCACGAAAAGAGCGATAAAAACATCAGCAGCGATAGTACAGAAACAACAAAAAGAACAACGATAACGACAACGTAGGCAAGGAGCTTTAGACACAGCGAAGCTCCAGTACCAGCAGGCATCAGTGGCAAAACGCGTGCACTGATGAGCCACTAACGCCGCGAAATGCTTTTCTGAGATGATATGCTGGTGGCTTTACCGCGTGCAAACGCATAAGGGTTCGTAAACTCACGCAATGGGATAAGATATAATGGAAGTCAAGACAACCATTAAATCGAGCAGATTATTCGCACTGCGACAGAAGGCGCCTTTGTGGAATGCGAAGCCGTACGTGATCACCTGATATGTGCGGTGAGGGCATGGACATGGGAACATATGCATATACATATACGTTTGGAAGAAAGGGTGTAAACAGTGAGTTAAAAATGAAGAAAGGTATATTTTTTTCAAATCAACAATAAGATAGCAACGTAGAAGCAGGGGCTTGACTAAAGAACAAAACGACTGTCTAGGTAAAAATTCCTTCAATATTTGAAAACGACGGTGATATTGAAGCTTGCAACGCGTATCATATTTGCATTTGATTCAAAGTCATTTTTCAGGGCGCAAATTAAATCAAATACGTCTGAATGACCAACCAATATCAATCCCTACTTTATTTCAATGTCTCTTTTATGATGTTCTGAATATGAGCATTTCTATCCTTGGAAATTATGCTTAAACCTGAAGACTCATTAATATCAATTTTGAACATTAAGTCACATTTCCGTACGGCTAAATGCAGAATCTAAAAATCCGCAAGGTTTACCTGTAGTAAAGTATCACTTACTGGCAGAGCACATCTACCTTTCGAATACCGTCTGCATTTTCTCACGGCTAAATGGAGGCACTTCCTCTAACCCAGATGAAGGCATACTTATCATTCGGTAGACACAAGTGGAAGAAACCCGGTGGGCTTGGTGGGATTCAAATCCACGACAGTATAGGAAAAACGGAAGTGTGGCCAGTGCTTTAGTCATTTAAGCTTTGAGATACAATCAGGGGCCGTGAGCTAAATCCCTTTTGGGTCAAGTTACCCATCCAGCCTACTGCAATGCATAGAATCCATCCATTCTCATACAGTTAACTGACCGTCCAAGCACGATTTCCTAAGCAATCAAGAATCTACCAGATGACTACAAGGCGCAAATAAAGTAATGAGGGGTTTTGACGGATATAAATAATTCATTAGGCCCAATTGTGAAAAACGCCTCCTTGGTGAGATTCGAACACACGATAGCATGTTGTAGGCTTCAGTTCAGCCAACGCTCTAGCCACATGAGCCGTGAGTTTATTCGTACTTGGATCTAATTAATTTTACAAATCTGTCAAAACTCCTGATTGGATACTTGTCAGTTCTTGCAAAATGTGAACGTTATGACCTGATTACGAATACATTCAGGAGAACATAAGAAAGGGAAATAAATTGCCGTGGAAACGTTCATTGTTGGGCATGTAAACCATACTTATTGCATAACCTAAATCTTGTGCAAGAATCAAAATCACTATGCTGCCTAATCGCCGATTAAGGTGTAGTATAAAAATATTGACCTATGAAAACAGGGCATTCTCGGTCCAATATTCGCATACTTACCTTCCAACTCTTCAAAGTATTAGCTAATTTAATAACATTCCATGTAACCCGGAATATTACGTTGAAAGGCAAAGTCTAATAACGGAAATTTAATATGAACAAACCGAAGTTGAATACACAAAGAAATTTTTAAATAAATGACTGCTCTTATGGACGCCTTCATAGATGGTCATATTGTATTGCCTTTTCTCATATGTGACGTCTTTTGAAAAGAATTGAACAATGGATTTAGAACTGGCATTTTATCGCTTGGAACGTCATCCGTCAACCAAGCTTTACTTTTTTGGTGTGAGTGCCCCTTTCTGTTCATTACTTAACAATGATATCAGTGTTTTCACAGTCATTGTGCACAGTGAGTAAAGTAGGCTACTGAAAAAATACATTGCCCTGACTAATGGACGGCGGCGCTATTTACTTGCTTACTGCCAGGTTGACGTAAGCACAGTATTTATTATTTTTATGCTATCCTCGCCCAGAGCTTTCACCTTCTACCCTGCTATTCTACGCCACCACTGTTGCCCATTTTGAAAGCCATCCATCTAACGTACGTGGATTTGCATGGCATATCGAGCCGTCTGCCGATTCCGCTGCCATTTTTTCTTTAGTGCACGGGCAAGTTATTGGTCCTTTGGGGGAATTACTGCCATTTCTGTGGCTAATTAGAAATCAAAGTCTAGCCTTGCTTTAAAGCCCGATTTTCTTGGACATGGGCTCTTAAATAATTGAACATGTTTGAGAGTACTCTGAGATGAAATATAAATTCGCGAAGCTCTGTGAATCTACACACCTCTCTTTGAGCATGTCAGACAATGGAAAGTTTTTTGGCTTATGTGAAGGAAACCGAAACGTTTTACATCAGGATTCGTCGCAATAGTGCGTAGAAAGTATTTACCTTGAGAGTAATTTCCACAGTAAAGACGGAAGTGAAGAAGTAGTCAAAGTAATTGAGAATCTGAAAGAAAAAATATGAAGTCCATTTACTTCACAAATGCACTAAGTTGGGAAATTAAGTTAATAATGCATAGTCTCACAGATCGTTAATGAAGATAAGACCAGCCAGCATTAAATCTAAGATTATAGGCTTAAAGAACGACTCTGTTTGTAAAAATCAGGTTGAAACTCCAGTACTATTTAGTGGGAAACTAAAGTATCAGAAAATACTGTTTGAGAAGCAGTAAGTTTTAGCTTTGGTGTGAGGTCAAAGGGCAAAACTCGAACGTAGTTCCCCTGAGCGCTCGGACGACCGATGTTACCGAATTCTTACGGATAAGAAGCCTCTCACCTCTCACTGTACGAGTCAAGCAGCAGAAATGTTAAAACACACTACGCAGGGAAATCTGAGTAAGAAAATCGTTACGGGGTCTAAATAAGCCCCAGCTATCTTAAAACCTTAGAGGTGACGTCTTTTTGACACTGATCATGCATGTTCTTGTCGACTGATAAATGCCTAAAATCAGAATGTGTATATTATATTTAATTGTCTCTGTGAGCAGCACTCCGTTAATAGGATTCCCTGGAGGAGACAGCTGCTTTCTGTGTGTTCCGCAAGTCCATCAAGAATATCATTTGACATTTACTGGAGCACTAATCTATACGAAAAAATATTTACTAACCTGATTGTTAGATCGGAAATCCGACGGTTTGGAGTAAAACTGCATCTGAGCTAACGCACATTGTTTATAAAGTCTGATTTGAACTTGGCGTTACGCATGTAAACGGTTTCTATACAGTCAAATGACCAATCTCATGCAACATTTACTAATGTTTGGAAATGTGGTTACGATTATGAAGGAGTATTTAAGTGGGTTTCAAAATGTGAGTATCGTGAAGCGCAAGGCAAATATATTCCAGATACGATAGGCTTTCTCATCTTTCGCATCCACTGAATTTCTGTTGTCTGCAAAAACTGGAATTGAAAGATTGAATATTTACTTAGTATGCATTTTTTCTATTTATTTTATCTGCTCTAAAAAATTCAAGTACGGTTTTTGGGCCACACGCACAGCAATATCGCTTCTTGTTTTCACTTGGCGGCTAGTCCCTTTTTCTTTACATTTTATACTCAGAGAAACTATTTTTAAATTTTTGAACGTTTATAATTATTAGATATTTAAAGACCGTCCAATGTCCAGTCGACTAGTTTCCTGTCCGTACGTTTAGTAATGCAGTCCACATCCATTGCAAAATATTATGAAAACTATTCAATATTTTTAATTACATCGAGAAATGTTGGGCTTTTCTTATCCGAAAAGCATACGGCTTGTAGACTGGAACCCTTAACCTTAAATCGTACGGGAATTGAAAAAAAGTTTTTAAAACATAGATATACCCTTTCTTCGCATATAAAGTCTTAAGAAGAGGTAATTATCTGCATAAAGCATACGAAAACTTAAAGTTTTGCTTACCTATTAATTATATTACATTACGTTAACCATAAAATTTTAAGGAAAAGGAAAATCACAGGAAAAGTGCATATAACTTTTGTTGACTTTTTTTCAAGTGTGAATTTTGCAGGCAACTGAAAAGCAGTCTTCTCAAAAGCAGGCATCCTGCAGCGTCTGCAATATCTTCGCCGTAGGCTGCACGATAGTTACTATTACATTTCAATTTAAACATTGTTTTAAAATCGTAAAAGCTTTTGCAAATTTCAATTAACATAACATGAGATCGTTAACTCACTATACGTTTGAGTGACGATCAGTAACGACTGAAACATGGCCATTGAAATTTTTCTTGACTTTTGACGTCTCCCTTTAGTACATATTAGCAAAACACGCCTAACCTGATGTTGCAGAATAATGCCAAAACTGCGTGATTGGCATCCGAAATAAATATGAGACAAATTTGCAATAAGGAGATTCGACAGATGCCTACACGCCACATGCAGTCCCAGATATTACCTCATTCTGGTAAATCACAAAACGTTCACATACAGTTTACAAACAATATAGGCTTTATATGGTGAAATGTTAACGGGAATACTAAAATAAAATTTTCATTTGAAATGATAGTTTCAGAAGAGAAAGAATATTAATTTTTGAGTTTCCTTCCGGCTGCGTGCTAACACTACCATCAATAAAAGTATATATATATATATATATATCAATATGAGTGAAGATTCGAGGTCCAGATATCTTATCGAGCTCATCATCCCCCGAAGAAGACGAAGAAGAAGGGAAGAGTTCATGGACCGGAATGTATTTTGAATGACGTTTCGGAAACCCCCTCGTTTCCATCATCAGAGTTCTGTGGTTCTGCTGGTCTTGACTTTTTCAGCCTTGACGCCTACCTGGTATTATATCCCTGCTCGGAGAATGAACTTTGACCTCCCTGTTTGCTGCTGATCAGGTTTAATCTCTCCCCTCGCGTGACATAAGTACATTTTGCTGCCATCATATTTGTTGGCAAGTCAGTGTGAATGCTGGCCTGTCCCTCGTCAGCCAACGGACTGATCAGTCGTTGACGGCCGCGTGAGTTAATTTCAGCCTCGTGGGCGTGGTGGTGAGTTGGTGTTCCACACCGGTTACGTGGCCTTCGGCCGGCTCCTTTCTTCTTTTTCTCTGGTGTCCGTTGTGTGCCATGCTTGGTTTTGCTCGACTGTCCCATTGGCCCTGCCCGAACTGACTCAAGCCTTTTGCGTATCGCCTGGTAGGTGGGATGCAAGTCTATGGCTCTGTTAAGTGTGCCCGTCGAGGACCAACTTTTGAGCAGCAGTCTGGCCATCTTATCGTTGGCTCGGCCGATTACCCTCGTTTTCTCAAAGGCGAAACTGTGGTTCTTCTGTTGTATGTGGCCATAGACCATAGACAGCTTGTCCTTGCGTTTGATTGCAAGCTGCTGTTCATGCAATCTTGTGCCAAGGCGTTTGCCCGTTTCACCATCATACCTCACATCAAAGCTTTGGCATGGTATGCTGTAAACTACTGCTGATTGCTCAGTCACTGGTAGCGGTTCTTTGGGACTCATTATGCGCTGTCTGATTGTTGATCCAGGGTTATGAGCCACACTGATTCCGAAAGGTTTCAGGATTCTTGCCGTCGCCTCTGATACGTTCTTTACATAAGGGATTGTGAGCCAGAACTTCGGGTCTTCTCCTTTCGGTTGCTCATGGTTGGGCTTCCTAAGACACTTGCGTATACAGGGCTTGGGATATCCGTTGGCTTCAAAAAGGGCATACAGGTACTTAGTCTCCTCCTTCTTCCCACTGTCGTCGCTGCAGTGTGTTTTAACGCGTTGGAAGAGGGTTCTGACACAACTAAGTTTGTGAGCAACGGGGTGGTTGCTTCTGAAGCGGAGGATACGCATGGTGTTAGTTGCCTTCCGGTAGACCGTTGTCCGTATTTTCCCGTCTGCCAGCTTAGTTAGTTGTACGTCAAGGAAGGGCAACTGATTGTTGACTTCTTCTTCCATAGTAAACTGGATGTCGGGAAAAATAGAGTTAAAATGTGTCTTGAAAGGCTGCACTTCGCTCCGTTTGATGATGACGAAAGTGTCGTCAACGTATCTGGCCCAGAATTTCGGGGGGAAGAGCTGAAGACTAGTCACTCGAGCCTCTGCAAAACTGCTACTGCAATCAGTACGGATAGAGGTGAGTCCGGACTGACACTATTGACGGTCTTCTCTCCGAGAAAAATACGATGAAACCGACCAACAGCTCAAACGTGTGCACATCATCGAGCTCCTACGATTGTGTCTTAAAACTTTCGTCAATTTCAACGGCCAAGTTAACGAGCAAAAGAAGGGGACAACAATGGGTTCACCTCTATCCGGACTGATTGCAGAAGCAGTCGGGGGATGATGAGCTCGATATATATATATATATATGATAGTGTGTGGCTCACCGATCTGCTATAGGAACATTTATGTTCCGTTGTGCCCTGGAACTCAGACTAGAGTACTCACAGTCAGTCGCATAGCGACGTGTAGCATATGTTGATAATGTGGAACCGACAAAGACAAGGGAGACCGGAATGGCCATTTCTGGCTTATTAGCCGTCATCAGCCAGTCATACCCAATCCCAAGTGTGGAACACCTGGGATATATATATATATATATATATATATATATATATATATAAATGAGAAGAAAAGGCGATCTCAGGGACTATAAGTGTATTGTCCTGACGTTTCAAAAGCATACAAGCTTCCATCGTCGGAGGTGAGTATCGTACTACGTCTCACAGTATTTATAGGTGGTGATAGCCATTTTTGTAACACAGCGTTGATTGGACGGGTTTACCTTAACAGTGTACACGATAGGAGGACGGGGTGGGGGAGTCCTTAATTGGCTTTCGCGTTCTTTGCCGGCATACACACAGGAAATTGCTGTCAGTTTACATGTCTCTGGTTGAGGGGGGCGACCATTGTCTGGGTCCGCATTGACCTCAATTGGCACCCTGGGTCGATAGTCAGGTTTGTGTCCTGAGGGCATGCCTCCTCGTCTGTCGGGGTATTTATTGATGCGGCGGTTATCATGACTGCGCCTTCGTCGGCCCCGAATTGTGGCGTGGTTAGGTGCATATCCGTCCTAGGTTCTCCCGCGGTGGAATTCACGTTTGGCCTAATGCCGTGTTTGCTCTTACGTTCGATGAGCTGCGCCCGGAGGGCCTGGTAGGCTGCCGGAAGGGCGAAACAAAGGTTGATCGACGTAGGCTCCATGTGCCAGGCTTCGATTGTTTCCCTGGTTACGCGGTAATTTCCTCGACCCAGGATTTCGGCATTTTGGAAGGTAAACATGTGCCCAGAGTTCGCACAGTGTTCCGCCACCAGGGACATGGGTCCATTCTCCTCACTGCCCGCACGTGTTCGGTAACACGGGTCTGCAACCGCTTCCCTGTCTCTCCGACGTAGTTAACTTCACAGGAGTCACATTGGATCCGGTAGATGATGTTTGACGTCTCACCTCGTGGAAGGAGGGGCTTTCGGTCTCATAACTAGATTCCGAATGGTTGAAATCCGATCGATGGGCGATTCTGATCCCCAGCGGTCTGTGGAGGCGAAATGCCTCAGAGACGCCGTCAATGTATGGCAGTGCATGCCAGACTTTTTGGCTGTTCTGTTACCAGATTTTGTCTTGTTTGGCGAGCCTGCTGCGCTCGATGAAGTATACCGAGGGTATCCGTTGGCCATAGGCGCTGGAGGTAGCGGAGTTCTGCCCTTTTGTCGTCCGACTCGCTGCAATATGTTTCTGCCCTTCTATGGAGAGTTCGCACAGCTGCGTTTGTGGCACAATGGTTGCCCTGTTGTAACAGGATTTGGCGTGTGTTGGTTGCCTTCCCTATAAACCGTAGTTTTTATGTGCCCGTTGGATTTTCGATGGACAAGTACATCCAGGAATGGCAGTTGGTTGTTAATTTCGGCCTCCATTGTGAATTGTATATATATATATATGAAATTGAATAAGTTCTATAGGAAAAGGAGCTTTATTGTGTAAATTTTCAACGCCGGTTCTCCGGGTCGTCGTCAGACGCAGGCGGGTAGCAAATGTGGCAAAAACAGCTGACATCGTAATCACGCGAAAAAATCGATACTGGCGTGAACATTGGCACCAGTGAGCGGCCGCCGTGTGTATCAGCCTGTTCTGATTGGTTCTCGTTTCTTCCATTTCTCCTTGAGATGTCTGTACGTCGCAATTAACTCGATATGTCTGTTGATGCATGACTCATCTGAATGCATCGCCTCGAGGAACTCTTGACATTTCTTGGAGGAACTGGCAGCGACAATCCGAGTTTTATCCTAAGCGAAGGTTTGACCGGTGTCTAGAGTATGCATAGCTGTTTGGGACAGATGGTCCCGCCTCTTTACTGCCAACTGATGTTCATAGAGGCGGATTTGCCTGTCTGACCACAATACACGGCATCAGATGCTTCACACGGGATCTTGTAGATGACTTCTTTCTTATCCAAATAGTTGACCCTTTCCTTAGGGTGAACAAGCTGGGTACGCAAAGTAGTTGTCGGTTTGTGCGCCACAAGAATTTGGTGCTTCCTTAGGTGTCTTTCGACGAGTTCAGACACATTCTTGATGTAAGGAAGGGTTCGCCATGTATTTATTTTTGGCGCCTCGTTAGATCTACTTGGTTCCTTTTCTTTCGATTTCTGTCCTTTCAAGTATTGGCGTACAAAATCCTTAGGGTACCCTTTCTGCGAAAATAATTCACACAAGTAATTCAGTTCGATTCGATAGCCTTCTTCATCGGAGCAATGTGCTTTTGCTCGCCTGCTTAGACTGTTGACAGCACTCCGTTTGTGAGCGATAGGCTGATTGCTCTCATAAGGCAGAATAACTTCGGCATAAGTTTCCTTGCGATAAACCGATGTGCGTAGTGTTCCGTCGGTCTTTCGTTGTACGAGAACATCCAGGAATGGGAGTTTATTGTCAACTTCCTTTTCGAGTGTGAATTGGATTCCTGGGATTGTGGAATTGATGGTGTTATGGAGCATTTCCAGTTGGTCCTTTTTAACGACAACAAATGTGTCGTCTAATAAACGTAGCCATAGTTGAGGATTAACTAACGGAAGAGCCGTGGCCTCGAGTTTATGCATTGCGATTTCGGCGAGAGAAAACCAGAGATGGGTGACCCCATTGGAGCTCCTTTCATTTGCTTATAGCATTTTCGGTCGAATAAAAAGTTAGTTTCACGCCAGTATCGATTTTTTTCGCGTGATTACGATGTCAACTGTTTTTGCCACATTTGCTACCCGCCTGCGTCTGACGACGACCCGGAGAACCGGTGTTGAAAATTTACACAATAAAGCTCCATTTCCCATATAACTTATTCAATTTCAAATTTATTTCTTGGGATGCCTTCTTTTCACTACTTATATATATATATATATATCCAGAATAACATGACCGACAAAGACAAGGGAGACTGGAATGGCCATTTCTGGCTTCAGCCAGCCATACCCAAATCCAGGTGCTGCGGCGCCCGAACCTCGAACTCGCGATCTTGTTGGGCAGAAGTCAAACGCTCTACCCACTGCGCCACGAGCTCGTTGTCTTGCCGGTTTCGATCGGGAATATTGACAATGGTAATGGTAATGACAATGGTAATGTCGGTCATGTCGGTAATGTCGGTCATGTTATTCTGCCTATATACTAAGCTGCTTTATGGCTGCTGGCAGGGCTTGAGAGTAAGCCCAAGGCACAACGGGACGAGTGAGTCCTGTAACCGATCGGTGAGCGCCCCATTACCATTGCCATATATATATATATGTTGCATTTATCGTTAAACTGGAAATTTCAAACCCTTATAACTTAAAATACATTTTCTTCAACAGATACACCAAATAAACTTTCATGTGTCTATTTTTAGAAATTAACATTTTCATTATATATTTTATTCCGAAAAATTATTTTTGCATGTTTTCCATAAAATATAGCTGTATATTTAGTGGTAGCAAAAACCAATTAGTCGAATTCTATCTCTGTATTTGATCCTTTTTACGGCATACAGTTAGTGCGAACGACCGGTTAGAACCTCGTTCAAGAGTCAGTATCCCGGTATGCCAGGCATAGGTTGGGATTATAGTGCATTCTCATTAATATTTAACTCTATTTTACAAATCTTTTCCAATTAAATACACCTTATAGAATTTTGGTAAGCATTATATAAGACAGCACTTTTATGCATGCCGTCAGTGACCAATCCCATGAAAGGTTATAAGAAATTCTGAAAGACAGCTTTCGAGTAAGATCGAATATACAGGTGAGGTTGCGATATTAATTATCACGCAGCACGCCAATATTGCGGATTTTGAGTTAACGTATTTTCAGGTGCCTGCAAAAAGGCAATTTAATATGCCTTTTTCCATTGAGTTGAGATACACTTCTAAAATAAATTACATATTCAAGTCGTCATTCTCATAATCTTTCAGTGCTGTTTCTAATGTTATATGAAATCGCGAATTTTGAACCTTTTACTCATCGATATGCTAAATTTGGGTTTTGAAAAGGGTCAGTATTAATATGTTTTTGAGGCCATGAAATGTCCATTAAATAAAGCCTTGTATTGATCAATTTATTAATCTTCCTTATAACATTTATAACAGTTCAATTTCATCGTAACATTTTTAACCCTTCATAATACCTTCTATCTTGCGTAGAGGATAAGAAGCTCCTTCTTATTTGTTAACTATAAAGCCTGTAGATTGTGTGTCGCAAAGCGCATATGCAACTGGTAGACCAGTTTCAAAGTTATTCAGGAAATTGTAAAAAAATAACACAAATATATATTTCGTTCTCAAAGATAAAATTCCAAGAAGGTGCGAAGTATTAATTTTAAGCACTTTATAACGGCTACTCACATCAATGAAACAAATCATAATCCTTATGTAGTCATTTAACCAAATGTGGTTTTTCAAAGGCGGACGAAATACAAAGTGCTCGAAAGTCGCATACTGGCATGACTTAAATATTTAAGGATTACTCTGCATACTAATGAGTATAGCGAGCTCGACTATGTAATCCTCGCTAATCAAGAATGTACTTTGGAATTTCGGTTAAACTTTCGTTGGATTTGCCACTGGCTTTGCCCATTTCGAAACCACGTTACGCAAGATGCCCTGAAGTATATGGTCACCTTAACTCAAACATGGCACTTGAATGATTGCCAAAAGCATGGTTAGTTTCCAAATATTGACCTTCTAGTCCTTGGAGTATTTTCTGCATGCAAACGACAAGTGAAGCAACCTAATCTCATTTTGTGACTTGAGCAGCTTAAATGCTGAACGCAAGCGGTAGAGCATGCATGCGACAGTTAGGGTTGGCTTAAAGACTGTGTTTGCAGCTAAAATCGCTTTATTACCTGATGATGTGATATTTTTGATTCAAAATTTCTTAGAAAAAAATCTGTTTGGAGAACTTTAATATAAAAACATTTCCAAGGCGAAACTGGCAAATTTAGAGCATTGGTTTTCAGGTTTCATCGGCCTACTTTGGATGCTAGGGAGTAATTAGCTCATAGGTACGATAAAGCTAGTCAGTAAAGCACGGGAATTCAAAAAAATTGTCTACCAGTGAGCAAATGAACAATACACTTTCCACCAAGCCTGGTTGAATAAGTCTGAAATGTTTTAGCTAGTTGGTCCTTGATAGAAATAGCAGGTTAAATATTTGATAAATAATATGAACCTTCTGACAGCCTTGCCAAACAGGCAGGCATTTTGCGTGGAGGGGAATAAAGTCTTAGTTGACTGGCTTGGACAAAATTTGGGCGATTTTCTGTTATTTGAACCAAAGAGAGCAAGTGCAATGCTTCGGTATTGCCAATACTCTAAACTCCTATGACTGATGTTCGTAAGGCTATCCATCGTTAGATCATATTACCCTGAACTCAGGTGCTTCGAGAGTTGGCGGTACTGAAGCCTTACCTTTGCTGCCATGAATTCGAATCTTATGGAAGCCATTGAGATCTTCTCAGTTGGGTAAGATGAAGTATACCTATCTGTCATAAAACTCCCATTCAAATAAAGGTGTACTTTCCTATGAGCTCATTGGAAGCTTATTTACGTTGACTGCACTGCATCTACACAAGCCTAGCTCGATAGTTGAGCCAAAAGGACTTGGTTTCGTTTTTGACTGCACTTTCGACACAGGAGTATTTGGCACATGACTTTTTGACATCAACTGACGTGAAAATGTAACTTTCAAAATAACAATGGGCTCTATTCGGTGAAAAGAATTTAACGTTAAGTTTAGTTTTTTCCTTCATGATCAAGAAAAAGATACAGTATTAGGAAGTTTTTCGAGTTTAAATCAAACTTTTAGAGGATAATCGAAATAAACAAAAAAGGAATGTGATAAAGTAGGGCCCTGAATATTTATAACTTACGATGTTTCGGTATGAGCTGGCGTCCAGAGGATCTTCTGCCGCCAACATTGCACTGCTCACCAAAATACAGACAAGAACTACGTTGTTGAAATAGGGATGGTTGCAGATATAGTGACAAAGCCGACGAAACCTAAAGATAAATGGTAAAATACTGAAAAACAACATTGGCCTATGTTCTTTTAGTTTATTAAAGAATGTCTTCGTTAGTATTATCCACTAAATTTCTCTTATAACTGATTATATTTTAAGCTCCTTTTTAAATCAAAGTGAAAACATTGAATATATCTTGTCAAAAAATGAGAAAAAATGAACGGTTGTGAATAAGCACGTATGAATCTTTCCTCTAAATTTGGATGCTAGCTTTTAAGTTCTGCTGACGCATGCGACTTAATCACATCAGCCTATCAAAAGACAGGTATCTGTGTAATGACGAGCAATTTCTCTCCTGCCAGCAACTGACTTTCGCAATATTAATCGTGCTTTATATCCACTAGAACGACTTGAGTTTAGAACAACCCTCTCCATCAAATGAATCGGCTGTATTTTTCAACAAAATGGAAGCCTCCTTTCTTGGTAAGGAAAGAATCTCGTGAAAAGATCTAGAAATGAAGAAAACAAGTTGAGCTGGCCAACTTCTCGACTGCTAGCTTCTTCAGAAGTGTTGCGAACAACGATTTTGAACGCTAAAGTGAACATTTCTTGTTTATTAATTGTCCTCAGTCGCGTCCTGGTGTTCAATGACCCATTAAACCTAACTAGATAGCTCCAGTTTTCCAGAATTCAGTGTTTAAGTGCCCATGAGAGATGACGGCTGATTAGTAAGAAATAGTCATTAAAATGTTCTTAAATTTGTTCATTGGCACTTCTGTGAAATTGATTGTCGGCCGCCATATGCATATTTCGGCCGCAGTCAGGACAGAACTGGCTTGCTGCTCTAAAATGCTTCAGCGAATTAGACAACAAATATGCATACTGCGAAGACTGTCCAGACGATGAGCAACATTTATCTTTCCGAAAAGTTAATTCGGTCAGAAAAACAGACCCAACGCAGTAAAGCTCTTTCAATATCTTAATTGGGGTGGCACTTCCATTATATAATCTTGGAAACTGGCTTTGATTTCTGACTTCTTGGAAGTGTAATCAGCTGTCTTTTACTATCACAACCCTCTCCCATCTCCGGTCTTCTTGACAGCGGGCTCAGGTGGGGGAGAAGGAGAGAGTGCGGTAGCTGCGGCGCAAGGCTAATATCGTTTTAAACTTAATCACGCGCAATTCACCGTCCCTGCACTACCGTTTTATGGAGCATACGGTGGACCTCGTCGGAATATACGGTCGAACTGTCACTATTACAAGAACGTTTGTTGTGTAATTAACTACTTGATCTATAAAGTATACACATCGTTTGAGGTAACTGTGAAAGAGTTGGTGGTTTGCGTGGGATTCAAACCCACGATAGTTAGCGCTAATGATCAATCAAATAAACTACGACATGCCACAGTGAGCTGTAAATTTAATAAAATTTGGGCTCATATACCAGCTCACTCTTCTGTAACGGATGTTTATTAACTACACCTGATACATTAAACTGAACTTAAAAGCAGGATTTCATAAGAAAACAAGCTAGAATTCACAACGCTCACCAGAAATAAACTCAAATTTTTTCACATCATTTAACCACTGTGATGTGTTTTGACAGATTTAGAGAAAGAGAGAATCTATTTTTTTGATTTATTCTATATAGGCAGTTGACGGAAAATCTTTCGTTTTTACTAAATGCGCCTACCAAAAGTACACATGGAAGTACGCTGATATAAGTTTTAATGAGTAGAGTGGATAAACATCACATGCATTCCTTCTACCCCAACAGAACTGTTGCACTGGATGAACGGTTAACTTGGTCCAACTGAAAAAAAATCAAGGGTCTCGGTCGATGTAGCATAGTTAAAGTGGTTGGGACGCCGGTTCTACTAAAACCCCTATTACGTGATCAAAGTCTGCGAACTTATTCACCAGTGATTCTGTCGAATTATTCCAATAATCCAACGTATACAGTAAGCAACCATTCTCATGCAAAAATAGAAAAATTTTGAAATGTGTTTACGATTAGGAGGGATTATTTAACTGGGGTTGTAATGATAACTATTGTACAACCTTACGTGACAATACTGCGAACATGGCAGTATGCAAGTTTTTCAAGTAAGCGTTTTTTGGTTTCATGCAAAACATAATTGTAAAAATGACCTCAGAAATAGTGTGTATTGTATGTTAAATTTAACTGCTCTTATAAATTAAAATATAAGCAATTGTTACCATATATTTTAGACAATTTTTAGTCAAAGGTATTCTCTCTGATGGTCATTTTGTATAATGTCACCTTATCTTCCTATTTTTTCTATTCCAAAGAAAATTTTATTTAGATTTTAAAAACGTTTTTCTAATTCCCAACTATTTTGAGCCGGACTTGTCGTAGCCATTGTGTTAAGGTTTTCCAGTCTTCAAGCTCCATGCTTTCTGATCAAGGAAAACTAGGTATTTCTTTATTCCATTTAAGCAGATTTTATACAGTTTTCATCAATACTTGCAGTGGATGTAAACAACATTGCATTCTTCACGGGGGGCACTGCTAAACGGACTGATAGGGAGATATATTTGAATGTAAATTGTATGATCTTAAGAAATCTATTAATTAGAAAAACTTTAAAACCATAGGATAGCCTTGCTTCGAGTATAATGTTTAAAGAAGAAGTGATTCACTCTCATCTGAGTACAAGAAAAGATATATTTGTCCATGCTTCGTATTAAAACATACTTGAATTTATAAGAGCAGTGAAAATTGGCACAAAAATGCATAGTATCTCAGTAGGGGTTTTTACAAAGTATGACTTTCGCAAACGATCAGAAAGCAGTTTACGCTAAAGCCGGCATCCTGCCATGTCTGTAATATCCTCAAATTAGGACGCATAGACGTTTATCTTGAAACTTCACTCAAATGATCCTTCTTATCGTAAATGCATTTCAGAATGTTGGTCAACTTTGCAAGAGATAAGTAAATCACTGTATATTGTCCATTAGACCAATGGAAATTTTGATTAATTTTTAATTAAATGGTTTTAAAAATTGTCTTGGAATTCAGTCAATTGGTGGATTTCATCCATTGTGGAATGACATATGAGAAGCATGTTCTGGGCTCAGGTCAGGTCCTATCTGACAGCTTTACAAATCTTACCGAGATCGCCGAATATTTTTGGCAGTCAACAAGGTTAATTAAAACTATTCGTCTTCGAAATTTCTATTAGTTTTAGGTCAGTGATTAGGCTGGAATGTTTGAATCGAACTTTTGGGCACACTATGGAGGCATGTGAAATTACACCCTTCCAAAATGGGATATGATTTAATTTAGGAATTGTTTCCCTGCAAATTAGTACACCAATACGTACTTTTGCTATTTGGATTTTATGTCAAGCTAGTAGTTGTGCCAACTTCTTCCATACTCATTTATCTTATTGCTTACTAACGATAAAACCTTCAAATGATCAAAATCAGAATAGGCTTGGTGTAAGTTTTTCTATTTATATCGTCAGCATGTCTGCGGAATTTCCCTGCAGTATCGAGTTGGTTGTGTGTAGATTGAAGTTTTAACCTCTAGAATTTAGCTTACTCTATTGCCTAAAATGTTTTTATACTTTTCATCCATGTTTCGCGATTAAAAGTAAATTCGCTGTAGTGATCCACTGACTCACAGGTCTGAGAAATATTTCATGATACAGAAATAGACAATAACATTCATAAAGTTTATACGTCTTTTGGATACGGTAAGAAAAACATCTGAACTAGTCACGCAGTATGGCTGATTAACACAAAACCTTACTCCCCAGTATACGTGGGTTTTTAATTTATTCAGCCGTATCTGTAGTCTTGGATCAGGATTCCACACCGAACAACCAACAAAACGATGAAAGGAATATTTCGGTGGTCAATGTGCAAGACGTCTAAACGACATGATTACTTGCGAAAAATGGAATTTTTTGTTGAATCTACGGCCTACACACAAAGAAATTGTTGATATTTAACATTATGATTTTGTCAAAATGCTACATAGCACTGGTCCTATGCACCTCACCCTGGTTCGTGCTATTGTTCCAACAAGCTGCAAACCTCACGTATACAATCAAACTCTGAATGTCAATATTTAAATGCCTGTTAGCATGTAGCATTGGCAGTAAGGAGCACATGTAAATGTATATTTTGCTAATTTTATCGTTATTAACAAATCAAAACGTAGAGACCGCTATTGTAGCTACTGATTTCACTATTTATAACAAATGCTCTACACTATAAGCTATTGAAGACTTATTAAAGACTAGCCACAGCAGTGGCGTTGATTCATTTTAATCGTTACGTCATTGCAGTTTCCACATTTTTTCTTTGGAATAACCATGAGCAATTTCTTGTTCATTTCCCTGACTGGTAAAGAAGCATGATATAAATATAGAAGCAAAATGAAATTGCCAATCGTTTCTGCTTACGGATTTCGAGGACCGAAAATGAAGAATGATGAAGCCTCTGGAATTGGTTTCACTCTTGGCTTCAGGTCATTATCCGAGCCACGTCTGTCTTCCGTGAGCGAAGACAGGCTGTCTCGTTCATCTTCAGTGTCACTCATAGAACCAGATTCACGTATATCATTGGGTTTATTATCTAAAACCAAATATGAATGTCAAATGAAAATAAGGCTTGCAGTTTGCTACAGGGGTATTCTACTGCCTCTGGCTTGGACTTAAATCAGATCTTGACTGGAGCGCTAAGTCGGTATTCAATTCCTACTACATGCTGAAATTCGTAAAGTACCAATCTAACAATTTGGAATAACTATTTTTATCTTCCGCAGCACGTATTGCAGAATTATATGAAGGAGGAAATGCAAGGAAGTTAAAGAAATCGCAGAAACTTGTGAGAGACCTATTCATTTGAATTTATCTATCATGAAAGTCCAAAATAAATGGAAAATAATAGTCAAAGTGTGACTATTGGTTAATGAACCGGACCACCACTTGTTACGTTTCCCACTCCAATCATTACAGGCCCAGCAATGCGTGGGTTGTCCCATGCTCTCTATTCTTCATGTCAAATAACTTGAGTTTTCCGTACTTTTTATTTATTTTATGCTCATGAAAATCTAGCTCTTGGCCTTATTCTTAAAAGATCAAAGTATGTGTTACAGTACACAAATAAGTGTGCACTATGCGCACACGAAATGTGAACAACATGAATTCCCTAAATCGTAGGATAACTTAACCACTTTTTACGGAAAAACAAGATCTTCTGATAAGTAATGACATAGGCTATGACAGATGACAGATCATGTTTTATTGTGCCTATTGTACAAGTGACAGGATAACTGACCTAATGGCCAGCTGACTCTGCGTTCCAACTTTGGAAATTCCTGATCTAGGTTTGAGAATTGACTAACAGACAACATCAACTAAATCGCAGTCGAATATCATAGTGTAGCTTTTTATTCAATTCTACCCATTAATCCCTGAGAACAAAGTTGAGGCCTTTAGCTATATTTTATTTGGATTTCCATCTTCACCTAGTTTCCTTGAAGCTTGATGTAGAAAAATGTATGGTTACAGGATGTCAAGGATGGTTATATAAAACAAAAACAAAGAAAGGAAGAATGAAGCTCTTATAGATAGTTCATATGAATCTTATCGGACTTTGCTAATAAACCGAGTTATCTTAGCTGATTTACAATGCTAAATTGATAGGAAATTAATTATATTTACTACTTATTTCTATTTACTGTCGAGGAACCTGTTCATTCTTCTTAAATGAAGTTTCATTAGCAAATGCTTGATGATGTTCGCAAAACGTTCGCGAATCGGTTAAAATCGTTATCGTTTAAGTTTGAATTAAGCAAAATAAAAGGGTCGGTCAAGCATCCTGAATAAGTAAAAAGAACTGAATAGCGTGTGGGTAGGACCTATCTGTGTGACAAACAAACTTATTTACTTATTCTTTGTCCCCTACAATGAAATCAATTAAACGTAGGTAAGTTCCTTTCTTTTTGTCTATGGAAAATTAATTCATGCTTAGTCTGAGTTTGTGCGTCTCATTGTATTAACTCCTCACATGATTAATAGGGATTTGATTATACATGTACATTTTTCAGGAGGTATAATGTACGTACCTTTTTCATCTTGATTTGAGCCATTGTCTCTAAAAAAAGAAGAGTATATGTTCGCATTGAAACGTCTTGTTTTGTTAAAAAGTCAAGCTTGTCATTTTACTCGTTTTTTTCTGAGTATGTATACTTTTATCGCTTTCAGTAAACGCGGAGGTATTTTTCGTTTTCAAAAGTTGAAATAAATTAAATTTGTATATTTTTAAATAGAAGCTTAGTTCTATTGCAGCAGTTTTTTATCTCTTTTTAATGCATTCCTTTTAAATTTTTACTTGACTGCGATGAGTTTGACTTGGTCCAGCTCCGCAGACATATCCTAAGTCTTGAGGATACTTTTCATGATTAATTGAGTATAAAATTTAATGTGTAGTCCAAACTAATACGTTATAGTAGAATGCTCAAGCTATTTTGAATGAACTGTCGGTAACTGGGTCATTGCGTATCTCCTACCCTGTCCTATGCTCAGGTTATGGACTGTGCAACGCCCATCCATCGGAAAAACTCAGCACTCCGAGCCCAAAGTTATCAATTGCTTCCCCCCACCAACAGAGAGGTTTTGTGTGTTCTCCTAAACCATTTACGTGTGAAAGTGCTGCATTCAGTTGGCTACTAACTACTTCGGATATCTGCATCCTTGCCAACAACCGTGCTTCCAAGGCGACGCGAGGGCGGGGGCAGAGCACCGCCCAACCCAACATTCAGCTCATCATATTGTTCCGGATACTGCGTGCAATAATCCGCAAACCGCTTTTTGAAAGGCAAAATCCTAGCTCTTAAGATTCCGCCTCAACCTCGGTGTGCGCTCGAGCCTATATCCATCTGATGGTTTGCTAATATTCATTCATATGCCATCTGAAAAAAAATACACATTAGCAAAGGTTCGATTTAATTCATGTAAGCAGGGCCGATAGAAACCGTAAATCACAAAATATTTTTTGGGGAATTCAATTCTCGAATTAAAAGCTTTGAAGAGTCTTACTCAAGATAATTTGTCGTATAATATGCTGTTAAAACTTTTTCTCCTCTGCACTCTCCTTTCTATTATGGCAGGGGCTTCTGTCAAAAGTTACTTAATAAATGCAATATAATACTTAAGTCATACGGATTTAGTGGCCGCTGTTTACAGAACAACGCGTTTTCTCTCACAAAAAGGATATTCCCATTCAAATATGGGTGAACTGTTAGGATTTTTTCCTATAAAAATGGTCTCGAATCGGATAGCATTACCATGTTACCTTAATCTCATACAAATAATGAAGGAAAAAAAATAAAACGCAAGTCTTCATTTCAAATCCTGTCATACTTCGATTCGAAGTCACTTCCCTGAAGTTATCCTTTTTAACTCCCGTCCTCTGCAGGCTCAAATAGTTTAGTAAGGTGAATGGAGATTATGCATCCTCTCAGTCAGTTCTTTAGATGTCTGATAAGGGGTGGCTCCACATAGATTATAATAGGCCGTTAAACACTGTTAGCCATTTTTAAATTCTCTGGAACAGAATTTCACGATCGTTTTCAACAAGGCAACGTCTTACGAAATGGACATAACGTAACATTTCGGATAAAAATCAATAAAGTTCACCGTCGGAGGCATTTAAATGCTCGCACGTTCTCGATTCACGCTTTCCCTACTAATATTCGGAACTTATCAGATTTTTTTATGGTTCCATCGATTGTCTTTGCAGAAGGAAAAGGACCCCATATTCCGGTTGAAGCCTCTGATTATAACGGTGCTATTGGATTTGTTGGCGTTAGTTATATAGGCTCTAGTGATGCCGACTGACTATCAGAATACGGATACTAAATTTGCGTTAGTCTATGGTCTTTGTGACTTCGTCTTCCCATCGAAAGGTGGTGGGTGTGGGCGAGGATATTGACGTACGTAAACCGTTAGGCTGCTTTATTTTCAAACAAATTCACGCACAATTCACCACTGGTTTCACCTTCTGCGGCATAAATGAACCTCCGTTTACTGCGTACGTCGAAATGTGAAGACAAAAATAAGAAACTGCACAACATAAACGGGATTCACGTTGTCAGTTGTTAACTTATGTTAGATGTCATACTTTGAGCCCGTTATGCATAAATAAAAGTCTACAAATGCCTACGTTAGTCGTTCAAGTTCATCAGTGTTCCGGATCAACTGATCGCTGGACATTTGTCGACCATCGGTGTCTTCGTCATCATTTAATTCGGATTTTTTCTGCCCATTTTCTGCCCCATCCTTAGCCCCCGTGGCCTCGGAATTGCCCTTGTCCGCCTCGCTGCTCGCATCTGACTTCTTCTCCTTACCCTGTCCGGTATCGGCCAGATTGTCAACGGCGATAGCCAAGAAGACATTCAGCAGGATATCTGGAGACGAATGTCAGAGTCAAGGAGAACAGCATGCTCCAATTACTTCGAAGGGAATGTTAAACACTGATATTGAAAAATGAGCACCTGGATTAGTGATGCACCACCTAAAAATTTTACGAGCAACCATGCATTGGAGCCGAAAGAGGTTGGAACTTCCTTATATATGAGCGCGCGGTCATGGTACATCCCTTAAACAGGCAGCGTGATTAAAGTGTCGAATTTTGGTTGCGTTATATATGTACCAATTAGCCTGCATTTTACGGGCAAATATTTATAGAACCTACGACAGTTCTAACATCTTCAATGATCTTATTGTACGACTTTTTGGAAAATGTTCATATGTTCTTCATTAAACTGGGTATTCTGTTTGTTTGTTAACAAAATACAGCTATTTTATCCTATCAGTTTTAGCTGGAAACAATCCTTTTGTTTTGTAACGGGTGGTCCAGATATTTTACATAAGTGATGCTTATGGCACGTTTCTGTAGGGTTTTTTATAGTTAGCATGAAGCATCATCATATGTACGTCCCGAACTGACGAAAGTCTCACCAACCATAGACGATACATTTTCTAATGTAGAACCGACTCACGTGACGCCAACAAATAATTTGTAAGCAGATAAATGTCAAGTTAGTTCTCACACTGTAAAGTAGTGAGGTTTTAATGATCCTTTCTTCGGGTTAACTGTGCAAAATGTATTCAAACACTTAATTTCCTACTAGTTTGCATGCTCAGAATGATTTTTTATATCGGTATAAAATAAAGTATACCAGAAATTATGTGAAAGCGCGTTTCTTGTATGCATATCCTAGAAGGTAACGTCTGCTTCAAATAAATTATTTCAGGTTAAAAGTTTTATGATTACCTACATATATTGAACATGGACGATTTCACTCTTCCCTAGGGTTTCTTAAGTACGGGATGTTAATTGTATCTGAAATGAAGCCTACATTGCTATACTCGTGTGACATTTCTCTGGAGCTGCGAGAAAAATGCCATAGATTATGGTTCATACTTCCTGAGTGTCACTGAAAAACCTGAGAAAATGGGTAAATGAAGAAGGGGTGATCCCTGGAACGATAAGTTTATTGGCCTGACTTTAGAAATTCTCGATCAAAAGCATAAGCCGGAACTGTCACAGTAAATGTTGTGACTCCCTCTGGGTTAAAGTGAGAATTCGAAATGCCAGGCTAATTTTTATCAGCGATAGCATCTTCGGTTCCCTGGAACTTACCTATTCGCTTCTATTGGCCACAATAGGCTATAGCAATAGGCTATGCAAAAACCAAAACTCATAAATATTAATGCGAAAAATCGTAACAACTTCATTCCTTTGGTAACAATAGTCATTATGAATAACCTTTTCTTTCAAAATTATATTTTAAATGATATTTGTCAGCAGCGTGACCAACTGCCAGCATACCACAGAGTACATGCTTATATTTAACAGTTTCCCAAACAAAGCAATTTTACACTTCGTTTAATTAAAATTTTCTATTGAACAACATATTTATACAGTTTGGTAAGTGTTTAATGAGCTGAAAGTTTTGACTTTTCCTAACTTTCGCAAAATCCAAAACATTGTCCAAAATTAGTGCTCTATTAATCAGCAACTCGTAGCCTGCACCATCCTTGACAGGACATCCACAAGGATATGCATGAAAAGAATTAATAAAAATGTGCACGTATATTTGCTTTACGATGAATATTTATTTCTACACTGGATCCCATCTAGCATTGAAAATGGTGCGTTTCCCTGGAAATACTTATAAGAAATATCCGTAAAATTCAAAAAGGATACAGTTGCCGCAGATGAAGAGGAACACGTAGTATATGCACACGAGGATTCCGAACCTTTGGTTCGAATAAGATGTTATGCCAATATACATGGCCTCGTTCCAATCTTCACCGGTTAGTATCTAAATCAGAATACATACAACAATAGACAATGGTTTAAATGGTACCCGAACGGTATTGCAGATTATACACGACGGTAGCATGGATAAAGAAGGTAAAAATAGAACTTTTGTTTAAATTAAGTGTACTGCTTAAACTCCATGATTATCAAAGCGCATGAACATTTGAATAAATATATCAGCATTTGTTTCGAGTGAACGTAGATTTTCAAGTGGAGTTTAATACTCATATTAGTGAATAAGTCTCACCTTCATCCATGATTTTAACCCATCAACTTTCCCCTAGTCAAGAACGTGAGCACTAACGAAAAGCAAATTCCTAAAAACCCTCAAAGTAAGAGAGATACGCCTCGAATTTGATTCAGTGACAACATCTGTGTGCATTTAATAATTTTTCTGAGAACGAGGAGAAAGTATTTTCCCAACTGGATGTGTTTGAGCCTTTATTTCTTCACGAATGGGGTTGAAAGTTGAAATTCCAGATTCATATATGAATAAGGAGAGACAAACTCTAGTTAATGAACGGAATGATTGGTTTTTTTCTTAGCTTTCAAACTCATGCCAGAGTTTATCGAAAGTGATAAAAGCAACAACAGAAAAAAGTGACGGTTATAAGCGTATTAACTAATCAACGATCAATGACGCAGATTAAATGATTGCACAGGGCTCTGTATGCTAGCGCCAGTTCGATTTACTGAGCTCTCATCCGATACCCAGACTTCAATGTGCACTCGGCTTGTTTTGCTTCCAATGCGGGTTATTATCCCTGAGCATGGGCTCCTGCACGAGTTCAAAGGCCCCGAAAAAACCATGTCAGTGATCAAACAGTTTCCTTCTTATCCTGTTTGTCTTGAATACATTTCTTGCGTTACATCATAGAATACTTAAGCTTACGAAACGATCCAATGAGGGGTTCTTATAGGTATATTTTAATACAGCTGTAAGTCAATATCCTTATATTTTTAAGCTTGTTAGCAAAACTGATTGTTGGGTACTGGGCTTCAGGATAAACCCACAGTAAACATGCATGCCAAGTAGTTTTGCGACTAATCAATGCAGTTGTTTTAAAAATTGATACAGATGAGCAAGTATACGTTGGCGTCAAACCGCCAAAACATGTACGTAGATATTTATCCTATACCTGTGTTCAGTGTAAGATGCGTTAATTTTAATCTTTATTTATAAACTACTGACAGGAAGTAGACAGATAGTCAATATTATGCAGGGCTCCAGCTGAAGCCAAGAAAACTGGACTCAAATAAGACTATTTTAAATTTTAGAAAAAAAGTTGGAGACTTTCAAAATTGTAGACTTCGTGTACAGAAGGTCAAACGAATTATTCTCGAGGATCCAGTTTTGGACTGTATAATTGGACCTATGGCCCGCCAATGTTCAAAAGTGATAAAATCATTTGTCTGAACCCCTAGTCGGTAGAGTTCCATAATTTCCAGAAGCCTAAATAAGGAGGCTTTTAAAAGTCACCTGTTAACTAGCAAATAAATTTTCTTTATTAACAAATGCTTTATTGGACGTACTAAAATTCTTAACTCAAAAGACTTCTTTCTTGAGCCGGAAGAAAAAATTGACTCGAGCACGTAGAAGAACATTTTACTCAGTTTAACTCATTTTTTAAAAAATGAATAAGCTGGAACAGCTAATGACTGAGTGTTTGATTCGTTAATTAATTTTGGAAGAAACTACAGGCTTAACATCTCGATTAGGTGTACGTAGCCAAAAGGAAATAGGAAATGCTTTGGAACAAGTCGGCAGCCAAATTGATAGGGTATCGATGAACATTCCTTTGGATCTTCAGCTAAAAACCTTTAAATTAGAAGAGGATTTTGGCAGATTTGAATAATTCCTTTAACCGACTTGTGAAAAGCTCGGTGGCCTCGGTGGGATTCGAACCCACGTCAACAAGGGGAAAGGCTTTAGTACAGCCAACGCTATAACCAACTGACCTACGAGGCCCCACTGGGAGCCGTGAGTTTAATCACACTTGGGTCTTCGAGTATTAATACTAATAATAATAAAACCAAAACGTTCAGAGATTCTGGAGAGGAAGTGATGGTTCGTGATATGTTATCTTATTAGCTAGAAAGTGCGTACAATGCACAGCGCAAACATTGCTAGCCAATGCCAGACTCTGCGCACGAGGCACGAGTCAGTTTATTAGAGTAGTCGAGCGAGGTCACGCGTGTCCGACAGTTCATGCCGTCGCAAAAGAGGAGAGGGGTCGGCCGGAGGTAAAGTCACTACCCTAATTTGGTCTCATCGACGGAGCCGAAATTAAGTCATACGAGCAGCAACTACTGATCAGTCCGCTTGTTGACGAGGCGTAAATGCCCATAAGAGCTCTTAATTAGCGACAACTACGACGGCCGTAATGGGGACAAAGGTCACACAAGCCCTCCAGCGGTCGACGACGGAGAGGCCAATGCCAACCAGCAGATCAAAGTTCAGGAATCGAGCGCGGTCGTAATAGGAGGTAGTCGGGGCGGTTGACTAAATCCAGGGTCAACTGGAACTACCAGTGCACTGCTCTGACGATGGAAAAGAGGAGTTTTTTTCAGGCATCGGTTCAAATATAATGCAGTCCATGAAGACTTCACCTATAATTCTTTGTCTTATTGGGGGGAGGGGCTAATGAACATGGTAAGATATCTGCAACTCAAATATTCACGTGTATCGAGATGTTTTCATTGTCGTATTATACAGAGAAAGTGTTCAGCGAAGGTATGCAGACACGACGAGTTGCCATTTCAACTACGCATTATATTGAAACATGAAATAATTATTTATGTTGACTACCTTGAACCTCTGACCTTCCCATTTCCATTAACCCAAATCAGGCAAACCACCGAACACCTAAGCAAATAAACACAGACACTTTTTTTGTCTTTCTACCTTGATAGCACAAATTAATTTACTGTTGACAGAAGCACCAAAAAGATGCAATAGGGAAGCCTTATGGAGAATGTAGAGGCACATGAAGTGAAATCTCACACTTGCCTGATCCTAGAGTAAATGAATTGTTTTAATATACCTGAAAAACAGTAATGAGCGACTGGTAGAAAGTGTCAAAGTTCGAGCGTGGCTTCCGCATGCGAAGGAAATTGAAACGTCCGCCAAAGAGTTGCATTCCAAGAAGGGCAAAAATTACAATGAAGAGGAAAGAGCAGGACCAGGAGGCTGGCGATTGAACGCATACTGGCCAGTAAAGATCCAACCAAGTTCCGAAGGCTGTTCCAATACCTAACGTGGATGGAAGCAATAGGGATTCGAATATTAATAGTGGCGTTTTGTGGATGCACATCAGTGAACCTCTGTTGAGTATAAGGATACAGATTCTGTTTTATGCTCCTCCATACTGTGCATGAACGCTAAGAGGATAGAAATGAGATGATGTAAAGGAACACAGTGTACCCATGCGCGCATCAGCCCTGCTCGGATCTGATCGTTCTCTACTTCTTTTGTCTGAAAAAGAATTTGTTTCATCACAAACTCGTTTGGACGACTGTGCATCACAACTTGCATACCGAGACATATAACGTCTAGCTGCAACTTTTGATTCAGTATTTTTGTCGCAGACTTTTTCCCTAATCTCTATCTACGGTTTTAAATCTTAGTAAAGCTGGCCGCTGGTTGTCAGTTTTACTGGTACATATCAGTGAATTTCATAGACCTATGTGATTCTATCCACATAAACGCTCTCAACTAGGAGTACAATGGCTGCCTTCCTTAGCAACCTGGGTGACAGAAAAAAGTTTCACGCAATGATGTAGCAACGGAGATTTCTTTTGGTAGTTTCTGCCTGGAACTATCAGAATACGACTAAGGCAACATAAGATGTATACAGAATAGACTTTTCTGTAAATTAAATTAACTAAAATGATCAATCATATGAACATTTTCCAGTTATCGCAGAAAGGATCAGTCCAGCTGATCAATAACAATGGGTTTAAAATTCTGTTCTATAAAGAAAAAAACTATTACCGATATCCTGAGAATAGCCATTCTGAGATCCAGAATATTTTCATTTTTTAAATAAGTACAGACCACTTCATGGACATTTTTGTTAAAATCCCTATTCCGTTGTTAATATTTATAGTCAGTCTTTCCAGACTTGCAATTTCAGCAATACCTTCGTTGAAAAAGACAGGCAGATTTACAAATACCAATCAGTTGCAAACAGTTCTTGTGTTTAAATAAATCATCATTAACTAGTCGTTTCTCCATCCACAGTCATTTTTTTCTTAAAGAAAAGGTTTTAATTTTTCGGTATATTTTTTCACCCCACAGTTAGGACTTCATAAAAAGCGTTATTAGCTTATAAAATGTGCTGTCTCCCACGTACCAAATATCGCTAAGTTGCAGAAATACGCAATTTAAAATGGCAATATATTATTATGATTAAAAGGACACAACAGAAATCGATTGTAGGACATTTTAAGTGCTACTCTTAATAACTATACAAGCAGCCTTGCTTACGTCTGATATCCTAACTGTGACGTATTGCTGTTAAGATGCAGACATTTTAGAACCTCTCCCACAGAGCTTGCCTACCCGTGATACAATGCAGCTCGGCAGGAACGTAAAACAGTGAGCACTGGAAAGAGCCTTTGGACGGTCATTTGAATGCCGCAGAGGTAGCAGGATGTTCTCGCCAAGCAGTTTATAAAAACCCAAACTAGCTGGACCAGAATAACTGCATGCTTCCACTTTTACTTTGTTTTAAATTCTCATTAGTGAAGCAACCTACACCCAGACATTGACTTCCGTAAAAACTTGCTTTCTGTTGGAAAAAGAACTGCCAGAAGGACAACATTTTTCTCGCAGCGTCTGTACTACCCGACTTCGGATATTAGGGCGAAGCCATCAGAATTATAGCACGTTGCGTTAAGAAGGCATAACCGTTGGCTCCGCCTACTGGATTTATAGGTAATATACCGAACCGTAGATACACGCACCGTCTAGTATGTCTCAGTATACTAGACGACGCATTACTGAGGCAGCACTTAAATGAATGCCCTTCTCATTGTTGAATTTCTTCTCCCAGTGTACTAACTTACTGCATTTGGATGCGATCCCAACAAAAGCCTGAAAAAATTACGTAAAATGTTTGTTGAGAGATAGTGAGTGAGTGCGGCTAGGCGCGCATGAGACTGCCCGATGCTTTCTGTGCATCACCGGCATCCTACTCTCCTTTGCGCCGAAATTAACACATTTTGTCGCCCACTGGGGATTGGCGAGCCCGCATTGTCACCACACTCCGAGGTCCAGCTAATTCTGCAGCACTTCCCCTTGAAGCCACTCCCACCTACTACGCTTGCGTGCACGGACCGAGTGGCCGATAAGCTGATCCTCAAAAGGCTCGAAATCTTAAAGGCAAGTAGATGGGAGGCCAGAAGGCGATAAAGAAACGATGGCTATGCTTCCCCTGCCCTCGCTCTCAGCATTGCCAATCACCCTCTTGGACAGACTGCCTGCGTCAGCGCCATCGCTAGTCTACATCCCCCCTCCGCCCACCCCACCCCACAGCCGCTAGCACTGCAGCTACAGTCCCCAGAAAGGTGAGGGTTTTCCCCGAGTGTTCTCACATGCGCCAGAATTGTATTGCCCGGTGCGCGTAAAAGACTGACGACGGGCGGATTTAGTCCATTAATATTGATGGCAGCGTGCAGAGTGACAAGATTAGCACAGGCTTCGGTGACGGCAAGAAATTAACTCTAAAAAATTGCAAGCTATCGAATTAGGTACTGGGCACGTCAAAATACAGCCTGCATCGTGAAATTAAGTGCAGAATTTCGTCGAATATTACTAGGTGGATGAGGCGGAAAACGCGCTTTTTTCTAACAGAAGTTGTCAGGGTCGGCTGGATGTTTGCAGAAGTACTAGACTCCAATGGTCTAATGTCCAGCTCTATAAAAATAGTGTAGGAGAGATCAGAAGTGAAATAAGTTTAATGAAAAAAATAGAGGATGTTGTATTTTACTCATTTGCCGTTGCGATTTATCTAAACTCGCAACCTATTACATGGGCCCATAACTTGCTGTTACAATGCGTGTCCAACCGGAAGCAGTAGTCGTACCGATTCAGGCTGTGGCATGACTGACTGGCGAACACTTCAACGTCAGACATGTATTCCATGTTTTACTTCTAGTTTCCCGCTATGCGCCATCCAGAACGGACTTTGGAGTGGAGCTCAAAAACAGAAAGGAACGTTGGTATTCTGCCTTATATGTAGAGAAGGTCGATGAATTCAACTGCTGTGAGCGTAAATTATTGTCGGGGTCATACATCTTTTCAACCTAAAACCAAAGAACTAAGAACACAGATACAGTTGTTTGACTACTTGTGGTTGCATAACGCATAGGTCCTACTCCGTGTGTCCAGTGAAAATCTCGTACGTTTTTTTCTTCTTTTTAACACAACGTATCTGAATGAAGTCAATGATCCCATCAGAAATATAAAACAATGGAACATCCTCCGTTAGGCTAAGCAGAAAGCTGGGAAATTAAAAAATAGAATTTTTTAGCAGTTTTGGTAGTATCAAATAAAGAAAATATAATCACTAAAGCAAGGACTTTATTTGCCTATCGTTTTTAACTCTCACTAGAACCACTCATCAATGACAGTCACATTTTCACTTTTGTCGCCAATTGTGTACATGCTTGAAATGTTTGGAGACTGCATTCGGGTAAACAAATGCGATAAATCGTTCGTTTACTCTATGAAAACGAGCACATATTAAAACTAACATACGTTTGACGAAGTTAACGAAAACCAGTGTTATTTGTGCATTCATTCCTTTAATTGAATTGATTGTTTTGTTTTCTTAAGTAAGAAATGCCCAAGATTGGTAAAGACCAAATTTAAGCTTTTCCCATATGTACCACTTTTAATCCCTGCAACTGAAAATTTAATGATTCAGAAACCATTTGGAGTTCGGTGAAGTTTAATTTTGAACTCTCAAAAGCTTGAAAACTTTGAGGGATATTTGTGTCAGTTGACCCATATAGAAGGAGATTATTCCTGAATAACTTTGACTTTTTATTCTACTGTTCTCCTTCACCACACTTTCAATCACTATTGTGAACGTGTAGACTTACACCGGTTCCTATTTAAAAGAGGATCCAGCAATTTGACGTGAGGTTGTTGTGCCTCAGGATTACCTAGGCGTGGAAACCAAACTCACAATACGGACCAGGAAGAAAAAATACCACCAACTGTTTATTTCCTTACCCACGGACACTTTGCAGTTCATCTTGTACACAGGATTTGCTTAGTTGTCATTAGGTGTCATTATACCTTGATATTCAACGCCATGGAATGTTGTCTATCATTAGTATTGAAATTTAACTAACTCACGCAGGGAAATATATCTCACGTAATTTGCCCATGGATACTGGGTCAGCACTCATAATGGTGTGTGCCTTTGCAGAAAAAAATAATGCATTAGCAATGACTACACATTAAAAAGTTAAATATTTAATCCATGTCGGCAAATTCTTGAAAGCTAAAAAGGGATGAGGAAAGAAGGCGTGTTGCGCTTGTCTCGTAAAACACCTTCAACATCTCCTGACTGGTTACACATGCATTAATAGGGGGTCTTGCAACTACTGACACAATCTAGTAAGAAGCCTTTTCATTGACCCTATTATAGAGCGTAAAGCCGCATAACAAGATATCTGAATTACAGATTCTATTGGCCATAGAAAAATGAAGGTAATATTAAATAATGGACTCTGTTTTTGCCCGTTCTACAAGTTCGTTCACACATTTTCATGTCGCATTTTCACAAGTGCAAAACTTTTGATCAGAGTAAAGGAAAAAATATGGGGCTATGGACCTGGTCACATAAAGAAACAATAAAACAGTTTGTAAATTCAAGACCACCCTCTGGGGAAAATCTTATCACATTTGTGGAAAGGAAACGCGTAGCAAGAAAGTGGTGCTCCCAAACTGTGCATTTACTCGCCTGGTCACTTTGAAAACGCGCAAAAGTCGGGCACACCGGAACACAGAGACGCCCAGGGGCGGCATCACTTTGGTCATGATCAGAATGATCTCCAGAATGCTACAGATCACGACGAAGCAATCGAAGCGGTTGAACATGTAGTCAAAGTAGCAGCGCACGCCTAGACTGTACATCTTCAGCAGCATCTCGATGGTGAAGAGGACCACAAAAACGAGGTTGGCATCACCTGTTTTGAAATAAAAAAAGGCCGGATTTACTGTCTTTGTGGACTACAGTATACACACTTAATTTTTCAACACCATCTAAAAATGTTTAACATGCAGTGCAGGAATTCTGACCAGAATAGGCAGCGCGCAACCAACCATTTCATGCACTATGCTTGGATAGAGCAAAATTTCCAGTCAGCCAGCTTGGGCCGAGGGCAAGCAGCAAGGTAAACCTCAAGTGACTTTAAAAAGTTTTATTCATGCAGTGACGCAAGAGATGGTTTGAGTAGACACCACCGTGCAAAAGGCCCACTCTATGATACCAGCGATACTAAACTCAGAAAAGACGGTGGTTTCCAGCATCATCCGCTTTCTGTGGCGCCCATGGCCAAAACATGAGCCTTATGTGTGAACGTACGTGCTGACATCTATACGACACGGCCATACATGAATTGAAATTTTAAAACAAATAACGCGACACTATAATTAACTAATATTTTCAGTAGTTCTTTATGTATCAACTTGACACTGAGCCCCTTAGAGATGCTGGTTTCGCATTATTGATATATTCTGGGGATCTTGGTTGATTTCACATTCAAAGGTTTGCAGCCTGAAACTTTGTTGCTTATTCAAACTACTCACTTGGTTATTAAGTAGCGAGCAACATTAGCTTAATTATCCGAAAGCTTCGGACACCCACTCGAGAGTACGTTCCGAGAAAGCAATACAGAGATTCGGAGACCAGAAGCAATTGCACTGACACCAAATGCCTGGTAATTGACAGGCTGTGGTGAAGTCCCGATCGCGTATACATTGAAAGGTTTGATCGTGACTGACACGACACTTATTTAATAAGCCACTTTGAGTGGTCAAATACGGAGCCTAGAAATATAATGTTGGCAGCTTCTGTTATTATGATTTTGCAATCCCAGCACTATTAACGTTAGCGTTACCTACATGTAGAGCTCTTTCGTGAGGAATAGCACTGCGCATCTAAAGCCTAATTTAGGCTATGAAGGGTCTTTGCTTTGGCCAGCGATGATGAGAGAATCAGGTGATAATTTGAAAAGGTTGAAGGCTTCACCGAAATGGGTTTAATGGCCTGTTGCCGTTTTGGAGAATTTGGTTGGCTAACCATTGTGTTTGCTCTACTAAATTTACTTTGGCGGAAAAAACCTGACCACAAAAATGTTTGATTTAAGACGCCGCAGCTTTGTGCAATGATTTCGCCCGCTTCGACTTTAGGATAACTGTTACGTGTGCAGCCTCCCACGTCTGGGTTTATTCTTTTTGTTTCCTCAGTATCTGTTCTGCTCGCAACTGCGCCAAATTCAGTAAGCTTTTTCTGACGTATTTTTTCGTGCTAGTGGAGCTACCGGTCCCACCATTTGTTTTCAATTTGTGGGAAAGTGGCTGATGGTTTTCAAAATGCTCTTGATGGACTAGATAGTATGCAGGAAACTGGGACGCTACATGATCCTGTACCTCGACATATTTAACGATAAATTTTTTACACAAGGCTGAGCGGCTAGTTAATCGCTCTGAAGTTGTTTACGGTGTATTTACGGTTTGTGGACCCTTTCTCCTACAGAAGAAAAAACAACTTCTGCTCACGCCCTAGTCAGCTTTCAGGCTTGAACAACCGTGGATTTTCCGTGACAAATAAAATGAGGCAAGAGGCACAGTTTGCAGTCCCATCTGGTCACATAACGGTCAGAGAGGCCTACCCGAAGTTTTCGGACCTGGTTCGAACTCGGTATGTTGTTGTGCTCGTTAGCGTTCAAAACCCGATGCTCAACTACTACCCAATGCGGACTGAACAGAGAAGACTACGGGAAGTTTTTTGCAGAAGGTATAGATGTGCAGGGATTGGTTCAAATTGCATCGTTAAAGAATCAATTTGTTACTTAGGATTCCTTCAGCCTTCTAGAATTTCATGATGCATAGGGATATCTCGATTACTAAGACTATCCATATGATGACCCATCTGTTTAGCACTGGGTGCATGCAAATGGCAGGTTATTTATCTGAAAAGTAAGCGAAAACCTGGGGAGAATTTTCATGAGCACTGTCTGAAAATAACTTGTTAGCAACAATACACTAACTTTATATTTATTGAACCTCACGAAGATCTATTGGGCCATCCAATAATAACGAATAAGACGGCGAGAACGTTTTTTGTAGGTCTTTCCGAGGGTTCGATATAGCGGCCCTAAATATGATGAATGCTAGCCAAGAAACTGATGAAGGACAGTCAGTCAATAGGTAGTGGCCGTTCGTTGGCCCTCGTTAATCGATCTCTGCATTCGCTAAAAATGAGAGTATAGTAAGCTCTCAAGGCCCCTCTGTTTCGGACAGTCGGGCACGGAGAGCTGCCAGCTGGGACATCATTGAAACCAGACAGAGTAAGTAAGGTCACAGCCATTCAATGCGCAATTAAATACATTAATGCCACGAGGGATGAGAAAGCTTCAGATATTGAGATACATGGTCAAAGCGAGGACAAGTGACGAGTCATTCCAATTGACCGACTGCATTCTCAGCACAGGCTATCGATTCGACATTTTAGATGGAGACTGAAATTTCAACAACAAACAGGACAAGACTGGGTGAATTAAGTCCTGGCGTTCTGTTCCGAACTCACCTACCAAACCTCAGTATTCCCCAGGTATACCAAATCCCATAAACAGGTTTTCTGGTAATCAGGACCAACTGCCAACTGTCCATTTGTTATTGTTAACCAACACACTGTTAATGGATGCATGCACGATTTTGACAGCCCGGACTAATAGACTCGGCTTTGCAGTGGGAAAAAACCAAGTTAGATTTTTAAATTTATCCTGCAGGGTTTGGGTCTGTTATGTCGAAACCTCTACCATAATTATTTAGATAGGCTTACGATTTCCAAAACTTCATGCACGCTAAAGGCCCCTACACTATTTTCATCCGTTGTGCACAAGTAACAGTAAAATATTCTGGGCAGAGTGATTTTATCGTTCTTTTTTCTCAAGACCTAAAAACTCTAAAAAGATGTGACTGCTTTAATGGCAGGCAACCCGTACGGAACACTTCGTAATTCACTGTGCCGTAGCGTGCGTGATAGACGTGAGCAAACAAGCTCTGCTTCAGAATTTCAACCGGAAGCTTCTTTTCCTGTCCTTTACCTGAAAATATTTAATAACTCCTTATTATAGTCCGACATTAAACGCAGACGCGATTTTTTCTGTTTTTATGGCATCCTTTTATCCAAGTCTATATTTGAAAAGCAAAAAAAACTGGTACCAGGTAATGGACTACACTGTTCAGTAGATTCTCGGCTTAAGTGTTCTAAAATACCAAGCAAACTAATTGGCCGATTGGGCTGACAATGTACTTTTTACAACCCATTGAAGTTCGCTTAAGGATAACCAGAGTTGTATAGTGTACCTTATATGGAGCTCGAGAGAGGATTGCAATGCTGGCTGAATGGTTTCATGTTCGGATAGTCGGAAAATGCATTTATTTTTGGTTAAATAAGGGTAGTATTTTGGACAGATGAACGGCGGGGCTTACTTTGAAAATCGTCCAGCCAAAGTGGCTGTCCATAATGTTCTGAGGTGAGGACTCCGGTATTGAGAAAGACCAGGACAATTACTGTCCAGTAGAAGGCCTGCGATTTTACCAGGCGTCTGCAAGCTCTTCGACATCGTCGATTCCATCGCCGAGACCGTCGACTAATCGAACATAAAAGAATATAGAAGATGAACCAGGGAAAAGAACCCCCTAATGAAGCAGAAATAACCAGAGCTATCATAGTGCTTTGTTCAATTTCCGTGCTGCCCGCATCAGCGAAGTCTTCGGTTCTCAAGGTTTTTTTTCGTAACGCTAAACAGCTACTTAAATTCCTTTGTTAAACGCATCTCATTCCAGACGGTTGCAGCTTTTGTGACTGAAATCACACAATTCGGACGACGAACATTCATTCTTAACTCTATTAATGCTCATTGGTTAACAAGGCGTGATTTTAAATCGTGTGTTCCCAAAACGAAACAAGAATACATATGAAGAAAAATATATTTTAGTCGGTTATGATCTAAGAAAACTACGATGCCCTCTATGCTTGGCGATACTTCAATGGTTATCCCAGTTAATACACTCGATTGCCACGTCATGCAGGTCCAGCTGAAGCACTCGAAAGCCAGCTAATTAAGTATAATTGGTATTCTGGAAGAAGTTATACGGGATTGTCAGTTATTTGGTGCAACCTTAGATATGAAAGGATTCCAAATACTCCATTTCTCAGGTCATTTTTATATGTGACGAATCGTGAGATGTTTACAATAGCGACCACTACTACTAATACTGCTGGTGCCTTTGAGAATCTCAGTGATACCTGGATGGGACAGTACGTTAAATTTGAAAGAAATGTCCGCTGTATCAAGGTTCCACTTTATTCGCTGTTTGACTTTACCTGCTATCCATCGCCGAGACCGTCGACTAATCGAACATAAAAGAATACAGAAGAGGAACCAGGGAAGAGAACCCCCTAATGAAGCAGAAGTAACCAGAGCTATCATACTGCTTTGTGCAATTTCCGTGAAAGTTTATGCGTGAGCTTGGAGTCAATCCATTTCAGGATCGGTCTCGAAGTTGATAAGAATATTTAAGCTGAAATGCCCCAGCCATTGCGGAGTACTCCCGTAGTGGTCGGAACCCTGCCAACACGCAAATAGTAGGACAAAATACTAAAGTATTTACAATACTGACATCACAGAAACTAGCTAATGGGTTTCTAGTGAGAAATGACCCCGAAATAGCTGTTGTCTCATAGCGAGTAACAATAACATATTACGTAAAACTGAATTGATTTTGAGAGCTCGAAATCGCAATAGCAATTGAACTACCGGCAATGAATGAGAACAGTGAAAAAGGTTTTCTTATAACGGAAATGAGCCTCTTGTTTACTAAATCTACGATTATGTTAACTAATCTACAGTAATTCTTATCCCTTAGTCGTAAACCATACCAGATTTTCTAGTAAACAAGCGTTAGCGTGGCACATAAAAAACATTAGTCTACTCATTTTCTGAAGCATTTTTCTGTGAAGTTTATAATAAAAGAATCAAAGAAAGAATCACGATATGGTAATCAATGAAACAAATTGACGAATAACTTCCCATTCATATACGTTTAAAGACTACCCTAAGTCATTAGAATGCAGATACTTTACATGAGTTATTTCCATGGCATATGAGCTGGAGGTTAGTCATACCCAATCAGACCTCTAAATAAAAGGACTACAGGGTTTTGGGCATAGAGGATTCAAAGGTCTCAAATCAATATGAACGACACCCCTACAAAGGCACGATTTCGTGTGGTGAATCATCCAAAACCTTATTCCAGCATTTCTCCCTCGGACTTTTAATAACGATATAGATACGATAACCAGCAAACGATGTTAAAAAAACACTTGTTTGTCTCTTAAGGGAGGAAAGGTTAGAGACAGGGTTGTATCCGGCTAGGATAACGCATTTTGTGAAGTAGATTTTTAATAAGCGAATAATTTTGTGAAATTCAAATCTGGTTTAGTCTTCACGTTTGCCCAATTTGATAACACTAATTTTTTCGTTCATATTGTCTGAGGGATTGTGGGTATTATCCATCAGTTTAAGAAAACATTTTGTGAAAAGGTTTGCACGTTGGATCCAGAAATGGGAAGAGCCGTCCAGAAAAATGCCATACAAATAACCCTTAATTAAAAAAGATAAGATACGGACACAATTTCTTACATGTAGTTAAAAATCCTGTATTGAGATTATGACAGAAATATATTTGCAAAAAAACTCAAAGAATTCAAAAATAATTCTATTTTAAAATACGGCTTTCCCACTTGCTTGTGTGAGTGCAAGCTATGCTTAGTTCATCGAATAATAGAATGAGGGCCACAAATTCGTGTGTACACTCCGTGCTATGTTCAGACAACGGACATCCGATGGCGCAATTCATGCAGTAAAAAACTATTAAATCCTAATCAAAAAGGTAGAAATAAAAATAACAGGCCATCCCATATTGTTCAAAAAATAGAGGTTTTGTAGTCCCATTAGTCGTCACGATTCCTTACAAAATATGGGGGTTTTCCATATTTATTTTAAATGTGAACTCAAACTCCAGAACCAATGTTTTTGCCTATCAAAAACACCCAGTTCTTGCACATGCCTGGTGGCTTTTACCTTAACTTCCCTAAAGTCATACATAACATGAGAAAACGCTGAATATTTTAAACATTATAATAAGTTTTATGTGAATTAGTGGCTTGAAGCGTAATCAGAGTAAAAGAGGGATTTCTAAATTATATAACGTTTGCCGAAAGCCAGTTCGGAAAACCATATTGCATTTTTTTCGGTCCTTGACGAAGGCGTGTTTTACTGGATGTGAACAAAGTACGTTGGAACGGAGAAAAGTTAAATAAGTGCACATTTCAACAGTCTTGTCTTTTGAATACTAAATCGCGCTCTGATCAAGACTTCGTTGATTTTTTCAGGAAAATCGGCTGCAGTATGTTTCAGGAACTATCACTTTCAGTGTTCTAAAGTAGCTCACAGTCGGTGCGACGTATGTTATTAGGAAAATTTGGCAATTGTATTGAGTTGCTGCATTTACTACCAAGTCCTTGACCATGGCAATCTGCAGTAGACCTTACCCCTTGATCGGAAGGCAAAAGAAGTACTGACGCTGTTGATTCGCCTGCGACCGATAACCGCAGTCGTCGGCACCACGGTCTGAGAAGTCATCCTCATCGTCTTCACCCGGCTGGCTTCGGCGGCAGAGGCCGCAGAAATTGAAATCTTTAATCAGTAAAAATTTCGTCGGCAAAGTGAATTTTTAATAAAGACGCAAATTGGACCAAAACCTAATATTATATCGCTTTGCTTATTATTAAAACGTACGACATACAAGTTTTCTGTGAAGGCATTAAGGCAATTTAAAATATGCGGCTAAATATATAAATTTATTATTTGTAATTTATAATTTTGACTACTATCAGCCGAAGGACCGGAGTTACTTCGACCGCAAGTGGAAGGGAACGTGTGGTGGGCATGTTGGTATGCAGCAGGAATATCTTGGTGCTAATTGTGGACATGCTTCACGCAAATAATGGGTTTGATTTATGCCAGATTATACAAAAATGCTGAATAATTGGAATGCTTCACTGGAATTTTTATTCATGAAATTGCTAAAAACACTTCATAGTAATCTTCGAATGCGGGTAAATCATAAGCTGTTACCCAGAGAGTTACACTGCATTTAATTGACGCTCAAGATATTATGTGTTCGAACGCTAAGCAAATCATGCCTGCCTTATTAGAAACAACGAAAATCTGTTCAACCTCTCAATTTTCACTTAGGCAGTTGAAAACATAGTGAATGGCCTTCGCGGACTACACCACATGCTACCTCTACTAGTTTGAAGCTGAACAGCATTCGTAAAAACACTCAAAATATAAAAGTGAATGCTAAAAATAACTAAAAACTATGTTTTAACTGACATGTGCATCTTTCCTATTACTAACTAACTCACAGCTTCGATATAAACACATGCATGTGGAAATAGTGCAAATATAAACAAGATTGTTCCGAATTTTTATACTCGAGGAGAAGGTATTTTGATGGATTCATTATTAAACACCTTTCACAAAATGTACTCAAGTAAGCACGGAGAAGTTGTTTTTGATATTAAAATGTTAAAAATAACAGTCGGTAGGTCTTACGCTTTTCTTTGTCATCTATCCTCCCAGCGTTGTCCTCATCATCGCTTAAATCCTCAGCCGCTCCAATCCAGTCTAGGTACCCCTGGACATCCTCGGCAAATTGCATTTGTTCACGGGCCTTTTGATATTTTCCGCGTTTTTTAGCCTTCTCTCTCTCCTTCGAGAACTCTCTAGCAAGATAAAAAATAAACAGAAGAAGAATTCGACAGATGCCCACATTCCTCATTAGCACAGCGTTCTGGAATTTTGTGACAAACTCGACCTTTGCTTTGTTTCCTCAGAAGCAAAACATTTTTAAATTATCTGAAGCTCGTGGATAAGTGGAAGTGAAAGAGCTTATTGTAGGTCTAGGTGCATTTTTTGCGATCTCTTAAAAGGGATAGGCGGAGTATTTAATATGCAAGATGGAAGACCAGAACTTCTTTATGAAAGCGAAGATTCAGAAGATAGCATCAGACGACGTATAAATTTATTAACCAGTATTAATCTTGAATGTGCGTTAAAAAGCAAATAAAATAAACTTATTTTACTGCAAAATACTCTTACTCAGAAAAAACGCAGGTCTTACATGATAAGACAACACTCTTGCACTGCTGTAGAGGACGTAAGTAGGGTTCCAATTTACATTGCATGCCTGTGTTCCATTCATGTGCGCGAAAAAGGGTTCAAATATTTACGTTTTGTCAAAATATAACTCCTTTTCATTAAACAATCCTGTGCACGTAAACACACGCAAATAAAAATTATATTTTAAAATTAACCGTTGAGTTTACACTAAAATCCTTGCCAATGACTAACTCAAAATACTTTTCAGAGTATATGCATCCCGTAACTGCATATTACAAAAGGCTATCAACCAGCCACTTTTGAATGGTAACCAGGACGCCGTCTAACATGTTGTTGACTTTTAAGTGTTAGAGAAACTGTGTACCTTGAGGGTAATGTTGAAGTGGACGCTTATGTATATGTTTAAATGCGGAATCTCTAACTGACTTGAATTTTCTTCTCAAATTTAAATGTACCCCATCAATTGAATGAATGATCACAGGCTTTCTTTTGGTGCACTTTACTTAGATTCCATATTATCAGTTGATTTTAGATAAGACCTGTTTTCTGAGACTAGTAGGCAAAATTGACGCCTTAAGAAATCAACAGGATAATAGAAACGCATAAAGAGAATATCGCGTTTGATGCGAGGTTTTGACAGTTTAAATATCGCTGAAACTGAGCTTGATATTTCCCAATTTATAAGGGTTAATGTATTTCAAGAAAGGATTTTCAGCCTGTCCAGCTCACGATATCCAGTAAAAAGTACAAGGTAGCCCTTTGTGGATTTTAAACCTATCCATTGTTTATTTGACCTTTCAGTTAATTCTATACTCTCTATAAAGACGATAAGTACAGCATATGCCTCATTATTCAGAGCGTCATAGGGAGCCGGAAATGACCGTTTCCCTGTTTTTTTGATTTTATTTCATATATACACCCAGACCCTGTGCATTTAAAATTGCACGAACGTGTGATAGGGGACGATTTGGAGGCCAAAGTGGTCGGTAACCTTCGATTAAAGCTTGCGCCAGAAGCGAGCAACGTTACTGGTTTTCCCTTCAGCGCTTCTACTTCGGCCTGTTGTAGGAGCTTTAATAGTGGCTAGAATATTAGCAGGCAGCGCGTCCACCTTTCCCAAATAGGACGGTAGGGTCTGTATGTCGACTAATGGACTCTCTATCCACAAGCCATTAGATAATTTAATTTGTCCACCTAGAAACCTCCGCTTGCCAAAGGTGAGGTATATACACTTTATTTTCAGGTTCTGTGCGTTCGAACTAGAGAGCATGGTCCTGTAGTTCAGTTCACAGCCTACTCTTTGATTCGTTTGTATTGGTTCGAGTACTGCCCTTGTTCACAATCCCATGGACAAAGATTTTTCCTCGTAGAAGGAGGGGTTTTACGCTCTGTCATACACGGATAGCCATTGCATCGAAAAATAAAGTTAAATGAACATCAGAAAAATAAACATTGCAAATTTCTCAATAATCCACACAACTTGTAACTTCGAGAGTTAGGAAAGAAACTCAAAATTATAATTGGCGTGCACAGGATATTATTAACACAATTATTGGCCTTTCTCCCAAAAATATGCCAAATTCAATAGAAATGTATAAGTTTGACCTACGGAAACGTTTTAATAACAGTTGTCTTAAAATTATTTTGATCTTAGAAAAGGGCTGAGATAAATACGTGTTGTGCATTGTACAGCCAACGCATGCGAGTTATTTGGCTCTTGGACAAACCATTTACTATTGTAATGCAATTACCTAAGTTAAAAATATTGTATGGTTTATGTATATCGCTGCCTGATTATCAATAGACAACCCTTTCTCTCGAAAAATATATTTTTGTCCACCTTACTGATGTCGATGTGGCGCAATCTACCCAAATAGCTGCATAGTTCCTCGCAATTGAATTCATTTCCAAGATTATGCACATACAAACTGGCCCAGGCTTTTATAAAACAAAACGAGTTAAGTAAACTTTACTTTGAGACTTCATGGGCATGCAATGGGGGCTAGTATTTTTATTGTATGAATGACCTTCTTATAATATGAAACTTTTATTTAGCTCTCACGAGATAACTGAGATAATATAGAAAAAGAAACAGCCTTTTCAAACATGAAATGCAGTCATATTCGCTAAAATAGCTAGCTCGGCTTCATATTATCATACTTCATTAAACACTGCAGGAAACAATCTCAAAGTACTATGGTTAAAGAAAAATTTACAAGTTAAATTATATTCTTTTAATTAAGAATGTTGAGTTCATTAATAAATAATTAAATGATCCCATTTCTGTTCATGACGATACAAATAAGTTTTTAAGGAGTTAAATTGAAGCAGGGTATTGAACTGGTCCTTAACCCAACATCACAATATCGTAAGCATTTCTAGATATTCTGAAATAAGCAAAAGAATGTATAACTTTAACAAACCCGCTCAAAACGCCGAGAACGAGGTTCATCACGAAAAAGGAGCCGATAATAATGAGACTGACGAAGTAGATGAATGGCCACTCCATTCCCTGTGAATCATTAATCTAAAAAATGGCAAAATCTTTTAGAACAAAAAATATGCTTCACCTTGGCAAAATTGTGAGGGATACATTGCATTTATATCGGTATTTTGAGATAGACTGGCCACAACACGCTGGGAAATGGATGAATTGATAGGCAAAAGTAAGTCAGCAGCATTAGAACTTTCTACTATCCTGATGGAGCCAAATTTTCCTCCTGTCCTTCTAGCAGATCCCGGTTAAGGAAATATTATGTATTTATCACCCACTTGACTTATCCACGTTGCTAAAAATGCAATTTGTCAAATATACATGTCCACATATACATTTAAAACTATCTTGGGGATATATGTAGTGTTGGTTTTTCATCATATTCTTATGAATACCAAGGTAATTAAAATATTAAGGCCGTTTATAAAACAAGTTTCTTAAAGCCGCAATTGTTGCAATAAAACAACCAGAAGCTTATGCTTAAATCCGTTTTCCACGCCTGTTATGATGGAAGATATTTTGAAACTTTAACACTTTTCAGGAAACGGATTCGCAAAAAAATTTAAACAACGCTTATCTCACTTTTTACCTACACGGAGCTGAGGGAACGGAATTACAATAAGCTTATGCATAAGAGAATTCTCTTTTGTGTTCTTCTAAAATTTTTAATTTTCACAGTTAGCTCACAGTCAGGAAAGTTCCCATAAAACGGTCAATTTCTCAGCGGAAAATATAAAGTCTATCCCACCCCAGTCAAATTCATATGGAAAGACGGTCATTGCCAACGTGTGTGTGTCGACATAAAGGTTTTGGGTGTCTGTGTGTCTTTGGAGGAAATTTCCTCCATCAAAGTAATTAACCAGTCTCAGCGGCTACGCCATACCTGAGTATATCTTTTTTGTTTTACGTTTTGTAGAGCAATTTGATGTGTATTATGAGTTTTTGGACCATTGAGGCTACGCGTAAACTCCAATTCTTCCTAAATTTCAATGGTTTGAATACGTCTTTAAAGTATTAGTGCCAAAAATTAAAATAGGTTGACTTTCTTCTTAGGAACGTCAGACGCCATCCGGGGCTTTGTTTAAGTACCACAGAGTGTTTATGCAAATGCCTATTCGTGCCTCCCTATCGATGGTCGTATTTGTATAGAGGTTAGATGTAAATGAGCCTTGGAGTTTCTCGCCACAAGTGCAGGAGAAAGGACAAATACACTTGTCCGTTGTTTGTTGGATTTCAATCTCTGGTTAACTCCCAGCTCCTACTTTTTGAAATCCTTTTAACAAATATCGAATAGGTGATCTAGATTTGTTTGATATAAGTAACACAAACTGTCGAAGAAATAAATCATACTTCATCTTATCCAAAAATAGTAATTACATATTGGAAACTATTAAGTGACTCTCACCTCAATTTATTAGTCCCTTTTTCTTCATAATAAATTTTTTAAGACTCCAATTTACCACATACTTTGGTTTTCAGATCAACTTAAATCCCTAGGAAAGGTCGGACATTGGCGTTAGACCAAACTGCAGGGTAAACGGGTGTGAAATACGCGTGTACGGAGATTTTGGGCCAGGTTACTCACAACACCTGACCTGATTTCCAATTCGTATGACGGAGACACGCTGTTAGTATAAAACGGCAGCCATAAATTTGGGCAGATCCAATACGAACATCTTTCATTTGGTTGAACTTGGTGAACTGTTAAGCTGCCATGAAACGGAGACCGCGTGAATAGAAAGTTCCAAACCAACGAATAACTTTACCCTCAGACTGAGTCTTAGGACGACTCAGACCCATTAAGCTCTCTCCTGGGAAAATTTTGACAACGAGAGACGTCAGTTTCAAAAGTGTGTTTTCATGTCTAGTAATAGCGTATGATAATACTGTACGTAGAACTTCGTGGTAGGTCAACCACTGCGCCTATGGTCACCTCCAGTGTTGCAGACTCGTTCATGCTTCATCGGAACACAAGGGTGTCAGCAATGACAGAGTTGAGTGTCGTACAAGCACCCATTTCTCTCTCCATCAAATGGTAGTGATTATTTTTACTTGTAGCAGTCCTACTAACTGCTTCCTGACCAAAGGAGGACTTCATACAAAAAATGAATTTTCAGCCCGGAAAAACCACAGAATCAGCAGCCCGTTCCATCCTCTATCAAATCCCTCGGGCTGCCGACCACTGCACAGCCATGGACTAGAAAGATCATTTTACTCAAGAACTGGTTAATTTTGCTCGCGGGTAGACATAACGAAGTTTAGTCTTGTCCCTGACCAAATCACGCAGCCCTTGAATGCCAGTCAATACCAAGAAGAACTTCGCAGGAAAGAGGTAATGGGCGGCATAAAGTCGTCGCAAATTTGTAAGCCTTTTGAGTCAGGAAGGCAGATGTGAGCTCAGTCACGAGATATTTATGGCTGATCTGATGACATAAAAAAACACTTCGAAAAAAATAAAAAAATGATTTTAACTGTCGTATGCAGGGGAGCAGGTAAAATTAAAGTTCCATTGGCGTGTCAGACTATATCGATTACGTCGGACCATTCCGAGATCAGTGAATGTTCTTTTTACTCTCGTGCTATGCAACACACGGATAGAAAAAATAATGGGACCCAAGACCGCTAGAGTGGATATTTTATAGTAATCGTAATTGCTATTCCGGTTCACATCCCACTGGACACCCAACGTATGCTACGAATTAAACGTTGAAAAAGGACAATGGATGTTCACCTCTGACGTGCTAACTGTCATCAGATCCCACTTCAAGAACTGAATATGCTAGTCAGTTTACGCTAATACCAAAGCCCAATCGTTAAGCAATGAGCCGCTTTTCAATTCGGATACCACCATGAATATTGAATTCATTGGGAGGATCTTTCACCGAGTTCTAAACCGGAGACTGGTGCACTGTGGGCTGATTGTAAACCCATAAACTAGAAATATCTAGCCTAGTTCCCCTTGTATTTCTCAGCTTTCTTCGTCATAATGCCTGCTTGGTACGTGACGGCCCTTGAGGGTTGCGTATTAAAGTCCAATGCTCAAACACATGAGCATGTTACCTACTGTATTTTTGGGCTACCGAGGCACTTATACAGTCTCTCAGTACACGTCAATAGAAGGACAGTGTTAAAACCACTGCTATAAACCGCCATAGTAAAAGCAGTGATCTTGTAGCTGAAAGGAATGCCGACAAAATAAGCTCACTAGGCTTGCATCAGTGGGCTCTTTTTTATATCACCTTAGATGTCATTGATAAAAAAAAACAGTAAATTGGAATACCTATGTATTTTAGAGTAGGCTAGTTCATTTGCCTATCTCCCACCTTCTAACTGAACTTGCATCGGAAGCGATGAAGATGCATACTGAAGAGTGCACTGAGCACATTAGATAGTTATTTGTTTAAGCCGGCTCCCGGTATCCTTTGGGTTTAATGGGTTAAAATGGTTTGATTAAAGCTCATCAATTCTTTCTAATATGTTCCTCTGGATGGTGGGCACTGCAAAATAGGTGACGCCTAAAGTAACCCTAATTAGCAACAGGTAACTGGACTTGTAGAATAAGCTTCTGATATCGTGATTCATGATTGAATTGACCACCGTCAACACTGCTTGCAGATTGTGTTAACCACAAGTCAAAATCAACAATTAATAAACCGTTCAAACGCAGGTTAACTTATCATGCGCTATTTACACCGTCGATGAACTAACTGTTAGTCACTTATCTGAAAAATCTTCGTCATTTTAACCTTTCCCAATTTTTTTTGTCAGACTCTGCGAAGTAGGAACTCACTTAGGCATAAATAGGTGTATTGCCAGATGGAGACAAACTGCTAAACTTTCAGACAGAATAGGTTCACATTTTATGCAAAATATATGGAAATATAGAGCATTTAAAAAAAAAGGAAGACGCAGCGTCACGATTTCAACAAAGGAACAAAAGGCAGGAGAGTAAGAGGTTGGTATTTAAACGTTTGCCAGTTTAGAAAGTTCCTTATTTTACATAATCTGCCAGCGGACACGTCCCAAGTAAAGCTGACTTATTTGTTCTGATTAGATAACATCTAATTTTATTTTTATCTAGTGAGATTGCTGTTGGCCTACGTATTTATCGAGTTGCTGTAGAAAGTTAATATTCTGGAAAGTTTATTTTCATTGAGATACACTGGTCTCATCAAGTTTGAAGCTTGATTGTGAGTACTGAAAGACGTTTTAAGGTCCGTTGCTTAATAAAACAGGTTCTACAAAATTATCTGCTGTAGAATTTTAAAAGCCCTTATATATTAGTTTATCTTTCCTACCACACTCCAGTCATTATTCCAAAAAACTATACGAACAGAGACCGTGCCCCATAAAGTCAGCAAGTGTGCAAACTGAGACAAAAGCAGCGTTTCCGACGCAGACAGATCAGTTATGACTTATGATATCACTCGCCTAGCTTGATCCGACCAAACTGGAGGTTATGACCAATGTAGCAGTTACCTGCGGCGTGACGTAGTTTGACGTCAAAAAGCATCATCAGCCTTATGGCTCTTAACATACCGGTTCAAGTTAGACAACCCAAATACTTTGTTGGATTACTACAGGATTTTACAACCTAGGTGGAAATAATGTGAGCAGTGAATTAACTTACATATCGCCTGTCAACCCGCGTTATTAACTCAACCTTATCGATCGTTCAGACGCATGATATTTATCTTTAAGAAGGTCGTATATGGTTTGAGAATGGATAAAGTAAGACATTGCATGAGGTGCTACTTCATCTATGAACTTACCCAATAGAGGATGTTTGTCCAACCCTCCATCGTGACACATTGAAAGACGGTAAGCATGGAAAGACCAAAGTTATCAAAATTGGTTATGCCATGGTTTGGTCCAGCCCAGCGTTGAGCGGTGATCTGATGGGTGAACCAGCTGTTATTCTGTGCAGCTTCCCTGCGCTCCGCGATGGCAGCCTTGCTCATATTTCGTTTAAAATCGTGGCAAACTAATGGGAACTTGCAATTAAAGCCGCGCTTATTCAGACTGCAAGGTGTGGGGTTGTCCATTATTTCACCTAAAAAAACCCAGTAAAACTAGATAATAGTAAAGTACCGGAAGCAAACACTTACACCCCCAAAAGGGTGGTAAACTATCAATGCACATACGGTCCGTTTTCTGTGCAGTTTGTCCTTTATGGTTGATGCTGGAACCATCAAGATTTATTAAGCAAGCCATAATATGGCGTACATTCTCGCATGATTTTTTATCAAAATTTTAATCACAGTTCTGTTTTATTCGTTAATGAACGCTCACCAATCGTTAACGGAACTTTCTCGTCCCGCTCTGTCTTGGGACTCACTTTCGAGTACCACCAGCAGGTGCAAAGCGGCTGGCAGTGGTAGAGGCAGGTTAACAATACCAACAAAGACAGTGGAGCCTGGAATGACCATTTCTGAATTAGTAACCGTTATTATCCAGTCATAGACAACTCCAGAATTTACCCTCCCCCCTTGGCTCGAACCCACGACCTGTTGACCAGAGGTTCAATGCTCTAACCATTCAGTCACGGGCTCGTTGTATTGCCGATTTAGATCGGGAATGCGAACATTCATCGATGAAGGCTCACCGATCGTTAACAATGTTCAACAGCAAATAATCCGTGCGAAAGTTACCTGATCTTTTCTGCGCTTACTGAACAACTAGTTAGTCCAGTTATTTTTGGATGGGCAACTTTTCGACTCTTATGTAAAATACCATAAAAATAACTAAGTAGGAAAAAATGAGATCAGTATGTAAGGAAACATTGGTATTAACATGTCCTGATTTTCCTAATCAACCTTGTAGCTATCGTGATTTTTAATTTTTTGATTGTTTCTTTCTCTCTTGAAAGGATAATTTTAGACGCAGTTTTCCAATGTTGGTTTAAGCAGATAAAAAGGTAACTGAGACTTCAGCATCCTCCTCCGCTATTTTTTAGTTTCAGTCACTCAAATCATTGATGCCATCACAAGCCCATTTTCCGCACGTAAGGAATATTCTTTACTTGTAAAACCAATGACTCAGGAAATGCAAGTAAATGAAAGGAATGAGAATCATAGCCTGCGCAGTATAACTTTCGTGACTCAAGTGTAGGTTTTGTCGTAAATAGTTAAGTTTTTAACGTGTTTATTTATAGACAGGGTGTATCTACAAAATCCGAGGACAACGAAATGGGGAATTTGGGTTTTTAAGCCGTTACCAAATAGCGATACCTTCAGCGGAAGGAACTACAGTGCAGTGATTCTCTTGTGGAAAATAAAGCCCTGAATGCAATTACCTTATTCCTTAAAGTATCAGCGCCTGATAATGGCATCTACTACGGCAAACGGTGATCCCAGTATTGACAGTAAAACTCAACTCGTGGTTACCTGGTACCACATTACCATCGGTGGGAGTCATAGTCTCGAGTTTCCCAGGGAAAGTGGATATGCTGATGTGCTGCTTTGCAATCAGCTTTGACTTTGCAGGAACTTCGTACTGATTAATTTGAAGAAGGTTTTTCTTTGTTTTATTTTTTTCCAATATGCCTTCGCTTCGGGTTAACATTAGAGTGACAGAGGCCATAAATGCACACCAGCTTCTGCGTAACCCGTAGAAGATTTCATGAACTATGCAAAGATTTGCAAGAAAGCCACTTAAAATAAAACTGTCTAGTGCATATAGAGGGCCAGTACCACTTCACCGATTTCTTTGTTAACGCAATCGTTAAATGCTTATTTTTAAAATTCAGCTATGTTAAAGCGCTACAAACAGTGACCGGAAAATACAACCATTGGTAGAAACTCACATTTTTCCTGTAATATTCTCCTCAGTTTTCAAATATTGCCCTAAAAGACTACCTACAACGCGAATTAAACCGAGCAGTCGCCCAATAGACTTAACTTCCGAGTTTTTATTGTTTTCATGTATTGAATGAAAGTCAACACAAAGGGTGCCGCCAAAATTGCGAAACGGTAGAATTCTCACTTCCGATGCTTGCATGAGTAGCATGCAATGCCCGTGAGCGTATCGCCCGGGCAAAGGAGAACTTCCGCGTTATAACCAGCAACCCGGTATGTCGGTTAAAAGCACTCCTGTCGGACTTTGTACGTGACTGCACGTGAGTTGCGGACAGTGCATTCAGCTACTTATTATCAGGAACTGGGCTGTCCTGTGAACGTCGGCATTTGAAAGCGTACAGGTCTCACCTTACACGAGGTTAAGCCTTGCCGGCTGTGCGCGAAGTACGGGTCACTGCTTGGCCGCGGTCTTCGTCACTCTTGGTTTCGTTTTAACAGGATTCCCTTTGGTCCCATGACTTAAATACCTTCTGCCCAGTATAAACTCAAGTTCAAAGAAGCCACGGGGCTGTTTATGTGTTTATTGACTGAGTGGTGGTTTGACATCCATGCTTATTGTAGTTGCACTTACGTTATCAATAACCTGTTACCCTCCTCAAGGGCTTCTCGCTCACCTTCGGCTATACGTTTTAGACGCCATTCATACACAACCCACCGGCTTTAGAATCAGAACATCGCAAAGAACCACCCTCCATGATTTGAAGTTTGCAATCTTATATTCATCACCCCTCGCGAAGATATCCTATTTTAAGTTAGACTTGCTGCACTCTTCAGTTAAGTATCCATAATCGCCAGATATACCATGTTGAAACAGTACCTACTCTGCTTAGTCATATGATATCCCAGTACAGCGTGGAAGCAGCTGCCTCGTCACTGTCCATGATGAATGCAGCAATTAATGCTGCCTCGTTACAGTCTGGGATGAATGCAACAACGTGGGGGCCAGTGAACCTAAAACTTTTTTGGTAAATCATTGACTTCACTGCTGTAGGTTGGATTTTTATTTATTCATCTATTTATTAGTTATTTATTTTTATTCCACATGCACTAGAGAACTTATCTCAGTTAAAAGTCTGAAATTTGCGAACAATTATTTATTAAATCACATACCGGCGCCAACGCATGTACCCAAATAATAATAATGAACAATTTTACGTGAATTTAAAAGAGTACTATGTAAGATTATTATGTTTAGAAATACTAATTTGTTATAAATTGACAAACCCACAAAACGTGATAAATCGCTTTAGATGCAATTAGTTGTCAGGCGATAGCGTTTGCATGGATTTTGTGTATATAAAGAGAACTATACCATTTAAAAATATCTATATAGGTATTTCTGTTCTTGGATTATAATTAGTTTTAGTTTGTCTTTGAAATATCAGTAAATATTCAACGATGTTCACTATTTTCAAGTGATAAGCAATTAATTTAGATCCTGTTATATGTGTTAATTGAAACCTACAAACTAACTCATTTTTACAGCATTTACAGAATTTGTCCAGCTTTGACATTTCACGAAAACCTTAGATTTCACCCAAATCCTGTCTGTTTTCCTTCACTTTAAAAGATTGAACATGTCATGTTCTTAAGCAAAACGCTTTCTAAGCCTCAAATCCCCTCAACAAGCCAAAATAGCTAACCCAAATGTATACTTAACTACTCATTCAGAGTTCAATTAACTATTGCATGAATTAAGACATTTACTCTTTTTTCTGTCAGGTTTTGTATTGCTAAAATATTACCATATAGAAGAAATGACTGACTATAATGACCGAAGTGCTGCTTCGTCGGTTATCAAGGTGGTGAATTTAAAAAAAAACAACAATTTCGAGGCGAAAATAAACTCAAACTTTCAAACGCATACTGTGCAGTAAGTCTACATTGTGGCTTGGTTGTGCTTTTCATATGTAAGTCGCCTTTAAATAACAGACCTTGAGGTGAGAATGTGTGCTTCAGGATTTAGACGGTTGGTTTTTGCATCGATGAACAGTCCACTGCTTAGCACGTCATAGATAATGCAGTGTGGGATTTTTTGATTAAGACTTGTACCCCTCCAATCAAAGTGCCATCTGCACTCAGTTTGTTTAGATAATCTTCCCCATGATAACATGTGGATTCCCAAATATCACCATGTGGCCTTCACAAGGAGTGCTTTGCTAGTAAGTTTAATTCATATGACCTCTAAACATTGTGGGTTATTTTGAAAGCACACCTGCAACTCTCCGTAGTCGTTTTAGGAACAGCGTGACCCATGGTAGCCGGGTAAACGGTGGCTGTCTATGTTGAATTAGTTATTTGTCTTGTTTGCTGCAGCGTGCAGTTAAGTTTTGAAAAATGAACCGCACTTTTCTTGAAATCAAAATTTGAAATTCCTAAGAATTCAGCTCGGGTCATCACCCAGTTTCCTCATACCGGTCGATCATTATGTTTTGATTTTAATCCCTACCATGTGTATGCAATTATCGATTGGGACCTATTTTCACGTGCGGTTTTGATTTTGTCCCTTTGGATCTGTTAAAAACATTTAAGTATGTTGAATGGTTTTCTTATTTCTTCGTAATATGTGACGGTGACTATTCACCATAATTGAATTTTGCATTCCATAGTGCGCACTCTTACTGAAGATTCCTACCAGTATCAAAAAGCGTTCAAAGGTTCGAAGGATTGAGTTAAATCAAAACAGCATAAAATAGTCGATCTTGTCTTAACTGAACCTCAATGGGAAATCAAGCTATAAACCTGGTTATCCGTATTGCGGCTGAACAATCCACCGGACGTCGGTGAGGGGGGAGGCGGGTAATCTTCATCGGTCACGCCGTCTTCTAAGCTCCACGTAGCCTTCCTTCCAATTCCCATCTCGTTTTTACAACTCTAAGGCGACAAGTGGAGATCAACTTTTGGGGGTAGGAATATAAATCCGTCCTTTTGTACACCCATACGTGTGCGTCCACGCTAGATGCAATGACAGTAACCAGTTGGGCAGTCAGACGCTCTCAGAAGTAAACTACCGTCTTACTTACCATGAATATTTAACTAGCCAAATGTGCAAAACGCAGTTGAGTTTGAGCATTAGAAGGAGACCCTTTTACTTTTAACTGGACCGACTGGCTTTGATCTGCCAGTATATGCATGGGTCAAGGAATTGGCCGGAAAGAACATAAGGGAAATTAGTATGGAGAACTGAGTGAGACCAAACGAATGTGAGACCGTGCATTGGAAAGTGTGGTTGAATACCAGAGGAGGTGTAGGTGACGTACGAGCATGAGCAGGAGGAGGAGGAGGAAGGCCCTGATGAAAAATTACTAGAAGGTGGAGATGATAAAGCACGTTCGGAGAGTTAAGTTCACTCCACCAAAATAAAGACAGTGTATGCCAAAGTCTACCCTCTTTGGTTTTTTTCTGCGAGAATACATATGGCTCCGCACTCATGTGACAATCAGCAATCCTGTTTTGCAAAGAACAAAATGACTCTAAAACTAGAATGAGGCACATGAATTATATAGATGATGGAAATGTACAACCCACGGGCGAAGTGATGCCGAGCGTAACAGAGTAGGATGTGAATTAGTCTGGGACGGTGAACTCCATTAAGGTTTATAGCATTGTTGTTGTGCACTGAGCCATTGGTAATTAGTGGTGCAATAATAGCGAATAAAAAAGAGCTTTTAGCCAGCGAACTGGACTGATACTAATAAAAGCTTAACTGATTTCCAATTATTACGATTATCTCACGGTAAATGACTGTCAAAGGAATCTGCAATAAATTGCAGTACTTTCACTACATGTGCAAATAATTTGCTTATGAAGATTAAAAGCTATTTTTTATTCAAAAAATTACCGAAATTTTGTAAATAAATTCCAGTGGTTATAACCGTCACAACAAAAACCGGTAATTTACTTTTTAAAAAGACTTTTAATTTTCAGCCTGACGGAAATTCAAGGCTTTTCATAGTAGCCAAATACTTTGCAAAGTGTGCTTTGCGTTGGGAGTGAGACAGGAAATTCCGTTACATATCTGAAATAATGCTTTAATCTTTGTTTTCAAGATAAAAGCTTACCTTAAGAGGTAAAAAAGCAAAATTCGATCCTCACTTGATTCCTGATAAAACGATTGGTGAGAAAATGCTTTGGTACCTGCAAGACTCTTCGGTTTATTTCTCAGTTAGAGTATATAAAAGTAACTTATATTGAACCTGCCTACAGTAGCGGTTAGGCCTGCATGGAAAACTGACGAAAGAATGGTTGCCATTTTCGGCACCTGGCTATCAACTTGGGAGGTAAAATATAAAATCTAAACATGCTTTCCAGGAACGAGCGAAAATGACGAGCAGTTGCGGCTGCACAGCGATTTTATGGCTACCACTACAAATATTTGAGAAAACGTCACTGCAATGTATGTTTTTGATCATTAATTATGGCTTAATACGCTGATCTGGCAACAAAACGTCGCATTTATGAGCCATAATCAACCTCATTTAAAGCAATTTGCATTATTTGATTTACGATCACAGTGGAGCACTTCGGGCAAATTTAGCTTATTTATTCTGCAAGCTAAAATCGTCCAAATTTCTCCACAGAAAAGCTGAAAGCGTTCTATGCTTACTGACTAACTTTGACAAAAGTAGCACGATGGCAGTTATTTGCTTATTAGAATTTGGTGTCAGCCATCAAAGATTAACTCTTCTTTCGGCCCAAGCTAACTGTTCCTAAAGAAAGTTTCAGGATCAGGTAGCTGTTTCAGGGTATTCAAGCGTCGTTAGATCGTGCATCTTTATTTCGCACATGAAAAGACAGCGAGGTCACTTACATTATTAAATAGGCATGTCCAGCATAGTGATTGCCATTTGCACAAACTTTCTCCTGCTCAATCCTTACTGTTCCAAATTATTATATTCATCTCCAAAATATAGTAATTGCGTTCTGTGAAATACAGATGAGGGACACCGTTTTCTAGTGAGTCAATCATAATTATATTTACCCCTACTTCGCTGAATTGCAGGCAGATTTGCCCACATAAATGGGATTAAAGATTCGCTGATGAACGCTGCGCACAGGATACTGTTGAAAGAGCTTCAGGTTAGACTGATGTGTCAACATTTTATCTCTTCTCCCTCTAAAGGGCCACTTATAACTCAAAATTTTCGCAAGTCATTATTCAAAATCATTTTTTTGTGCTATACTGTATTCAAATTGACTTCCATAAGCAAACATGACAATAACTCAATAAACCTATTTTATTATCATGAAACTTTGTAGTAATGTGAACATCCTTTTCGTTCATATGTTTGAAAGTTCGTAATTTAAAACCCTAAATAGAGGTGTGTCTCTTTTCACAACCCCCAATAATTTCAAAGCCTGCCTAGTTTTCAGTCACTAGAACAATGGTCAAGACTTGCCTAGGTACCGATCAATTACCCGAAGCGGACTTTACTAGGCACATCCTTCTGATTGTCTCTGTTTCTTTTGTCCATGCAAAAATGCCCTAATTTATTTACCGAGCCTCCTTCCATTAGTCAATTATTTTTTCTATTGTTGCCTGCCACACGCTCTGTTAATATCCGTCACTTACTCTTTCAAATATGTTTTCTCTCCTCCAGATTCAAACCGATCACTTACCCAGTACGAAAGCATCCGTACAGTCAAAGTGAATATATAGCATGTTTGTGTTCTGGTTGATGTTCGGCACGCAATTTAACCAATGTTTTCATAATACATGCTCTGGATTTAATATTTTTGCTCCCATCGGACTTCAAGGAAAGAATTTCAGCCAACGTAGTTGGTATTATGTTCACAATAAAGGTATTTATGCAATCACAGTTCGTTTGACTGCAAGATAGGCTTCCCTTTCATACTCATGGTCAGGAACAGCCTCACTTGTTTACCCATTAAACCAATAAGATTTGTTTTCTGAAAAGCAACCAACTAACACAATAGCCCACGGCCTTTCTCAGTTTTCAATATTCAGAATTGAGACGGTCATATGATCAGCCTGGTTGAGAAAGACTGCTTCCTAACAGTGTTTGCCCTGTCAGGCAAAATACTCAGAAACTTGTCTGGTGGGAATTTTAGCGTTGAAGAAGTAGGTGGAGGAGGAGAAGGAGAAGGAGGAAGATGAAGATAATATCATGGAAAACAGCTTACTTTCCTGAACAATGGGGCGCAGGGATGTAGACAGTTTGGGCAAAGGCACATGGTCAACTCAGCTGTCATGCATTAAGGGGGGCAGACTCGTGCGACAGAAAACTTATTTGAGTGGCAAATTATCTTTGTCTGGCTAACCTATCTTTCACCACCAAAGACCTGCCTCCACCTGCACGCATGCGCGCACGAAGAACGTTTGAGGAATTAAGAATCCCAGAACGGTACGAAAAAAAGGAGACGAATTGTTTTTATCTTTACTTATTTAGCAGTCGCCTTTGGACATACCGTAAAATGTTGATCGGTGGTCAAGTAGGCCGCTCAATTTAGATAACACTATATTTTCTGTTAACTGAGTACAATTGGAAAATACGAGCAGTAAATTAGCCTGATGTATTTTCTTGTTCCCTGCACACAGTGACCTAGATTTACTTGTATTTATTCATCGGCAATATGTGTCGTAGGCTTCCACAATCTTACCTGTCGGTTTGAAGGATAAGGTTGTCCCTCTGGGTGAAAAACGCCTAAGTTATAAGGTTTAAAGTGGTAAAGTCGGTTTATTTTGCACTAAGCAGGATTACATCGGCAAACTTTCGCCCCTCCGGCCTTGCGCAAATGTGGCTCAGGGTTAAGCTTCGTTAAGTTTGTTCAAAGTGTGCTGCACCTTATTGGCTGACCGAAGAGGTTGCCTTGACTTTTTGGGCAAGCTGCACACGAATAGCTTCCTCATTACCGCCCTCCCGGAAAAACTGAATTTCGACTATGAAAGATCAATAATTGTAAGGCACAATCTAAAGATATGTCAGATACGTCAGGATACCGGGTTTTTATGTATGCCTTCTCAACCGCCTACAAAATCACACATTGTAAAAAACAAATACTTCAATGGTACGACTTTTGTCTATTGATTTTCAATGCCCTTGTAGAGTTAAAAAGACATTATAGAAATCCCGCTCCCAGCTTCCTTTCAGTCAGCCATTTGAAGCGAAGCACGTCAAGTTTAAATTCGTCTCTGGGAAACGCTTTTCATCTGTTTTAAAAAATTTCAATTTTGACATTTTAATGACTTTTAATGACTATTTAAATCACACCATCCCTGTTAGTCTATTCATCTATTACATGAAATATACAACTACGGCCACAGTCACTGCAAATTTTCTAAGAATTATATGTAAGGTTCTTAAAAGCCTATAGTAATGTATGGTATTCTTTACACGGAAAGCACAGCATTTAGTTTGAAAACTTTAAATGCTGTTGCAATGATAGCCCTAGTTCAAAAATCGCTCTGGAATCGGAAGACTTACTTCAAACCTTAATAATCTTTCCTTTGAGCCCAAACTGTTAGTAAAATGTGAGTTTATATACGATTGGTATGAAAAAATATAGTTAAGCTTATAGTTACCATAAGATTTATTTGAACTTATACGCTCATTACAAATCAATAAAAAAAACATGCACGGTATAAGTATTCATGGTAAAATAAGTGGTGTTTTTGCATACCAACGAAAGGACGTGTATTTAAATGCCGCATCTTGGCATTTCTGACGTATCTTGGAATTAGACTCCTAGATAATATCGATTGCAATCCTATCAAACTAATTTATCTTAATCGAAAACGCATTTCAGAATATCAGTAGCACGTTCACGAGAGATGTCACCGATTTCAAAAGAACCATGCGAAGAAAGCATTTATGAGTAAATTTCCGAAAGTTTATTGCCATTTTTGGCGTTTATTTGAGACATTTTGTGACTTCATGTCTAGCAATTTTAATGGCCTTTGAAAACAGATGTGTGCGCTTGGTGACTATCTTGTTCTAGGTTTTATATCGATAGCATGAACGCAGAATTAAGCAAATTAGAAAGTTAAAAATATATTTTTTGGTGAGATGAACAACTGAGTCTACCTAAAATTCAAAAATAATGACAAAAATATATAGTAAACTGATGTGTATTTCCCAGTTTTAATGAGATATTTAAGAATCAGTAACATTGAAAGCATCATTTCGTAATATGCATAGAAAGCTGGACCACATTAGCAAGGTATAAACTGATAACTCAAAATATTTTATTTTTGTAAATTTTATCTATTGGTAACTGTGGTCTGTGTATTGCGTTTTTGAATTTTATATTTAAGCTTTTAATTTTGGCCTCAGTGACTGCCACAACCTGAACTTAAACTCGTAGTTATTGCTTTAAGACTTAGATAAAAAGGGTGGATTAAAGAGTTAGAAAACCTTCATGTTTGTTTGTTATTATATGATTATGTATTGCCTGGATAGTTTTACATGCAATAAATATTTGGAAAAAGTATAAGATTAAGACAAACAGTTACTGATACTTTGGTAACGAAGTTAGACTTTAAAACTAAGCCTTATATTAGTAAGAGTTGCCGCATTCGTTTACTTGCCTCAAGCCAGAATATATTTTGGTCATTTGTAAATTAACCTTGACCTGAGGGTCCAATTGGAGCAAGGCCTTAACTGATTGCGACATGTTTCGTTATAAAATGCTCCTTATAAGTGCACGTTTGAAGTTTGTTAGATCCTATGGTGCAGGGCGGAATTGAACATTCTCCGCGGTTTCGTAAGATCGGTTCGCAATTAATATGTTTGATCCCCAACATATCTAGGTCTGAATTTAAAGACTGTTTTGAAGACTGTTTTGTATGTTTTGACTTTTAAGTAGCATATTATGCTATGAGGAAAGTTTCTAGGTTTAAAATATAAATAAATGTCTGAACTCGTAACTGAGAATCAATTTAGCAGAAATATATGTTATCTGTTCAAAAAGGAGTCTCAGTTTAGATGTTTTAACTGAAAAGTGGCTCCGAAGTAATCTCAACTGATCCACTTTTTGCTTCATAACAAAAGTTAATCAGTGCGTATGAGTTCCCCAGTTCTACCGAAAGGTTACTAAACATATCAATCAAACATCTTCCATAGAATTTCCGAACGTAAGACGTGCGTATGCATTCTAATCTTTTGGGGATTACTGGCGTTATATGCAATATCGTCGGCGAAAGAATTCTTCTTTAATTTTGGCTTACTTTCTAGTCCTATTCAGACATTTGAATGAAATATGAAAGATGATACGTAAGCAGGTGAAAGTAATTTCAATATGGTATGCCAAAACCATAATCACAAGAGGCATAAACACCTACTTAAAACAAAAAAATCACAAAACATTTTTTGCATTCTACAAAAAAACATCGCAAATACGAGTAGACGGCAAGCAGTAAGCAATTGTGCCTACCAGTATATGCGTCATAACAGGTGGCGTGTAGTTTTCCGGAGAATAACTCCAACCCAATTATTGCGTAGATGGTGATGACAAATATAACCAGGAGGGCGATGTGAAGTAGAGGTACCATGGCACGAATAATGGCATTTAGCACGACCTGCAGACCTGAAAATTAGGGAAGCATTGTGAGAACTTATCCAATGTCTATTGGGGATGCATCCACAAATGACGCTTTTAGGGTAGAAAAGGACTTAAGTTAGAAAATTCAAATAAATACCCAACCAACTTTAAGTACGAATCAAAGTATAAGCAGACTCCGCCATACAGTCAAAATAATATGTTTTACTGATTGGTAACCATTTAATGTAGCTAACATTCTAATGTACTAAATAACATAGTTTATATGGAAATAGGTTATAACTAGCTTAGTCATATAGCTGCTGAATGTGGTTTTAAACCGACGTTTGGGATTTAAGATACAATTTGTGCTTTATGTATGGTTGCTTATGCGCCATTCGTATAGTAATGGCTGACTGTTGACAATTTTTATATTTTGCGGTCACCTCACTTAAGTTAATTGACGCCGGCCCAAAAATTAGTATCGGTTTTCGGGCTGAGCCCGTAAATCTTACTTCAGGCGGATTAACTCCAAGTTAAGGCGTCAAATTCTGAAGAGATTTCAATACTGAAATTTTCAACTAAATAATCTGCCCGAAGGTTTAAGGGGAAGGCTGGGGAATTCACTGATGATGGGAACCTTGCTCACCTGTGTCATGTAGCTAATAACTATCGTTGAAACACATATCTGCGCTTTAGGTTTGTAGCGTTGCTGCCTTATATGGTAAATTAAACCTTGAGGTATATCAGTTCGCATGCAAAGTTTGCTCGAACAAGGCAGATTTTCAAGATTTTTGACCTTTAATCGAACGAGTTTTGAGCTCCTTGACGACCGTCACTGACAGTCATATAGGTATTAAAATAGAACCCACTTGTTTTGGCTTAATTTATCATAATGCATGAAAAACTTTGCACAGGTGGCAGTTTTTCACGTTTTCTTTAGATACTACTGTTAATGCGGAAGATTGTGTAACCAGACAACTCAAGTGGGAAGACGTTGTAGACAACTTTGGCAACAAAATTACCTAAATGTTCCAGTGGGCTATAGTATTCGCATGCACGGTTAACGCTCTGTTTGATAAATATCTTTGGTGCAATTAGTCGTGAGTGTTACAATGTGAACGTGTTATTTTTTATCTTGAGCTTGACCAAGGCAAGGACCGGGTAGTATCATTTTAATGACAGTAAAAAATAAATTTCACATTGATTAACCAGTTGATTGTTTTCTCTACAGCAGTGAAACTCCACATTTACTTATCATTTTGAAATTCAGATGAAAGACGAAAAGATTCTGAAAGTTGCACACATCACGTCTGATAATAAATACAATATTCTGAAAGAAGTTGAGTAAGTACAACAACTTTATTCCTTTAACCTAACTGGGCACTCTGTCTTCTGCACCATTTCACATGCATAGGATAAGCCTGTACAAAGTACGGGAGGATGTTTTGCAATTTCTATGTTGAAGAGCATTAAAGGCAAAGATAAACAGGTAAAGTTAAGGATAGATTAATGCCTTTTTTGAGTTTTTTTCAAAAATTTGGAATTGTATGGATTTTTATACTGTATGTAATTTTTACGTATCGCAACAGGTGATTAACATCAGACAGCACTGAATAAAGAGTCAAAACAATGTATCCCGTCTTGGAAAAATGTTTATGAATGCGTGCAATTGATATATGAATCAGACCATGGCAAAATATGTGTGCTTACAGCGTTTCATTCAAACAAGTTGTCTTTGTAATAAAATTTTGATTAAAACCGGGTCTTCTGTCTTGTTACTGGCCACTCTCTGATAGTCATAAATATTTCCTTCATGTTCTCTGGCTTTAAAGCGTGAGCATGTTTTTGGGTTTGCATCCCACTTTTATCAAGTGGCGTATTTGTCCGATAACGCAGGCAGATCTCGTTTGCACACATCTTTTTGTAAAGGTCGCGGAACTGCATCAACAGTCCACGGAAATAAACCCATTATCTAAAATAACGTGTGTTCGTGAAACAAGCAAAGTAATTTGCATCTTTAATTGCATCTTAACAACGATGCTGAGTCTATTGCGAATCTGCCTAACGAAAGGCACTCGAGTTCGCTTAATGACTGAATAAAATTTACCCACAGTTCAAAATTACAGACGATTAACTTTTCCCCAATAAATGCTGCTAAATAAAATATAAGCGAATCAAAAGGATTTTGAGGCTGTACGAAAGGTATGGTCTAGCAAACCCCTGTTGATATCATGGAACACTTGAAGTGGGACATGCAATAGATACGCTGGAGAAACATGAGGAATAGGCTAGGGTAGGACGCCGTTATTGGGGATGCATACCTATAACCATGCCACATATGGGGATGTGCTGGCACGCATAAGTGTGCGTAATCATCAGCCCACTCCCATCTCCGGTCCTCTTGACTCTGTCATGACAACAAGTTCAGGTGGGAGAGGAGGATGAGAGAGTGCGGTAGCGATAAGCACCGTGGGTTGGAAGGTTGTCAACTGAAAATTACACTCAGACCTCTCAGTCAGTCCAATTTGTGTTATGTGGAGTGGCTGACTGGTGATCTGAGAGTCAGGCTGCGATGGCTCCTCCTTAACGTGACCTCTGGCTATCTCAAACATGTGAGATATGAGCCGTTCAACCCCCTGCTGTGTGAAATCCTGTTGCTTGTGTTTGCGGGGCCCCCAGTGTTTGTGCCCCCTAAACGGGCCACGTGGTAGATGCGTTGGACCAACACGGGGGCCACATCAGGGCATGGCATGCGTTATTCGGGTTGCGCTCCCATAACAAATGCCGAACATGGAGGTGTGGTGGCGCGCCTAGGGGCGGCTAGGACTTATGGGACCCAGCCGCGCCAGCCACCTGCGTCCTCTACCACCTCCGGTCTTCTTGACTCTGTCTTGACACCGGGCTCAGGTGGGGGAGGAGGAGAGAGTGCGGTAGATGCAGCGCAAGTCTACTATCACTTTAAACTAAATCACGCGCAAGTCACCGTCCCTGCTCCACTTTTCCATGGAGCATACGGTGGACATCGTCGGACTACGACGGTCGAACTGTCGTGTTTGGTGGGCCATGTCATGTACGTAGTACACTTAGCCGAGGTCACCAGAATCTGCACTCACATCCGCATCAGATAAGTGATCGGTTCGGATGGTGGTCTGACTGTGGGGAAGGGGAAGAGGGTGATGTCGACAGCTCAACGCATATTCCTCATTATAAAAAATCTGACGCGCTTGAAACTATCACGGTGCGCTAAAAGTCGTGGCTTGGAAGGTTGCCAACTGACGGGAACACTCGGAGCGAATGGTCAGCCCAATGTGTGTTTTGTGTGAAGTGGCTGACTGGCGAACTAAGATTCTGGCTGCAATGGCTCCTTCTTGATGTGGCCTTTATGGCACTCCAACTCCGTGGGATCCGATCCAGTTGTGGTAGCTCCGGCCGCGCCAAGTTCCCTGTGCTCTCTCCCATCTCCAGTTTTCTCGACTCTGTCATGATACGGGGCTCAGGTGGGGGGAGGAATGTGTGCGGTATATGCAGCGCAAGTCTACTTTTACTTTAAACTTAATCACATGCAAGTCACCGTCCCTGCGCCACCCTTTCCGTAGAGCATACGGTGGACTTCGTCGTAATTGACGGTCGAACTGTCAGGTAACCATCACGTCAGTCACTTGCTCTTATCTGGCCTTTGGTCTTCTTCTTTTGAGAATGATACCGGACTACGATAGAGGAGGCGAGAGTGCAATAAATGATCTTGTCCGAATAAGTAGCGTGCGGAGAGAAACGTGCAGGTGAATCACCCACAACGCTATAATTGACAAACCAAAGGCAGACTACCGCACCCTCCATCACTTTATTTGTTTGTCATCAGAGTCAATTTGCATAGGATTTACGCTGCACGCCCTCCCAATTCATTATCAATATTTGGAAAAAAACTATCCGATCCAACAAAAATACGGTATCCTTCAAAGTTATCTCACTGTTTACGTTCATTTCACTATACTTAGCGTTCGATGGGCTACGCAAACGGCTCAGAAGAAGGGACGACGAAACAAGGGGCCCCGAAAAATGGAACACTCATGGTATAACTGCATACATTTTAATACATTATTGCACTCCTACAGTTAACAATGATGAACTCCTGTTAGAGGTTGAAAGCTCAGACCAATGAAATTTTTATCCGAGTGATCATATCTTCTTCTACCTATCAACGAATGTAATTACTTGTAATATCACCTGTTTGCAGCTTGTAAATATTACGTGCTTATTCCGCAGTAACTGATGGATTTCAGGTCAAATATTCATAGCAAAGTTCAAACCGGGGACAGAAAAGGCTTCTTCTAAATGATTTATTCCAAGTTCGCGCATTACTTGCTGCGGACATTAAACACAACAGGCTACACCTACAGTTTAAATGCAAGTTGATTTTAGATTGCAAGGTAACAGAGACAAGAGGGACAGGTTATAGGATAAAATGTCATTCAAGTCATTTTAATCCACGTAAAACCTAGACAATATATCTGTCGCAGTGGTGTGGCTTGTAGATAAAACGAACATTCAGAGACCTTTAAGCAGCAATTTTTTTTAGAAAATAATCCGAGTTACATAAACTACATAGAGTGTAGGTATTAAAAGGTGCCTGAGCTTGTCACCTTTATATTTTTTAACCGGTCAAAAGTTCACATTTTTGCATAGTTTAAAACTTATAAAAATTTGATAAAACTTTGTAATACAAGCTTAACAATTATCTTCCAAGCATAGACTTGCACGATACCTTGTGGGATAAATGTGTCTTCGTCAGTATAAAACGGACTTAATTTCATGTATTTTGCGTGTTCCCGTTCTCTGAGACAAGCTACGAACAAACGTGTTTGAAACCAATCATAAATTCAGTCTTTTGGTTTCCTTTTCAGCCATCTTAGCAGGCAGTTGAAAGGCCGAAATCGTAAGCCAGTAATTTACGATATAATATAGCGCTGAAAACTGAAAATAAGCACGTTGTCCTTAAGTGAACAGCTAATATCATTGGCGTTTTGAAATCAGGCTCCTTATGATTTGAAATACGCAAAACCTGTTTAGAAGATCAATTTTTCAATTTTTTCCTCACGAAGAGGAGATTCTAGTGTCTCGCCGATTGTCTTTTGCTTACGTTTAAATAATCGGTTTTCAGAGGTTAAGATGTCATAGAACTTAAAAGGCGTCAACGTAATCAAACCGACTTTAACTAAAAAATCCCATGGGGCAAATATAATGGCCACAGACGTGTGCATCCACTTATAGATTTTCAGGTTAATATGCAATCAAAAAATAACAATTTATATTTACACTACCTACGCACGTGGCAGCTAATTAAACTAGGCATCCAAATAGAGTAAGGGAGTATTCACGAAAAGACGTGATTGACTGTATTGTTTTATAAAATAACAGATGTAAATGTTGATCGCTAATGAGCACGTTCAATAAGGTTAAAAATTGCGATTTTGTAATTCATGAATGCTTCTCTAAACAACACACAAAACGTGTTTTTAGGAAGGACTGCAATAGCATTAATGATTGCTTGGTACAAAATCAAATTGATTGTGATAAAGGAAAGTTACATTAATTTTTTTGAAAGAAGGGACGAGTTCCATTCCAGAGAAAAACACCCTAAGCTAAGTTTAATATACCGTTGACTTAACAATCAATCTTGAATGTAGCATGCAGATTAACAGGAATCACATCGAAAGATTGCCCTAAAGATTCAATAGAGGTCAGCCGTACACATTTACACAAAAACGCACCTGCTGCTGGTCGCTCGTTTTCCCCGTCTGTACCTACCACTATTTACATCAGATATTTATCAGAAGTGAAAACCTTGAAATCAACATTGCGAGATATTTGTCAATACTGACTGAATTTAAGTTAGATATGTTGAGGTTAATAGCGCAAACTCTGTCTAAAGTTCTTCTAAAAAGACAAATCTCGCGTCATATCAGCCCACCATGAGCTCCATAAATTATATCAGAAATTCTCGAAGATTTTGCAGCGAGTGGTTGTAGTAAATGTAGCCTACACGCATTTCATTTGTAGGTATTCATAAATTTCTACGCAGGATAAACTTATAAGGAGCATTTATAAAAGCACCTCGACTATGATGTGTAAAAATGGATTACTGAAAGTGATAAATAATCATATAACTTGAATTAATTTAAGACAGAAGATACGCCTTTTAAAGAATTTTATTTATAATGGGCATACATTTCTACCAAATAGGCAAACGAAAAGTATTCAAGTGTGTATTTTCTGCAACAAAAACATTTGAATATATAGCGAATCAAACATCAGTGGAAAAATACTTATAATGTGGTCGCCAATAGAAGTTAATTCGAAGCCACCATCCTAACGCAACCAAAATTCCATGGGCTTATTTTGCACCATAATACATTTTTCCAACACTACCTGCATACAAATTTGTAATTGACAATACTTTTCCGAGTTTTGGTCAAAAATTTATGAGATAGATGAGGTGCATATAACAGATCGACCATTGATTTCGACGAGGTTCACTGTGTTTCCCTCAAGTAAGGTGGCGTAAGGAAGGTGACTTGCGCGTGAATCAGATTATAGTGAGAGAAGACTTGTGCACTCGCACTCTCTCACCCTCCACCACCTGGGTCTGGTGTCGTGAGCATATCAAGATGATCGGATGCGGAAGAGGGCGAGCGTGGCTGGCGCGGCCGGAGATGCCCCTAGGCATGGCGCCACACCTTAATTGGATCCCAGCTGAGTGGGGTTACAAAGGGGCCACAGTAAGAAGTAGCCATTATAGCCTGACTCGCAGGCTACCAGTCGTTCACTCTAAACAAACATACTCGGAGCTGACTGCACGGTCCGAGTTAACCCATCAGTTGGCAACCTACCAATGCACGGCTTTTAGAACATGGTGCGAGTTTCAATCGCATCTGATTTGTATAGTGAGGACAAAATGCGTTGAGCCGACGATCTCATTCGGTCCCAGCCACTCTCCAATCCGGTCAGTTGACTGATTCGGAAAATGGACTTAGTGGCCGACCGGTAAATGTACACTCCGGCAGGTACATATAACATCAGGGCTGAAGGTGTTAGCATGCTTTCATCGCGTGTAAAACGAGTGCTCATAACAACGACATACTTTATAGAGTATTCGAAGCGGGAAGTTAGATGTAATTTATCATTTAGTACTCACTAATACAGATGTAACCAGTAAAAAAATCAATTACTTAAATGCAGGTGACAGATTTTTATCGCTGTAAAGTCTTTTGAACAAGCTTCTTTAAATGGATGCAGGGCCAGACCGGCAGCATCAATTGTCTTTCCCTTGATTGTTTACGTTTTTGCTGAGGGTGATACATTTTTAGCCTCATTCAACGCATACTCCGTCAATCTTACTTAATTTTATGATCCTACAACTCCGTTTTGATGCATATATTACTGTTTAATAAATACTTTTTCGACAGCAAACAGTTCGTTCAATCCATCAATCACTCAATCAATCGATTTATTGGTCTGACACCGGCATACAGTGCACTGTGCAGTCACCTCCGGACTGGCGTCACTGGTGTCTGATAAGCCCCTTGCCCCCTTGTAAATCTTACTCGTTTATTTTGCTGTTTTATCTTTGATGCTGATCTCCAATTAGTGTTCGAAAGCTCAGACGAAAAAAAAACATGATTCCGGTAAGCGTACAACCTTCTTTTTATTAACTTATACATACACCTGAACTGTGAACATTCATCTTTATTCACAGTTAAGTAGAAAGTCAAGTTATTTGAAATTTTACCGTCCTTAACTATTTTAATCAAATATGTTTTTCTTTACTTGACCAAGCGAATGAGAAATAGAACAAAACAGCCATATACAACGGTTGAATTTTAATGAACTGCGAAATTCCTTAAGATAAACATGTTCGGACACTCAAAATTAGGTATAAGTTCACTATTACAAAACATGGGGTTCGGGATCACTACTAAAATGCAAAAACATTCGTCTAACATACAATGGTCTCAAAAAGTATATGTGATGCTCCCCGGTTATCATGGACTAATCATCTGCAAAAAAATTTAGTAGACGTTTACCGGTTACAAAGGTTCAGTAAGTAATGTCCTTCTATGTGACAGCCCAAAAGAAAGCGGCGTTCTTAACTTGCTAGCAATATGTCTGAATGATTGTAGAGAATTTCAGGTGGATTCAACTAGCAACACGCAGCCAGTGTGAGCAGCACTCGCAGACCCACTGCAATGTACAGTGTACGGTGTCGCTGTAATTCTTTATCACAAATTTCCTGTACAATGGCCTTTTCACACCCGATGTCGGGATTTAGTGGAGAAACCATCCAAAATTCAGTCTTCCGGGGTAATTATTTCCACCATCAACATATCAAAAAATTGGCGGCACATGCAAATTAATAGTTGAATTGTAACCGGACTGATCAATTTAAGTGACATCTCCCGTTCTTCAAATAAGCAAACGCATATCAGAAGTGCAAATGGGAGGAGAGGTCTTTGGAGCTAGTACTGCACGCAAAGTGACGCAAACTTAAGCGTTATCTGAAATTTGTCTCTTTGTATTACTCTAAGTCTTTCCAGTTCGCAAACTAATTTTTAAGTCGAAATTTTTATAGGTATTATTAGGCGAGCAATTAATTGTAATCTCAAACCGAATATTAAGGCATAATCAGGTTATCAAACACTTGGCGATCTATGTTTCAGCAAAACAGAGCATAAACAACTTACAGCTGTTTATTAAATTTCATATCCTTTTTTACCAGCCTTTAAGTGGCGAGTGAATATCACTTATGAGGTAAGCATGCTAACAGAAAGAAAATTAGCATTCTAAATAGTGTGTTAGCAATCTATTGTTTTTTTTTCTATAACACCTGTGTATATTTTATTTGTTTAGGTTTTGTTCTGAGTTTTTTCTGCGGTTATCCACTTACAACGGTCAGTATTTTACTATCTGAAAATGTGTTTTACTTCGAATTCTTTAGCTTGCGCCGACTATACTGCCAATAATCCAATAGATTTTACTAGTATCTGTGCATCGATGAAGTGCCATCACCAGTTGACTGTTGATACTTTGCTTCGGAATAGGATGTTTTTGTCCCTTAAATACCTTTGAACCATACATATATATAACTGTACTTTTTGCATTTTTCTAATAGTTTTTGGTTTTTAGTCAAAGCGCCGGTAATCCTAAAACTGCCCTGGCGCAGTGTGAACTATAGCTCAATTAGCAAGCCAACGGTTTGGGCAGAAATAAACACTACACCGACAGCTCATAATGGTTGTATGGTCTAGAAAGCTTTCAATGAATAAGACAAATGTAACTTGCATTGAAAAATACCAAGCTTGATAGTTAAAACTTTAGCTCAGAGTTTTAGAAAACTAAGAAAAAAATGCAATGCAACACATGGGTGGAAAAATAATGAATCCTTGCAAGGCTGAAGTTAAAAGCATTAATGAAAGGAATTTCTTTTAGTGCGCATTATAAAAATGGGAAACGGACTTTTGGGGTGAGGGTCATTTTTTGAACAAAACATTTTAAATGTAGCTTTCAACTAAAAGCACCACACGGAAATCAAGGACGCGAGTACCATCTACCTCGCACTTTGTTGTCAACTAATTGATGCCTGAGCGCATTCTGCCAGGTTCGGTAAAATGTCAAGTTACTACCCACGAATAAGTACGGTTTTTTCTTTGGCTATCAAGAGTTTCTGAAGATTCTCAAACTACGGATAAGGGACTGCAACACAAATTATTCAAATTCACTGTAACTTTTAAAATAATTCGATGTTTAAAAAAGGCGTGTCTATTCCCACTCTTAACTGGTCTTGTATGAAGGTTCTAAAAAGCCGAAATAACTAGAACTTAAAATAATCACATTCTAATAGTTGCATGTTATAGCTAAATTTTCTGTTTTATTTGCCAGTTTAAGAAAACTTTACAAGTAAGGGTAAAATTTCAACTGTAAATTTTTACCAAACTACCGATAACTTCTTTCAGGTAACACAGCAAGCAAGGAGAATGTAATACTAGTTCTATTTTTCAGGGTGTTTGGAGGCAGTTACCGTGAATGTCCTTATAAAATTTTACAAACTGGAGCCACGCTAGAAATAGTATGCAAAATGGCACATGTGGCAAAGTGAAACCTTCAGCACGTACTGAACGTCAATCAAGCATGTCATTAATTAAGCCAAGGCCATGTATTTTTCGCGGTGTGAATAAACACAAGAATGGACTAGTAGGGGATGTTGGCAGATTTGAATAATTCGGTTGTCCCACTTGTGAAAGACTCAGCTGACGCTGTATGATTCGAACACACGTCAGCAAGGAACCTTGACCAAAGTGTGATTAAACGCATGGCTAACAGTGGGGCCTGGTAGCTCAGTTGATAGAGCATTGGCTGTACTAAAGCTTTCCCCTTGCTGGCGTGAGTTCGAATCCAACCACGGCCGCCAAGTTTTTCACAATTGGGCCAAACAAACAAGAATAGGCATAAATTCTTGTAACATCGGTTTTGAAAAGAAGTATCAAAGACTCAGTAAACTGGCAGGATAGGGTAGTTAAAAAGCGGTAAGCAAAATTCCATACAATCAGTTTTAATTGTTTACAAAGGAGTTAATTGTTAGGGGTCCCATTGATATTTTCTGGTAATTATAATTATAAGAAATTATAATTGACAGCAGTTTATCGTAACCTACGATCAAAGACGAACCAACGCATGCAAACTAATGGTTCGTAAATATAATCGAATGACGTGAGCTTAGGAAACACCACTTCGTTTTTAATACCAAAATAATTCTCCGCTAGAGTCATTAATTCAACAGCGCTTGGGTGTGCTGCATTTTAAGTTATCGATGCTCTTCAGTTCCCAACTGGCGCAAGCGCCACAGCACATTATCTGTCAATTTTCGCTACTTTACCAGCTGCATAGCCAATGATTGAGACCTTTGCATTATTTGTGTTTAGAGACACCAAAGTTGGTCAAAACGTTTGAAACACAGTATCCTTTTGGCGTTTTCTGAAACATTTTTGAATGCAGTTGCCACTCAGTTATTGAAACCGGATTTGATAAAACCGAAGTTGTTTTGTAGACAGTGGAGTCTTGTCCTCTTTTGCCTTCAAAAAACTAACCAAATATTGTTCGATCCTGTTAAAAACCAAAAATAATTTTATCCCTAACTAAAAAGGGTGCTAACAAAAAGATCTATAGATACACCCCGTCCATTTTCTGCGATTGCGTAAGATGACAAGTTTCTTGTCGCCTGTGCTGATTTAAAAGCAAATTCTCTTATTTCTTTTGAAATAACTGAAAGAGTAAGAAGTTAAGTCACTAAAGCCAGGTTTTTAGAATAAGTTCTCCAGTTCAGTAAATAAGCGCTTTTATTACTTTCGTGGGATACCGCGTTTTTTGAAAATAAAATAATTTTTTTAATAAAAACTTCTCAGATGTAACTCCAGAATTACAAATAAGACGTATTAAATAATAAATATGGCTTTCCTTAACAATAATTTCCCATTATAAGTCAGCTCTTTGTCAGTTGAACAATTTGAAACCGGTCTTATAGTCTGCAATGCTCCAAACTTGCAAGCAGAAATTCGTTCCTTTTTAAAGATTCCTTCTGTTATATGAGACGTGTAAGATGATATTTGTTTCCTCACTTGAACTTTGTACTCATTACTACATATTTTGCAGCATGAAGGGTGGAAGATGAATATCTATACCTATCTGGGTAATAGTGCTGCCTCGGTAGGTCGGACGTTTACGACGGTCACAGTGGTGCTGACGCCTAACGAAAGAGAAAGCACACTTCCTATAGCCTTCTTTCTTCATTTTTATTGTTGCCATCGACATGCTGATCGTACGATGGCTCACTTCCGACCACGCAATCATTGCCCAAGCTAAATTTGACAGGCATGCCTTTACAAACTGTGGTACCAGTGGTTTTACACGTATGTAAAACGTCAGGAGAAAATAGCAAAACCATGAAAAGAACGAAGTAAGCAGAACGGAAAGATAGGTGTTGACAGTAAATTGTGGTTGGTACCGTAAAACTGGGTACATACTTGGAAGCCCAGAGACGAGCCGAAGTGGACGAAGGACTCGAAACGCGCGCAGGGCTTTCACGTCAACGCCCGACTGCTCTACCATCCGTTGAAGCAGTGGTTGCAACAGGCTAGAAAATAATGCAGCAAAGTGACGGTTACAAGGGGCTTATCCGAATGTATAGCGGGTGAGTTCCGTAAATGTTAGAAGATGTTGCTCGCTTAAGTTACTTCCACAGGAGCTCTCATATGGTAGATATTTTTGGACATGATCATTTATGCTTGGTATAACTGCATTCTACAACTCCTTAAAAGTGTATATCAGTAGGATTCGTTCTTTTAGCAGGCAGAAGGCTTTGTTTTAAGAAAAATTATCTGCCAGCACTATCACGTCCACATTTAATTTGCCTCAAAGATAAATCGAAAAAGTGAAATCAAACGAAAGCTTTCTGCCGCATCAAGCACTTAACAGAATTCCCTCGCATTAACTGCATAATTTTATTATTATTATGTAGAGCACAGTCCCTGCACATAATTTTCTGGGCTTTCAAACTATGCAAGATTATGTTCTCCCTTCCTGCCGAATGATTAATTACGCAAGGTGAGTTCGATTAAAAAGGAATGGTTTTAGTTCATTTAGCTAAAATACCTGGTTGTGTGCATTACTTTAGAACTCAGTTGCAGGGGTATCACTGATCAATTTCATCCCACAGATCGGTGTTATTGAAATTGATTTTGCGTAGGTTCACGCATTTGGTTGCCAAAAATTAGCCAAGTTGATTTTCTCAAAAATTTCGACACGACATCGAGCTCGTGATGCAATGGGTAGAGCGTTTGACGGTTAATCAACAGGTCGTGAGTTCGAGCCTCAGGCCCCACAGCGCCTGGGGTTGGGTATGGCTGGCTGCTGACGGTTAATAAGCCAGAAATGACCATTCCAGTCTCCCTTGTTTTTATCAGTAATGTTATTTTGCCTATATTATTAGCCACCCTGCGGCTACTGGCGGAGCTCGAGAGTGAGCTTTATGGCACAACGGAACGAGTGAGTCCTGTAACCGAACGGTGAGTGCGTACTCATCAAAGTTTAACAAACTAATTTCCCATAGTCTTGTATACTTTCCATGGTTTATTATTTACCGCCGATAATGGGCACGAAGGAGTTAATTCAAGATGAGGGTCGACTTTTCCCTTTGCACGGGCTTATTTTTGCATGACCTTGAAAAACTTTAACATAAAAACCCGAAGAGAAATTTCTAAAGTTTAGAAACAACTCTCTTAACACCACTTGCGACGTGTTCTTCCGACAAGAAATCTGCCCGAAATATTATGGCATAGACCACGCACAATATTCTCTATGCATATTAGATGCAATTCACACTACGGAACATAACTAAAGTTTCTGCAGGCATTTCTTTATGTACCTCCTCAGTTACCTAGTATGCCCATCCGTTTCCTCTTATACTAAATATAAAATTAAATTTTCTTAAAATAAAATGTTGAAATAATGTTTTCATTGCATAATGTCAATCTAAGTAATATGTGTTATCGCCGCAAGACTTTTACTACCTCTGCGTTTCAATCCTCATTCCCATTGTGGCATTAGAATATATTATTATACAAATTATAATGCGCATACTTTATTTTATGGTATGGTAGTTCTCCCTATAATTTTGGTTCTATAACATTGCGGTTTCCAAATAAATATTCGTTTGCACAGTCCTTTGACAGCCCACCAACTGTATATAAGCTCGATGGATGCAAAGGGTTGCTGCTGCACAGTGTCAACCCGTGGAAAACAAATAGTCTTCGCCAGAGTTTAAAATGAAAAACCAACGTAAACATTTCGACTAGCTTACTTGGGTGTTTTACAGCTCTGTGTAGAATATTGGTCTTGGGTTGACGCTCAATGTCCTTTATCCAGTTCGATAATTGAAACTAAACTGACTCACGTAATTAAAACCCTGTTTACTTATGGCGTAATTGCTATAGTTGGCCATATTTAGCTCTAAATTACATAGCATTTAAAGTTCCTGACAATGTGTTCTGTTTGAACTGGTAATTTTATGTTCGAATTCAGCCGAAACCAATTTTCATGTAAAAGTGTTTTGCTTGCAACTCAGCACAAATCCAAGGAAACGTTTTTTCACTTTCAGTTACATAAATAACCGTTGACCAAAAAAGATAAATCTTCAACAGGAGTTAAAAATGTGGTCAGGCATTGTATGTAAATGCACATGTTCACTGGTGGAAGGCAGACGAACTGGCTACACCTTACATATTATTGCTACCAGGAATTAAATTTCCAAAAACAACTGAACGCTTTCCCTGTTATTAATTAATACCGGGCAGAAGCAAACTAGTTACTATCCATATGGTTTTCTCGCAAATGCGATTTCAAAATAACACGGCCTTATAAATTTTAAGGGCATTTTCTAACATGCTGTATAAAGAGCATAAGTACGGTGATTAAAGAGGAAGCTGTAGTTTTAGATTTGTAAGTGGACAAAAGTAAGGTAAACTATGAAATTATGGTCATCACGCATTTGCCCTTCGCGCCAGCCTTCTCAATATTAGCACATTCTTAATCAACTGGGAAGATATTTCTTCAAATATGCTTCACCGAAGTACTTACTCTGACAAACAGCCATATTCTATTTCGATTCCCACTTTGGCATAGAGTCACGAGTCAAAACCGCTAAGCTTTAAATAGCTTGGATTCATTTAGATTCAAATGCATGCACATGAGACAGGATCTTTCATTAAAATTAGCAATTCCCATGGAAGTCTTCTAACAAATACTTATGATGAATACAAAACAAAAAATGCATTTATCAGATAATCCTGAAATGGTGTTAGCAATAGATTTCGAAAATAACTAATCGGGCAGTTCTAAGAGCAACATCACCTTTTTAAAAATTGAAAGATAAGACAAATGAAAGGTCCATGGCGTCTAGCGGTGGAACTGCAACCCGAAGCCCATTGCAAATGCACCGAATTATTTGGGAGTCAGCTTCAAACTAACTTGATATCTTTATTTTTCAGCTTGAATTTTGACTAATCCGCAAGACTTAATTGCCTATTGAAGTGGGCTTAAATTTTGAACAGAGCGCTACGGAAAGTTTACAGTGTAAATTCCGCATCTTTTGGAAGTAGGTTCTCGAGTTACATGGCGATTTTTTATGATATTCACAAAATATGATCTGCAAATTGTTTTGTGTCCAATTTATGTGCAAACAGAAGGGGCAAAATAGCAATGTTTTAGCTAAAATACCATCCAGAGGAACAGGATCACATAATGCATTTGCTAACGTTATGAATTTGGTTCATCTACTACATTTATTTCGGCAAGTTGAAATTCGGTCGCAGTTTATGCTATCCATTAATCCTTCAATCTTATCGCTCGAAAACTACGCGAACCATTAAAAAACGTTTTTTTCTTTTTGATGCCCTGAGATGTTTATATCAATGACCAAGAACTGTGCAGAGTTTGGAAGTATACATAGTGTGTTTATAAACTTGCATTGTGACGAGTCAACCAGAAAGAAATTTGGCTCTTACCCTAGGCAAACAATCGAAAAATCTAGGATGTTCCAGGCGTTCCGGAGATAAGCCCCTGGATGCATGACAAAGCCCAAAGCGATGATCTTGAGGAAGCACTCAACCGTGAAAATCACAATGAAGACGTTTTCCACTTTTTCCTAGGAAGAGAGATTTTTTGAATTATTCAATGGGATAGTAGTAAAATGGAAAGTGTATATAAGTTTAAGCGTTTAGATCAAACGTCAATTAGGTAATGAGGCTTGGTCGAAGTCAATTGTCAATGTATATTAAAGAAGTAAATGTGAAATTAGTTTTAGAGTCCTCTTACACAGATAATTATATAAGGGTTGCGAATAAAGCTCACATCAAATATAGGCAAGGCTGGAAAAATATGCCAATTAAAGAACTTCATTTATTTCTATTATGGAGGGAAAACATCGAGCTGAAGAACAGATGAGGCTTTTCACCCCAAGTTTGGCGAAATACGATGCTTTTTTCAGCCATCAATGTGCATAATCTCTACATACAAAGCAAGCTTGTAATTATTTAATTCAATCTCTAAAGACCAAATAGTTTTTTCCATACTAAGTATGCCTATTGAAGCGCCTTAAAGCTTAATAATTGTAAAATGAATGTATTCCGTGGTCCGTTTTCTGCTACAAATATTTAATATGTACCACATATAATCAAATTATTAGCATTTCATTCCATATTTATTTACCCTCAAACCAAGTGACTGATCATGCAATGCTATCAAGCGAATGAACATGTGTTATGCAAAGAGGAAGTGAAAATAATGCAAAAGAAAATAAAATAGTCAGCTTTCCCAATCCTCGTTTGGGTACCTTATTTTTGCAAAGTCCTCATCTCGAAAGAATCTTATTACCAAACCGGGATCTGATAAAGAGTATCTTCAGGTATATCATTTATCTTGCAGTAGGATGTCCATCAGTATGCCGTCCACGGGAAGTAAGAAAGGGTTTGTTAACCTGCTTATTTTATGTATGAATGAGGAAAACTGATTTCATCAAAAGATTCATGTGTGTTACGCTTTTTATGCATTAGCATACTGCACTAAAGTTTATGGCAAATATCTACCGACTATACCAATCTTAGAGCTGCCCTCATATGGATGAGCATACTTCATTAATATTGCAATACTGACTGATGTTCAAACTCTTCATTAAGTGCTTGGCACAGGTTCAAAGGATAACTTTGATTAGATAACTTTATAGCCATCCTTGTGAATCGCAATCAATAAAACTCAATAATTCAGTTATAAAATTTGAAAACCAGGTCTGACGCTCATTCACCTCCGACCACAAGCTTTTAAATACACAAAATGTTACTTTTGCGTATGATGTTTTAAAACGACAGGTTTTTAGACGTTTTGTTTTTTGAACGCAGTCCACGGTCTACATGTCTTGCAGAGCGACCTCTAAAGAACTTACTCCCATGACTAGCTTTTTCAAACTCCGTAATTACTAACGGTTTGCATGAATTAATAAAGCCTCGAGAACACAGTAAAAAGTAAAAGTGTCTTACTGGAACACGAAGTTTCTTCATTTGACGTTTTGGATTCATGCTCGAAGAGAGTCAAAAACATCAATTTATAAAGATCGGGAGCACACAAACTGCAGAGTAGTTATGTGATGCAGTTGTTATTAAAGAACATGTATATCAGAAGTATCGACAAGCACATTAGTCACTTGTATTCGTTTTAAGTATGCTAATGGCACAATACCGCAGCAACAGCACTGAACGAGAAATTAACCGTGAACAGAACTCGGATAGAACCACTGTATACCAAGCTCGTCACCTGTGAGCCGAATTGCCGAGTCATTATCACGCCATTAACCTACAGGAATACAAACTTATTTCAGTGAATAATGAAACTCACCCTCTCATTAAATATCATATTCGAACAGACATGGTTACTTTAAAATGATTACAAAAGCGTAACCATTTTGTGCGACTCCTTATATGCGCAAAAATATAAACAACATGATTAAGGAATGATCTGGTGCAATTCAATAGGAGATTTCCTAGTTGGACCTATGTAGGTAATTTTAAATTTATTCAACCAATAGTCCGCAAATAATCACGTATGATGTAACATGGACTGATTCAAGACAGTTTGGTATAGTAAATTCACATAAAAGGTCGTTTTCTTGAAAGACCGAATAACTAAAAATGGGCATTTCAGGACCCCTGACGCATACTTTATATTTTTCGCATAAGTTCTCCTTATTTGGAGCAAAACAGAGCGTCTATTCTTCAAAACTGAGAAGAAAGCGATCTCGGACAGACCTTATTCTTGTAACGACTGGTTTTTTTGTCGCTGTGATTGACTTTAACGATAAACGCTCAACTAAAAGAAATATTTTGAGTCAACGATATTTTTTTTAAAAATATTTGATTATGGTAGGATTTTTAAAATTAAGAATTTAATAACCTTTTAAGAAAGGGTTGTTGGGTTTACTATGTCAGAACCTTCACTGGCAGCAATGCCGAAAAAAGCAAAATAACGATGACAGAAAGGAGGTGAGAAAAAGAATATGAGATAGTCGGAAGAAAAATGTTTTTCATCCCATTCCTACTATTGCAACTCTGTCATCTTGGCTGACAGGAATATTATGGAAGACGGCATGTGTCAATTAGATGTCCGTATGGTTTGCTTATCAATGAGCAAAAAGGAAGTGTAAAAAATATTCGCATTTATGAGAGAATTTGAGGTATTTTGTAATGACAATAAATTGGAACTTTGTTTATTTTAAACACAGCCAAAGGTTTTGTGGTATGTTCCCAGTATAAATAAGTACTTTTATTAAGCTGTGTGGGTTCAGTCAGTTTTAAAAAACTAGGGGTCAAAGTATTCTGAAGAGTCAAATGTGGTCAAGCTTATCTTCTCGTAGAAATGCAGCTGGGGTCGAACTGTTTCCTATATTGGTAAACTTCTAGACCAAACGAAGTCTTTTCTTATAGCCCATGTGCAATAACCCGGAAGCTATAAAAACAACTCGAACTGTAACGGAACTGACCGGAGCAAAGAAAATAATGTGCAAGTTTTGTTTCTTTCTGCTAATAAACGGCTTTTATTCTTATTTATTTGTGCATCTCGTGAAATATACCAGCATAAAGCACTAACAAACACTGCTTCAGGTCTACTTCAGTAAAGTGTTTAATGCACACCCAATTCCACTCAGTTTCCACAGTAACGTCGTCGCGCACATATATATCGAGGCATAATCAACCTCACTTCTTCAGTCAGGCTAGATTTACAGCTGATTTTATCACGGTGTGTGGTAAAAGCAGGCATTTACTCCCTTTTGAAAAAGCGTCTTAGAAATAAATGATTTAAAGTTCAGTATACAGCAATAGGCCTAGTGGAACCAACAACAATGCGTTTTCGGTAATTCATGAGTGATTTGAAGCAAAAAGTTAAAACAAGTATTTATTGGATTGAACTTCAATCTCTTGAAATCCAACCTACATAGAAGAATTGGAAAAAATTGATAAATGGCAGATTGCGGATTCATCGATCAGTTACGGAACTCACCCATCCCGTTTCCGCCTTGAAGCTCACTCTCAAGCCCCTCCAGAAGCCGCAGAGCGGCTAGCTTTAAAGCCAGCAGAACATTAATGACAAAAACAAGGACACTGAAATGGCCGTTTATGGCTTATTAGCCGTCATCAGCCAGCCACACCCAAACGCAGGTGGTGTCCCACCCGTAACTCGAATTCGCATATTCCTGAGCTGAATCGGCAAAACTATGAGCCACTGGCTCAATGGTTTAAGCGATAGACTTAAAATTAACAGGTCCCGCGTTCGAGCCTCGGGTAGTGCAACACCTTTGGTTGGGTATGGCTGGCTGATGAGGGCTAATAAGCCAGAAATGGTTGTTCCGGTCTCCCTTGCTTTTGTCTGTAATGTTCTTTTGCTTATCATACGAGCCTCTGTATGGGTGCTAGCGAAGCCAGAGAGTTAGCCCCAAGGCGGAACGGAACAATTGAGTTATGTAACCAATCTGTGAACGCCGGAAGTCTGGCTCATGGCTCAATAGTTGAACCATTTGGCTTCCATTCAACAGGTTGCAAATTCAAGCCTCAGGGCTCACAATACGTGATGTCGAGTATGGCAGGATGATGACGTCTAATAAGCCAGATATGACTATTCTGGTTACCTGACATCTGAATGCTTAAACTGGACGCAGTTTTGTGAAAGAAATTCAACTGAGAAAGTAACGTTGCTTATGCTGTTTTGATTTCATCAGCATCTCACCTGTTCTTTTAAAACCAATATTTTACAAGCGGTACCAGTACGCAGACCATAAGTCAACTGCATATTAAGAAGGAATGAAATTGCCACGGTAGTTGGCAGAAGTAATGGAGGGAAAACAAGGAAAGAATACAACCAAGTCGAATCCCATGGAACTGCCTTTATGCCACGACCTTAATCTGAAAGATTCTGACTAACTTTTTGGTGACTGCCGCAGACTCTGAAGACTTCCCTGGACAATCTGCAGATCAACCCGGAAAATTAGAAGGACCTCGCCCGGAACTGACCACCTTGGAGGAAGACAGTGACTGGGGCAGCAATCTGTGAAGCCAACTGGATCGTCGCTGTCAAGACCAAAAGGGCGGAACGAAATTCACCAGCGTCCCGGACCCACACCGCCAACGCACAAGCCCTTCCCACAAGACCGCGCTGTCAACGTACCTTCCACGCGTGAATCGGCCTGGTCGGACATCTTCGGGCGCAATTCAACAACAATCCGACAACTCCATCTTCTACGTAAACCTTCTGCCAAACCTCCTTCGGACCCCTCATGGTCACTCCTGGCACCACACATTTTAACTCGAAGAGGCCAAGTTCAAAAGGACATTTCCCAGGAGAAACAGTTTTGATCGATAGCGTTATTTTTCTTCGCGCCCTAATCTCCGATGAAAACCTAAACAATCTTTGCGTGCTTTCATTCGTAGATCCATATGGGTGGTAGCCGGCAATCAAATCAGGTAAACTTTAGCACGGATAGTCTAATTTCCTAGCTGCAAATTGCTGCATAAGCAAAAAATGCAGTATGGTAACGGAGTGTTTGTGTTTTTATAAACCAACCGACCAAACGCCTGTTCAAATGACCTAATACTCGAAAAAACACCTTTGCTGCTTTGCACTTGGGAATGGTACTGCTAGGTTTATGGCCCATCTTACTTTACAGGATAGACTTCGCTACTCTAACCTACTTATTTGCCTTCAGAAAAATACAAATAACTAGGACCTCTCAGTGGGGCAGAAGGGCACAAATTACTAAGCTTAGAGTTTGATGCAAACGTCCTGTATTTTTATTGTTCACAGCAAATTATTTTTACAGTAATTTCAAATACGATGTTTATGCTATAATTTATGATTAAGTAAGCAAAAGTAAAATATGATACTCAAAGCCATTATCTTTTGTGTCTTAGAAAGAAACGAAACCAATCGTACAACTCAAAATATTTCTAATTGACGGAAAAACAACGTGAGAGTGGAGCATATGGGAAGATAGGAGACATCGATGAACTGAATTTATACAATGCTGCCTCAAAATTATTCTTTTTAGTCAGTCGTCCATAATTATGAGCATAATCTGGGAAGAGAGGCCTAAGTGTTCGACCGTTGGTTTCGACGATGTCCACCATATGCTCCACAGCATAGAAATGCAGGGACAGTGTTTTACGCGTGAATTAGTTTGGAATGATAGTAGACTCATGCCGCAACTACTGCACGCTCTTTTCCCTCACCCGTCTGTGTCTGATGACAAGACAGAGTAAAGAAGACTGGATGCACAGTCGAACACAGGTGGCCAGCGTGGCTGGAGACTCCCCTGATGGGACCACCACGCTTGAATCTGATCCCACAGAGTGAGAGTGCCATGAATGGCAAAAGTGGCTGGTGTAGCGTGAGCCTGCACCTGCGCGTGCCACCACGCCTTTCTTTCATTTTCAACATTTATAGAAGAAATAGAAGTAAAGAGGCGAAAAATGCGCATGCACACTGCACAGCCTGTCCATAGATTAGGCCAATCAAGTTCATCGGAGTTCATCGCTGCCTTGCCATTCGACATTCTCGACGGCTGCAATCCAGGTACCTATGCAACAGACGCACTCAGGGATCCACTGGCTTCCAATAGCGCCGCTATTACCGTGGCCGAAAGCCACCAATTCAGGCGCCCGCATCTAATTACTGGTCCCAGTGGCCGCCATTCCTCTGACGATGATGAGAAAACGGAACGTAATATTATTTCTTTCACCATCCCTCCCCCACCCTAACAACCGTACGATTTGTTCAACTTACCCGCATATTTAACTTAGCTACACAGGGCTATAAATGTAAAGGCCTGACGAGAATTTCTCGAAAGCTAACGTATGCTTACCAAATTGTCTTTTGAATTGTTCAATAGGAATTTTCGCTACTCTAAAATAAGTTTTCAATCTATGGAAGGTTAAAGAGCAGCAAACCACTCGCCAGGCCGAACTTGGCCAAAATAAGATATCCCAGAGGAGGTTGTTTGACCATCTGAAATGGGCGCATGCACATTTTTGTTACGGGTCGCAGATGTCAGTCAAGGGTCTGCCTGACTGAAAGAACGTAGAATAGGCCCTAAGCGGTTCTGTGGCAAGCTACTTGGGTGTCTGGGAGCACTGGCCAATTTTACTATGCCTTAACTGAATTCAACCTGGCGGGTGCTTGATTGTTCGTTAACTCTGTACATTCGGAGATAGTTTGGGACAAAAAGATAATGAATAAGTGCGACCTATTCTTCTACCAATTTCATTCTGCACATCCGAATAGTTTCGGGTAAAGACTATCTTTACTGGTGTCTGGACTTGTTCATCGATTGTTTCATCGTCGCTTGATGCACTTTCAAAATGCTTTAGGTAACTTCGAGGATTCCTACTGAGCACGTATGGAAATATTGCAGTTGTTCGTGGTTCCTAAGAGGGACAACGTCTAGGCACCTATAGAACACGTCACTTACTACCCTTTCCTAATATATGCTTACTTGCTGCACCTACTTATTCCTTATTTGGCGTCCATTCTTGTTGTCAAAAACGTCTGACCCAAAATAAAACATCGAGATTTTAAACTTTAAGTTTTTCATGGTGTGTTAGCACTCTCTGCATTAAAATATGCCAAAGTTTAATCATCTCCCGCGCCTTCTTTGTAACCATTCACTTTAGACATCAGGCTGAGCTCTTTGGTTGTTCCTTTTGGAAGTTTGGTCTTATTTTGGACACATAATTAAAAAACAGGCTAATCGTGAATTCGCTTTCAGGTAAAAATACATTAAAAGGGCAAACTTCGCAAAAAAATATATAAGAAAGAAAACTCCATTGAATTTTGTTTAGGCAAAGATAAATATTCTGTCTTTTGATTAGACCATTTTCATGGCTACAGCACACATATTTCCTGAAATGATAACACTGTGTCCTTTACCAAGCAACTGAGATTAGGGTTTGTGTGCAGGTGGAGATTTGAACGATTCAACAAATGCCAATCAGGAAGGAAACTCAAATGTCGGAATCTGAACCAAAATAAACGATGAATAAATCTATGGGTACTTAAATGCAACCTGCTACATACAAACAAATGAAAATGACAGCTGCCTTTGTATGTTCAAGTTTATCTAAAGCTAATGTTTTCGAGCATTTTCAATTGCCTTTACATTCAATTTTTCAAAATTAGTTTCAGCGTTACTCTCGTTAAGTTCATTAAAAATAAGGCTTTCCACTGTTAGAAGTTGATAGCACTGAATAGCGTCAATATTCAACGAAGTTTGCTCAAAGTGAACTTCCCTGCTCGAACTCACCAGCATTGAGTTTCCTCTGTTTGAATCTCCGTCAGGGTAAGGCGTGTGTGATCCAAGAGCCAGACAGTTGGCCATAATTGTGATTAGGATTAGATATTCAAATGGCCTATGAGAAGGAAGAAGGTGCAGAAGACCAGTTAACACAAAATAACATGTCCAGTGACCAAAAAGTCAAACAATTTCGCAAGGCAAAACCAGATCCTTTAGACTTTTATTGAAAGTGCATGAACTCGTCCACTGTCTATTTATTACCCACGTATAAACCGGCATAATATGGCTGCCATCATCAAATGCAATTAATGCATTCTATGTAACACGAAATGATAATTTTTTCATAAACCAGACCCATAGTATACATTCTGTTACTTGGAATAATCAGGTTCCACTGAGAAAAAAAAACTAGTTTGATAATTATTGATGCTTAACCTAATACATCTAACACATTTATCTACGTCAATTGGTCCCCGTTAATAAACAGAAAAAGGTTATTGACTAGGAACAATCTCTTCGACTGACTGAAGAATGTAAAGGCAAATGCAGTGGAGACAAAACTGCATCCATTTTGTTTAAACCAACTCTAGTGATATTTGCTTCATTTGTTAGAAAACGGAATAAGCCGTAAAAAGTTCATACTACGTTGGTTTCGACGTCGACTGTTTCTCTGTCATTCACTTGACTTTCTCATAATTTTTATCTATGACCGCCAACACCAAGAGATGAAAATTTAGCTCGGCAATGCCTTCTAGATTAATGGAGTTTTAGCGGCTATAGCCACTAAATCTGCAATTGACAATACTATCGAAAGGTGACTTTGAATTTTTCCCTCTGCCTTTAGGATCTACTTACTCAAAGAATGACAATAAATTATGGCGGCATAATCCAAGTGCTTTTAAGAAACGCGGGAAGGCTACTATAGTTAGCGGCGTCAAATAGTGGCTATTTGACCTTATCCGAACTGATTCTTAACTAACTGCAGTAGTAGATTTGAGAAACGTCCAACAAACACGGAACTATTAGAGACAATGTTTTCTCCCATGCATAAATGAAAGACATACTGTTTGGATTTTTACACATGGATTGACTTTGTGGGGTTTTAATCTTCCTCAACTGAATTCAACGCGATCATTGACAAATAAATTCACGGCTTTACATGATGGACCTTTTCCACGTAGTTCACCAAGCAGGTTTTATTATATGCAATATTGTGTTCTTGAAGCTGAAAACAGACCCTAAGAACATTGCGGCCCTACCACTGGCTAGAAAACATTTTGGCCTTATGAAACCGTAGCCATCTTAAATTTGACGTGTAGTAATAAGGAACATTAAATAACCACATAAGGTAGGCATCGCATCATATAAAAAATGCTTGTTTAAAGAAGCACAAATACTTAAAGTTCATCTCAATTATGTAAATTATTCTTTAAAGCGCGTTATGATTAGCATTCTAAGCTAATTAACGTGAATATAAAGAACCATGCTGTCATTTCTGGGTTTTCGACTACACGAGGTTCCTAGTTTGTACAATCTAAAACAAATATTATGCTCAGAAAATAACTGTTTCTAATGGCTGAACTAAGGAAATTTTTAATTTCTATTTTAAAAGAAACAAATTTGGTTAACAGCCAGCACTTTAAAGATGGTCAGTAAATAAACGTTGAAAGAAATATTGCGCTCGGAGGACGGTAAAATAAACTACATATATATGGTTTTGTTCAAAAATGTGGGAGCAGTATACGCATTTATTTAGTTTTCATTCATAGAGGGTATGTTCGAGTGACTTCCTACGCTGCCAGAAATGTGTCATACTCTCACAGGAGGTTTCATAAAATATATCGATCGACTCCGTGAGTTTCGATTTTACAGCTTCTTTCAAGGAATCAATTATTTGATTTTTACAAGGAATTGTTTAAGTATAAAAGTTTCTTTCTAATGATTTTAGGAAGAAAGGAAACATGCGCATTTCGAAACGCTCAGTGTAATCGGTCATTTTTTTCCCTTTTATTAAAGTGCGCTGGAATAATAAAATTGGCACAGCATGAGGCCACAAAACTCACAACGTTTTTTCAAAGTATCTCACAATCTGTCCAAATCTCGAAGTTCAACCAACATTTTTAATGGTAGTCCGTTTGGAGACTCGATTTTATGGTTGCATTAAACATAATTTATGGAAAAAAATTCGTTAAATGTGTGAAAATTACGAATGAACATTAAAGTTATTGATGTGGTACTGCAGTTATCGCTCAGGGAACTGAGATTGAGACTGTTTTTTTCCAATATCCAAGTGCAAATAACGTTTCATTAAGGCATTCTTAAATCAGTTTAGACATCGGACGAATTTGTCTTTGTACTGACCGATGAAAGTTAATGGAATGCAAGCGACCAACAATTAATTTTCTGTGCAGGGATTTGCTGCAAACTGAGGAACCCAAGATGCGATTAATGGAAAAATAATTTTTATTGCATCACCGTCTGGACCCAGTCTCGAACTCAGTAGCAGAGGCAGCAGCAGACATTGGTAGGGTTTTTGGAAAGGAGTGCATTTTGTAAAGTGTAAAGCTACTACGTAGCAATGCATCTAGCAAAGATAACAGCTCCTACACTAGGGAAAAATACACGCATTTGGTGTGACCATGGATTGGCCACAAACATCCAACATATTCATTTCTGTTATTTTACCCTAACGTTGTAACAGGTTCCAACATTAATTAGTAAAACTGACTCACCAATGTCCACACTAAAACTAGCATTCTCTGAGGCGCCCTAACGCAAATTATTAATTGCTTCAGGCATTCTTGGCATTGAATCGAGGGGGAAGATGTCATTGAGCTGGCTGATGGATTGCGGATCAGGGAATTAGGCTTTAAGTAACTCACACCTTCAGCTGTTGCCCCCTTACGTAAGTATTTCAGGATCGTGTGGCCAGATCCCACCTTATGTGTTGCACCTTTAGATTTGGCGCCAAACTCCTCACTGTTGATGTTTATTCGAACATCTTTATCAAAGTATTATTCAGTATTCTGGGATATGGCTGCTCTGCCCACAATGGCATCAGAACCGATAATTCTACACATTATTATTGCCCTGAGAGTGTTTTTCAATCCGAGCACTTGAAACCCGGTGGTTGCCTTCGGTTTGTGAGACGTCGCATAACGGCCTCTGAAACGCTCTTGAAACACGTGAGTGCAAGGCAAAAGGCCGTTCCGCATGATTTGGTTATTTATTTTCTCGTTTTCCCATGCAACAGCAGACAAGGTTAGCGAGATGATTTTTCGCTCCGAGTACCCATTTTCGCGCATTCTCGTACCTTTAACTTAGCACCTTTTGCTGCACCAACAAGTTGTTCTTACCCAATTGAGTTTATGGCTGATGGGGCAGTTGTTGTTTAAATTCAGTACTTATGTCGGAGTTGCAACTTGTGATCACATTCAATTTTAGAAGATCAAAATCACTGCGGAAGACGTGGACACAAACGAAAGGAAACTTATCATTTTCATTCTCTTCCACTTTCAATGGTATGAGACATTTTTGGAATTTCAGCGCTTGATCCCAACTAAGGATGAGGATGGTATCATTCAGATGTGGAGCACATGGCTTTGTTCTGTGGTGTTTAAAAACTAAGAAGTCTTCCCACTTCAAGATCGCCTCAGTCATGAACTCAGGAATCGGTTAAGATAGTGGTGTTATTCATCTACTCCGAGTCTTCTTCGTCGAGCATCAAATATTTTTAAGGATGGAACCTCTGAATTGACTATCTGTTTGATCATAGTTTGCGGTATTTTGGGCATGTCAATTGATTAATTTTGGGGAAGAGGGGCAAACTTTATAACCTATTTTAGAGTGCAAACTACTACTTAATCAGCAATCACATGTTTGACACAGTGAAGCAGCCATCTTCTCAATTAGTAATTTAGAATACGATAAAAAACTTGGAAACAACATTTTCCTATACGTTGGGAAGACCATAGTGTACAGCCAACGTTATTTCTTGAAATTGTTTAATATGCCTGTAGTAGCACTAACGTAATTGATGACTGTGTGGTATTTTCTTGGGTTTCTAAGGCCTACTTAAAGAGCTCAGTTTGACAGTTGAATTTTCTCATGTTGGCGCCCATAATGAGGGGATGTCATTGTTCCCTCGCATTGTTTTGGGAAGTACTTCAAAAGGCCCGTAAACTATGAGGAGTGACGATAGCTCGCGTTGGATTTGGTTTTTCGTCTCACCCATCAGTCTTGTCTAAATGATAACTGGCTGCACTGCCGTCTGGCTGGCTTAAGTCTACTGTAGTGAGTGTGGTTTCATGCAACCAGATTTGAACAAACAGGGTTTCAGACTGAGGTGGTTAATTCGCTACCACTGCGTTTTAAAAACTTTTCTCCAAGAAAATATATAAACCTTGGGAAAAACCGATATAAACGGTGTTCTGGTGATCGATTTGAATCATGGGTGTATTTTTCACGGGTGATTGAGAGCTCGCAGTCCTACTGGCATTCAGATGCTGCATTATGGTTAGTTATTACTCATTCTGTAGATTATACTTCGTCCTGATGAAGTCACGAGACTCGAGAAGGAACTTTGTGTGGCCCTCGAACTTCCCATTTACCTTAAATATCCTCGATACAGCATTCTTCTCGGACTAATGAAGGTGAATTTGATCTATTCGAAACACATAAACACTAGCAGGTAAATTTGACATCTAGATCCCAGAACCCTGTGTATGGATCAAGAACGTAGTCGTTTCTCAAATGTAATCATTTGCCAAATTGCAATGACCAATGTTATATTAAATGATCAGTATCCATAAGGGTGAGGATGTTGACCGTAATTAAACGGGCGTCGCAGGCCCTCTGTTCTTTAACTTTAAAATGAACCGGGCTTTAAGGAAAGATTGCATCTCTCGGAACTCACAGACCTGTGGAGTTCCATAAAGGCTATGCTAAGGAGTCATTTGGATGTAGCCCAATGGAGAAAGGATTTATAAGATGACCGACAAAGACAATGGTCATTGTATTCTGCCTATATTATTAGCTGCCATGCGGCTGCTGGTGGGGCTGGAGAGTGAGCCCCAAGAAACAAAGGGATGAGTGAGGCCTGTAACCCATTGGTGTGTGCCTACTTACCATAGAAATGAGTTATCCTGTCGGCTGGCAGTATTCCATTCCAAGATTGTTGGTACGCCATGACAACTCCAACGCTCACTAGATTTACTATAACTAGAGTACCCCAAATGTCTGGTAAGGAAAGCGGTGAGCACCCCTTCTACCATTAATATTTATTTTCGTGAGGATGAGTACCAAGGTGTTGACCTTGCTGTTATTCTCAACTCCCACACGCTTGTTCTTTTCCCGTGTCCGACGACGAACCAGCAATGAAATTAGACTAGCTGAGTGATGTCACACTATATAAGAAACATAACTATTCCCTGGCGCAAATTCTAACCAAAACATCTGGATGAAAGCTGTAGTAACCTGCCCTATGTTTACAATGTAGGTTCCAAACTGTTCTTACTTATAGCTCTTGCACCGTACATAGAGCAAATAGTACTTTTCGTCTTATCTTGTTTTTCCTGCCATTCTAGACATATTTCCTGTTTAATCGTTCAGGGTAGTGATAAGTTAACTAACTATGCTCCCGGAAGTGAATGGCCTCGAATTTGAGTGTTAAGATCTTATTCCAGATTCAGCCAAGAGTTAATTTTGCAGTCAAGCAAAACGCCCATGAAGTCCTCAGGTTACAGTCATTCTGACAGTCGCTTGACCGCATCCCAGTTCATAATTGTTCTGTCTGTGTTTGTGTAAAATAGTAAAGATGTGACTTTTTGGTGTGTGTGTGTGTGTTTGTGTGTCCTAAGAGGAGACGTTCACTGGGATAATCTCAATCATGGTTTGGCTTTTCAAGCTGTAACTTTGGCTGTTCGTCTGAATAGACTAGAGCCACATGCGCACAGTTCGCCTTATAACGTTCTGATTTTATATTTCTTACACAGAAGTTTATTCTATTTTCCTACGTAACATTTTAGTTAGAAAAGCCAGTTTGTACGCAAAAAACAGAAATAAATTGATCCTGCAGAACATGACACCAACTAAAGGGTGTGCGGTAAGGGTGACTTGTATGGCCGCCTAATCAGAAGACGGGAATAGGAACTGCCTGCAATGCATGTGACTTTGCGCCCAGTTCCGGAGAAATTCGGTTTAGGATTAAACTGAGGGTTTGGGTTAAGGTTACGGTTAGGGTATGGGTTATGATCAGGATCATAATAAGGGTAAAGATTTGGGTTCGTATTAACTGTAGGGTTTAGTTGTAGAGTAGGACTAGCATTTAAAGTAAGGTCGCATTTCAGTTTTATGTTAGGGTTAGTGTTAGGGTTAAGTCACGGGAATAGTTGGCCCTACTGAAACTTATACCAAGGCCGCATCTTTGAAGTAGGGTGGGGTGGTTCGTATCGCCGTGTCCTTTTTAGGCGGCCATACAAGTCATCCCTGCTGAGGTGCTTTCATTGACTTACTTCCACTCAACAATACCGATGCATAGTTTCCTGATGGGATTTCTCAGAGTCAAACAGAAGAGGGCACGGGCCGGTCGAGCGCCTGCTGCCTGTCCGCGTGCTGCGGGTCTCTTCCGTGCATTTGCTTGCGCGGCCAACGCCAAATTGGTCAGATTCAGAGGTTTGCCCTGCTGTGTGGCGGCCGCCGCGGCAATGCCCGCTATGCCGCCCAAGGTTCCGCCCGAGGATAGTATTGGCGAGTGCCTGTGCACCGGCATCCGTGCTGGTCTGAATAGAGGATTTGGGAGAGGCAATTGAACTGGACCTAGCACCCACGCGCGAATCTTGCTCGATGTCAAGGTGGTTGACATCGAGTTGTGGACTCCATCCAGGGGAATTCGGTAAATCCAGACGATCCTGCGGGTGTAATTCCTCGACCTCTGCGTCTGCCACCTCGGAATCGGTCTGGGGTTCACCACAGGGACCGCTGCTGGATGCCTCTTGACTCTGTGGGGCCAAATCGAGTTCTATGCGCGGAATGGGTTGGGGTGGTAAGTAGTTGTGGCGCGCAGTGGATGTGGGACGCCAGTTCGGTGACTCGTCGGCCGTTGGATGTTCCAGATATGACCGGTCGTGCTCGTCTCGCGCAACCATCTCGTAGTGAGCTGAGCGTCGTCGACCGAAGTAGGAAGTTTGGCAGTCATATTCGGGAGGACCACGACCGAAAGCATAACTCATGGCTTTTTGGGTGGAGGGAAGGGAAAATAAATGAGTTTCACTTGGGTTATCAGTCGCATAAAAGCCCGGCGGGCCATGGAAGGACAGAACACAAGGAGTTATAATGGCTTTAATAATTAACAGAGACATCGCGCAGCCCGACATGTTTCGGAAGCTCATGTAATCTTTTGAGCGAAATGATGTACATTGTAATCTGAGACTTATCCACAAATACATTTCCACAAATGGTTTATATGTTCAGGCTTCGTCTCAACCCTGCAAGTCCACAAATTAGGGGAAGATTTGGGTGTTGCTAAAGTTAAGGGTTTTATAAGACAAAATTGTGTAAAAGGATAACAGTGGGGTTTTTATTCGGCCCACGGATCCCCTCCATATCACTGAGTCGAGCATATCTGTAAGAAAGGTGTTTGGTTATATGGGTAGTACAATGTGCAAAGACTATTAAAGTGCACTCTACGGTACAATTTGATAAATGTTCAAAGTATTTCACTCATATCTTGCAAAATTTTTACGCAAAAACACGCGCACCAGGAGGAGGAGATGCGATCGCTAGAACAAGAAGTTTAATGGCCTGACGTTTTGGATTCTCATTCGAACCCAGCATCAGAGACAACAGCAAATGAGGAACATGGTGCGCATGGATGACGAAATCACGCCAATTAATGACTCGGAAGCGGATGCCCAAGCCATTATCACATCAATTACAACCCATAGCGGTGATCGGGAGAGCTGCTAATTATATTATGCATCTGATCGCGTGGCCACTATGTACTATTAATACTGCGCACTGTGTGTCTCTATCACGCTTATCTGCAGAACAGAGTTTGGTACAAACACGTGATTTAAGCTGACGCTTTGACTAATTTTAACAACGACGTCCGCTGGTTCATAAAAGCCAAACCTTGCAGTTTTGACTAAATATGCATGCTTCAGTGTCCGAACGTGTGTTAAAAGATTCCCTTGGACTGGTTTTATCGTACAGTTAGACCGACGATTACTACTACAAAGTAAAAGAAAGCTATCTGGAATCAAACTGTGTAGCTCATAACCTGAAAGACATTCTCAAGGTGTCTGAATGCAAATCTTACTGAAATGTCAGTAAACAGATATGCAGTTGAGCAAAAACTGGAAGTACCAACTTTCTTGTGGATCTATATTCCTTCCTTATCCCAGTAGGTTCGACAGACTCCTCATACGGAGTTCTTTCATACATGAAACGTAGAGATTTGGCATCTTTTCCAAAGCCATTACATTAATATCTTGAAGTTATATATAAACCCACAAAATAAGCAAAATCTGAGCTTGTTTAACAGTGCTTGTTAGCCGCTAATTTTTAAATATACGTGAAATTTGACATTACACGTCTGGCTCATTTTCATAAAATGTTCGTCATCTTTAACAATAAACATGCCTCTTCTTATTGAAGTTTATTTTTTTCCCGGGTTTTCGAGATTTTTTAAGACTAAGCCGTGTACGTGAGACTGATGGTTACGGAATAAATCAATGCGATCCTTCCAGAAGAGGTTTTACGCTGGAATTTCGCATACAACAGTAAACGGAGTGTCTATAAGAAAGAATTCATAAGATTTTGGTCGTGATATGACCTCTGGAGATTAATTTTGTAGACAGTAAACAAACGCGAATGCTCTCACTGAATTCTGTAAAAAAGAGAACATTTTCCGGGAAGAATTGCCTCGAAAGAATTTTGAAATGACTCTATCCATAAAACAGCGGATTAAGTACCTTGCAACACTCGTGACATATTACTTCAACAGAATGAAAGGGGCAGAAATAATTCGTTTCGAGTATGACTGCTTGACAGTTTATAAGGAGAAGGGGAAGTTAAGTCTTAGTTTTTCAACATTAAGAATTCCAACGATTGTCACATACCAACTCAGTAGAGGCCACTAATGGCATCGTAATACACTATATGGCTAACCCAGCTGCAAAACGGTCTTCCATATTTCTTTAAATTGGCAGTTCCATAAGAAGGTGAACTTCCCTATGTTGACAAAAAGTAAACAACATGTGAATGCAATGACTCAAGTAGGTAAAGCAGCAGACCATTGGTAGACATATTTAGCCTAAGACGCTCTACCCCTAACAATAATCCAAAGATAACATAGAAAATACTATCATTATACCATATGGGGTGATAATAGTGGCATAAATAATAGAATCTTTCGTGTTTTCATTCATTCAAATCCGCTTTAATGGAAACGGTCAGTTCTCTATTACAGCATTTATTTCAACTGGTGATGGCAAAGGAGGTGATCAGTTTACATGGGACGACTTTTACCGATCTACTCTTATGGTTAGTAAAGACGATTGGTATTCTATTTTGTCTAAGAGTTTTTATAGTTTCACTTCTCATTTGAACACGGGTATAAAGAACACCAAATCACAGTTGGTCTCGTGTCTGATTCTATGGATGGTACACACTCCTTGTTAATAGTTTAACCCCTAACGCTAATTCTCCTAAGCTTTACCTTAAAATAAGTCACCCCGAGTCTTAACCTCATAATTCCAATGTTAATACGCACATTATTCCCAACTGTAAATGTACCTGAAAATTTCCGTAAGGCTACCAAGTCATTTTTCATTTTGTGATGATACTTGTCTATAGTAAATCGTCCTGTGACCGTAGGTATGACCTATGAGCCGCAGTTTTAAGACAAACGCAGGCTGAAGGCAACCAATAAGTAAAAAAACAGAATTGTAGTCTATTTTGTCCCTTTCAGCAGTCCATTCCAATTACTAAAGCCTTAACGCTTTAGCTGTACAGCTTTTACGCCAGTGTAGCACAGTTTAACGTTCGAATGTAGTTCGAGACAAAAGTATGATGTAATAAATTACATATAAATCAATTTTACTCTAACCCAATTTTTAAGTCCTTTTAAAAATCAACGTTACGGCCACAGTCTACCTAAGAGACCTTTACAGCGGTACAGAATATCAAATCGTTTCAGTACATATTTTAGAAGCACATGCAAATACTTTCACTCGCTTCTTGCTGACTAACCTCCTTCGTTAGCCATGGCATGGGCTGTGAGTGCCGTTGTACAAAACCTTCATTAATTAATCACTTCGAAGCTTGTGTGAAAGCAAAAGCAAGCTATGTTTATGCTCCATATAAACTAGATCAATTTCATATGAACGTTCATCAGCAGTCTTTAGCTATCATACTTTTTAATATTGAGCACGTTTTACCCGATGATTGAAATATTGGTTTATGCTTACTTGCATTTCTCCATATTCATCGGTTGGAAGGTTCAGCCATATATTTTCTAGTATTTTTATAAACACATTTATTTACCTTGGGAACATACCCCTAACTGCTTATATTCTTCATACAGGCAACCTTAAATTTCGCCTCAAAAACAAACGATGCAACAGTCAGCTCGATTCAAAAGCTAGGTTTTAAATCTCCTTTTGATTCAGGAAGTTAAAAGTACAATGCCAGAACAATGTCAATACCGATTTTTTATTGCAGACAAAATTCCTGAGTAAAAGGATTTGAAATATGTTTTGTTAAACTTCATGTCTTTAATCTAAAGACGACTTCCACACGTCAACGTAGAGAAATGATAAAAAATGAAGAAAGTGAATTCGGTCATCAGTGGCCAAACCAACTGTTTGACAGGTGAGTTCGTTCGGCCATTGCTAACATGAGCGTTTCCACTCACGAATAATTTCTGCAAAAGCAAACTATATCGCATTTTTCAAATCAGAATGCTCAGAATTATTCCGGTATCTCCTGTGTATCTGCTAGGAGAATCCATTAAAGACAACGTGCTTACGCACGCATACTAACGGGTGTTGTTTGTGGCTTTAAGTTAAATAAGGATAAGTCAAGGTAGCCTCCTTGTCTTCTGTGAATAGGGTTTACTTCCCTTTGATTGCTAGAGCTAGCTTTGAAACATGGGAATAGGTGCAATTTGCGGAATTTAGCGCAAGTCCACCTGTATCGCTGCGGGCGTTCCTATTCCCTCGTTTTATTCCCCTCCTTTCACGAGTATGCTGGTTGGATTTGAGGTTAGGGCCTAAAAAACTGTAGATTACATATGCATGTAGATCCTTGGCATCGTTGCTTCCATTTCCTAAGATTTTTTCCAATGGATATTACAAAAGCGATAAGTAATAATAGGGGTACTTTCTCTTTACCAAAAAACCTTTAACTAGATACATTGCACTCGCGTTTAGAACTAGAAATTCTGGAGTCCTAGATAATGCAATTGCGCGCACGCTCAAGCCGAAGATACCAGTGCGACCTTTATCGTCTCCTTTGCTTTCGAAATAAATGCTTAAATCCCAGAACCTTAATTAAATAAGTCTGACCAGCCACCTTTGATCTAAAGTTCAAAGTGGTAGATATTCCCGCGTCCACCCTCGTCCCAATCTTAAACCCAACTCCTTCCATTTAAATCTGGCAAAAGACAACTTGTAATATGGGGTACTTATTTCAATGCCTTAACAAAATTCTTACTAACTCATTTGCACTCTGCTCCTTAGCAAGGTACGGGAGTAGAAAACCCCATAATTTAGGTAATCCTACGCTCGATTTCAGTGATATTTGTACTACGGTTAAGGTGAGGGTCAGAGTTAAGTTCGGGGTTAGGGTTAACGATTGTTTTAATTTACAAGGGGGAGTAGAAAATGAGCAGAAGTGGCACTTTTCGGATGTTTTCGATCGCTCCCTTTTCTGGACGTGCTTCTGAGTAGAAGGTCGGAAGATGGTATTCTGCTTAGCGCCTATTGTAAGCAGATGCAGCCCGAGCAATATACCAATTTTAGGATTTTCGTACCACAAACCTTCAACCGTACTTTAGTGCGCTATTTGACACAAAAGGCTTTACGGAGCTGCTGGGCTGATAGTACTGGAGGAGAGCTTATGGGTATCCAAGTCGAATTTTCGCTAATAGTATAGCCGAAAGACCCCCGAAACCCCAGTCCTAACTGAGGTCATGAAAAATATTTTCCTCCGGGACCCATTTCAGGGTGATGAGCAAACTGAACCGGTAAGGAGGCTCATAAGTCAAACTTTGTCAAGCACCTTTCCAACAGCTGACGCTCATATATTGTTCTCGACTACTTCCATCCTATACGGAGAAGGGAAGGGTAAACTGCCAGCCCAGACCTCCTCTATGGGAATGTATTTTTTTACCTGCTGCTGTGAGGCAGAATATATGTGTGACATGAACCGGCGTTTGTGCAAAGGAAAAAGAGGTCACCTTCCAGCATGGTTAGAAAAGGGCCAAATAAAGAACGTAAACAGTTCTATTCTCACGCATATGGTAGGCACACATCACCACGTAGATGCCAGAAAGGAGTTCCGGTTGATTTGCAAGGTCCCCTTGAGCTATTAAAATCCCTTAGACAGCTTATGTTGGCTATAACAGAAACCGCTGCAATCAGGTAGCGCACCCTTGTCCTGCGTGCAAATAATAATTTAATAACGGCGCCGGAGTAACCGTCCCCCTTGACGCTGATCAGACAACTTACTGCAATTAATTCACCCTACCAACCTTAGCAATAGTAGGATTACTTCTATTTGCCCGCACATTTTACTTATTTACGTGGCAGTATAAACTTTAAGGCAGGCATCCCAAGAAATATAATTAGAAGGCAAATTGGTTCATTGGAAAAAAAGCAATAAACGTTAAAGATAAGTCTTCTATGCTTGCTCCTCTGGTCGTAATCAGATCTGAGTAAATGTAAAAAATTGGAAGAGCTGAAAACTATTTAATACAGACTGATGCACACAGCTACCGTTTATTGGCGCAAACACCAAATGAATATCGATTTTAAGCACAATTGAAATCGTAACTTTTTGCATAATTAATCAAGTCTGACTACGACCTAGGAGAAACAGCGTCGGAAATTTTCCTATAAGGCCATATAAATATACAGGTCTGGGGAGAATTTATTGAAAGCAAAAGTAGGCTTACCAAGTTGTCTTTTACATCTTGTCAATGGGAAATTTCACGACTTCAAACGCATTACGCCGAGGGTGAGACTAAGTTAGGCAGGAAAGCGGTGAATACCTTCTCTGCTTTTACAGCAAGCATGCAGTGCCACATAACCATACCTGAATTATAACGCCATTAAAATGGATGTGGGCCTTCCGCTGAAATCTCGAAGGCAAAGTGCTTGGGGTCTAATAGTTTCGTTAGGGGCAATCATTCAAAAGCTTTTATAACCTGTTGTCTAGGTGATTGTGCCCGAAGGATCTTAACTGAAAACCATCTGCCAATATCACATACTCTGGTCACATTTCGAAGTGACCGAACACCTTGCAGCTTACTAAACCCGAACAAAAACAGGGAGATGTCAAGCACCCAGGAAAGCCTGATGAGTAATGTGGTGTAGTGCATCGTATGGCATGCGCAAACTGACCTTATAATCGCACAAGGCAGCAGCATAAAACGTTCCGATTGAGAATACGTGGGTAAAGGCCCAGTTGTTGATGAGGGTGAACACTGATCACAGGTGGCTGCCAACAATTTCAAAGCGGGTCGCTCAAGCCGGAGCTGTTTGAAGCCTGAGCCTAAGAAGACAACTTGGTCACCCGCTATGCTGTGTTGGTGCAATTATCTTTCAACCCGTATCATGGGTAGTGGATTTCCCGAACAAACCCCAATTTCCACCTGTTTCCACCTCCTAATTGCACAACTCTTACAGGAGTTCCTTTGTTCGGAAAAATAACAAGATGTCCTACGTACCTGAATGGTATCCCACAAACTTAGTCAAAATTTGTGAAGTTCCAAAAAGTTAAATGTAAAAATTTTACGAAGAGGGGAGGTTTTACAAAACATCTATCAGCTTTTCAATAAAAATTGTTTTAAGAAACGAATATCAATTACTATTTTTTGATAACTACGTGACCTTCATGATGTTTTCTGAAGACAGAATTCTCTATGATGGAAACAGTTGTTGTCTCCAGACAGCCTGCCGTTTTGTTGAACGTCGGAATCAATTAGTATACCACACTTTAATAATTACTCTGACAGCCTTCTCGTAGGTAGTCTTATTGTGTCTCAGTCTAGGCTGTCTGTCCCATGTGAGCACGCAGCTTTTGGATAACTACGAGTTCTTCCTCACTTTCAGTGCACGCACGCAAGTTCAGGAATAGTTTAACTCAGTAACATATAACAGTTTACAAACCAAATTTTGTACCACTTCCTGGGAAACAGCTCACGGTTGTAATTCAAAGATAATTTCCCTTCGCTAGTGTGTAATTGGTCACACTTCAAAATAAACATCTTGTTGAGGTATCAGAAGTTGTCAAAAGAAATTAGCTTGAAAGTTGTTCACCGTTGTAATCTTAGTGAACGTTTCAATAAGAACAGTGCATACGTTGGGATAAATCAGCTTACTACTGATGAGGCCATTTTATGGGACGCAATTGCCTCCTCCTTTGGATACACAGTTGCGCTGCGGAGGCGGTTTCAACAATGAACCACACCTATATTTTCTCCATGAATTTTGGTTTTTACATGGGTTCTTCAAAGCATTCACATGGGGTTTTAAATTTTACGTGACACTCCTGACCTAAGTTGCGTGCTCGCAAGTTTCTCAGGAGAGCACTGTCGTAACTCTTAGGTTTGTTTGAATTCGCACGACACATTAATTGCCATCTTCTGTAGAGGGTGGACGAAGTAGGTTTTTACTGACTAACTCAGTTTACGCAGGTATTCATGCATGTACTAAACCATCCCAGCAGTAAATTAGATTGCAATTTCTCAAGTTAGCACAATAGGGTTGAATTGTCCAATCAAAATTTCGTTGCAAAATCGGCTGTAGACGTAAAAAGGAGCACTAATCATGCTCCCTAACAACCAGGCAGCGTTTCCTGTTAGATGAAATATGCTAATTTTTACTAGAACCAGTGATCTTGTTTTTATTAGAAAGATACTTTATTTAGGATTAAAATGAACCAAAGAGCAGAAAACAATTGAGGTTATTATGAGTGCCAGAACATACCACCAGTTAACTTCGTGTTTTCTAAGCAATCGTGGTCAGCTTCGGTGAGGAGAGCATTAACTGTTCACCTAAACCATATTTTTTGTTGCTTGCGACAAAAATGCGTTTCATTTAATGGGTTTAAAAAGAACTGTCGGAAAAATCATTTTGCATTGTCGCTTTCTTGAAAAACGCGCCTTTTCGAAGTCAAATACCCAAAGCATGAAAATATTTTGCCTTTAAACATACCAAACCTGGGCTATTTTAAACCCAACCTATGTTTTTGGCTATCTCTAGTGCACTCAAACAGTTTTTCTCTGTATTTTTACGGCGCTTTCATAATTTATATGTTAAAATGTTGAACTGTCAGAATCAAAAATGCCGACGTGACTCTTTCAACAGTGCTCGGAATATGAACGTTTAGGTGATGGTGTTTCTTAATAGCAAATTTTATTCGTGTAGGAAAAATCGCGTAGTACAAAACGAATAAGAAAACGGATCTGTTTCTATATTTTTCCCTACTAACAATAGCAAAACATTGTTTGGTGGAGTAAGCATAGAGGTTTGAGATAGGATGAGGGAAAGCCACACACTTTTGCGTCCGAATTTAGAATGGACAGTATTTCATAAGCATCAGTGTGGCAACGTCGTCAAAATACTAGTTTGTGTTTGCAGATGTCTTGATGATTCCGGTCTAACTTTTATGTTTGTTCTACGCATGTTGGATTTCAAATCCCTTAAATCACGCAATGCTCAAGCTTTTTCTTCAAACTCATTCAACGCTATTGGTTTCCGTCCTTTTCCAATTCCATTGGCTGAACATTAAATGCGTGTTGTTTGAGTGTTTTTGTAACTGAAGGTTCGTTTTTTCTTTTTAAATTTCACTGTGACACAGAAAAATGACAGTGTTTTGTGGGATACGAGAGGAAGGAAGGATAAAAGACGGTCAGTCCTTTAAAAATTTCGATTGGTTTTCGGCATTACGAGTTTTGCGATTGACAGCCGACCAAGCTCTCCAAAAAGTCAACAATACGAAAATTCTGTTTCATCGAGCAGCTTTCCTTTCTCAGTTTTTCAACTGCCTTTGCGAATTAGCGAAAGCATACTCTCACTGGTAGTCTGAACTACCCAATAGGGATTCACTTTGGTATTCTATCAATCGAATACTATAATCCAACTGTGCGTTCGGGTATTGTGACGTAATTTCGACGGTTCTGACGATTGGCGGGCTAATTTTCACCAGGGGAATAAAGGTTTTGCTAATGAGATGGAGGAATCAAAAATTGTGGACAAAAAGGAGGCTTTGCATTCTTAATTTTCCTACATCGTCGCAAGCGCACAACGGATCCACCGTGAAAGCAGCTTTAGAAGAAGGCTAAACGTGGCAGCTAACTAAGCTACGCAGGCTTCCAGCTTCGAGCATCGTCGCGGTCACTTCGGTGGTAGCAGTCATGCCTCTGAGCATTTCCTCCCTCAGTATGTTTAAGAAACATTTTACAGGGAAAAGCAAGGTGCACCTGGTGACGGATTTCTGGTCAGACCTATGGGCTTTGAACGTCGTCCGCAGGGTTTTGCTCTGTTTGTTTTTTTCTGTTTGGTCTGGTTGCTATCAAAGACAGCCGGAACGTGAAATTAAATGAAGAAAAACAGGTAGACTGTGCAAGGGGTTTCCGTTAGTCCTTTACGTATGTGGCACGGTTGCGTATCATGACTAATGGTTTGTGGGCAACAACACGAGCAATGCGCTAGGTAGAACCTGCAGGAACTTCTGACGCCAGATGATGTGTCTCCTAGTCTGAATTCCGTCTCTTCAGTGTCATCTGTTCGTTGCCACCGTCCAGATCTCAGAGGTAAGGTACCAAAGGTTCGTGAAAGGCTCTTCTTTTCGACTGATCCCGTGGGTGGTGGAGGAGAGTCGCCCATCCTAACTGCCTGACTAGTGTCTTGCGTGCTGATTTTTAAGTGTCCATCATTCGCACAGCCTCAACTGTGAGTCAGTTGGTTCTCCGAACCGGGGTTATCATCGTCACCATCATCTGTGCTATCTTCTCTCATCTCTCCAACTGCTTGCCAGCCAACGAAAACCTCAGGCAAGGGAAAGCTCCACTCTGATTTTCCTTCCATTGCGAATTGAAGATCAGGGGAGATAGAATGGCATACGTTGCTCTGCGTTTAGGTGAATTCTCTACTCTTGATTGTACACGGATTGCCAGCCCACTGGCACAAAACTTTTGACCTGACCAACTAGCTACCTCGCAGTCGAAACTTCTCTCAAGGAGGAACGTATACTTTGGTAAGTTTGTGAATTTTAACAATAGAATATCAGCACAATCGTTTGTTAATTCAATTCTTCTACCATCAAAGGGTATAAAAAGGGCAACATGTAGATAAACTGCAAATGCCAGTTGAGTCAGTAAGTATGCCAACCAATTACTTTGCCCCATCTCCACTTAGTGACACGAGCCATCAATTGCAAGAAAATTTTTATCTGCAAATGTACCTCATCGGTTGTTAGCAATCCATGAAAAACGTGTTTTAATAAGGTAAATGAGCCAGTCTGTCCAGGGAAATTGTGTGAACACTTTCAAGATCTTTCGAGGGTGCTGCATCTGACGAAGACAACTAATTCTGTTCCAGCCACCTGCAACTTATTTGTCATCGTTGATCCGTTATATTCCAAGTCAATCCAAACAAAATCAGATGCTTGTAGATAATTTTACAGGGCCGTACACGAGGACTTTGAAACCGCAGTTTAGGAAAAAACGGAGAGCTCCCTTTTCATTCTTCTGCTAGGTCAAATCGGTCAATGTCTCCTCCAAGTGACTTCGAAACGACCCTTTTTGCCGAACATAAATCGCTGGTACAGGTTGGGCTGGCTGTCGACAGGAATAAAACGAGACTGCTCCCTCGCTTTTTTTCAAAAACAAAATTTCTCGATTATTAATTGGTCACTTCTGTGCGAACGCCCAGAAGACGGGACAGGACAGACAGGACCATGTGGGTGGTGAGTAGGACAGTATACCTGTAATTTTTAGGCACTGTCCTCCCAACTAACTTAAGACGGTCCCACATTGAGGAGTGCTGGCATTCAGCATATGATCTAATCACGCTGGAAGTCGATCCGTGGCTGCACTGAACACGGAAGAGCTGCGTTTCGTGGGTGTATGTGCACATGCGCGCCCACCACTTTCCTTTCCCCACCCCCTCCTACTCCACCGACCTTGTTTCCTTTCGTTTTTGGTCCTCTCTCCTCTGATAGCCCGTCAGCAACTGCGAAAGCGCCGCCAATGCGGAGATCAAAGTAACTGACCGTGTCAACCACACATTACCACATCAGTCCCGCCGACGGGGTCCGCCGAGTGCAGCGTCTGAGGCCGGGGCGGGGGCGGGGGAGGAGACGGGTCGGGCGCACGGGCGCAAACCTGTACAGCTGTTTGGAAGAACATAAAGAGAAGACAGGGACGCGGTGCGCGTGGTTGCAGTCGTAATGCTCTTTCGCAATTGTAACTCTACTGTCGCTGCACGCATACGCCAGACGTAGCTGCAGTAGCCTTCAGTGGGCGAAACGAGCGCCGACAGCGGTGTAGTCGCAATGTAGTTAGCAGTTCTGGCGGCTGTGGCAACTGCAGTGACTATCGATTGCATCACAGCCCTGAGCTGCCAACGGCAGGGGCATTTTCATGCTAGCTGAATGCCACAGTATGCCGCTGCTCGTGGGCAGCCGGAAAGAGACTAGCACCGGAACCCGAGGAAACAGCGAGCATTCGGAATGTACATAGTGAAAAAGCAGGTATGCTGAGGATATTTTACACATTCTTAACTGCAGGCTAAGTGTTTGTCGGAGGTATAAATAGCGAAACATGACGATTTGAAAGGAGTCCGTAAATGACAGATATCTGCGAGCTATGTGCTGGTTGTAAGACAAGGGATGGTGGCAGAAACATTAATACTATATCGTATTGGTGTTTATTCACATGGTTCCCTGTAGTAGACCAGCGGATGAAAAGCACGCTGGCAATCGTTTCCGTTGGATTTTGTTTATGGACCATGGAATTTGTTTCAGTAGATGAATTATTGATCCTGGTTTTGCTACTAGAAGCGAAGGAGCGAGTTGCAGGATGTACTCCTGAAGAGGGAGACACGATCACTGAAACGAAATCTTATTCCAGTGATGGTGTATCCTTTCACGATCCTGGTTTTCTTTGGCTCGAATGGCAGTAATTTTTTCAATATTAACAGGTCATTGTTCAAAGCATTCCTTCGCTCTCAGTTTGAAAAATCCATGCAGGAATCTATGACAAGCTACTTCTGCTTATCAAAGTTCACATTCAGTTTGGTCTATCTTTCATTTAGACTCAATATCATCAACCTTACGCCCTTCATTTGCACAGAAGTTATTAGGTATTGTGAACTTCAAGCCAACATTATCGTGCTATTTATATATTGTCCAGTTTCAGTTAAATCTGTTATATCTCGGTTATTGTCGATGATCAGGTGCCTAGCTTCTTTTAAAAAGATGTTCCACTACATTGGAAAATTTAACGAGCTATTCTCTGGAGGCACAGTGTTGGGTGATGACCTCAGCCTCAACGAGATTATATTTTAAAAAGTAATCGGATGCTCGCAAGGCGGGATAAAGGCCTTCTTGTTGGCACAGAATTGTTTGGCATGAGGCCATAACAGACTTGTTCTTCCTTTCAGTTTAAGTCCGTGGGGAAAAGGCCTTTCACTGTAACAGATTGGAAAGGCTCTCTGAAAAGCATGAAAGGCAGGCAGTTTGCGCGAAAATATTTGGTCAGGATTGCAGTCTGGGTTTAAAGAATGACAATAACTCTGCAAACCGTGTTCTACAAAGAATTTTGTTCTACTTCTGTAGTAAAGTTAATCGTACTGGGAAATATGATGAAAGTTGGTTATACAACATAAACTCGTATTTCTGGGAAGAGCAGTGATTGGTGCATTTCCCTATAAAGAGGTTTTTTAGATAAAATTACTTTCTTCTTTCCTTTTACTTTACATCTTTTAATGAGATATTTTGTTCATCAAAAGGTTAACTGGACGCCATAAGGAGTCATCTAAAATTGATGTGATTTAAGTTATGTTTAATAGAACCATGGCAGGAAAGTGAGACTGATAGTCCCTTTCCGTAAAAGGCTGCAAAATCTGTTTTGTTTTTATGTTTTTGTGAGCAGACGCGTGGTAAAGAACAAACATAAATAAAAGCAAACAATCGTCAGAACTTTCGTAGTGAGCAAGTATGCAAAATGCACAAAGTCTACGTTTTCAGGCCCTCCGAACATCAATGGAAAAATGCCAGGGTCTCTATGACTTGAAAAATACTAGCTCTCAATGTAAATTCACGAAGGAAGTTATTTATAAGATAGTTCACAATTAATTTACTAAGATATTAATACAGTTTAACTGGCCATAGACACGTCTTTACATAGGATGTTAGTGTTGTAAAGAAAAGTAAGACTAATTATGCCTTTAAGCAACGCCACCTGCCAATCCAAGCAAGCTGTCCTCTCATGTTCGACATCTACAAGTACAAAATGCAACCCAACTTGGATTAAACATACAATTTATGCAATCAGATTAGCTGTTGGGTGCGTTAAAAGCGTTAAATGTCTCAAAATTCACAATATTGATACTGGAAGTACGGCATAATTCCACTTCAATCGGCACTCTTGATATAACTTCCGTCACTCATCACAGCCGGAAACTTGGGATTATCTACAGAACAAAGGGCAGATTTTTAAAAATTGTTTACTTCTTTAAGTTGCCATCCAAAAGATCAATGTGCCTCTTGCTATCAAACATATGGCATCGTCAGGAGTCGAGCAGGGTGTTTTCAGCAACTATCAGCAGTGTTTCACTGTCGGAACACGACACATCCATTCACCGATTGTAAAGTTATTTTGTATTTGACTAGGGGGACATTTAAGCGCATATAATAGCCAGACATAAAATCACCTTACACGTTAAGAAAGGCAATAAATGCGCAAAAGTTGTTTGTGGAGCCTAAATTTCCCGACGAAAACACTTCCAAATAAAATTTAACGTGAAATCGGAGATATGACGAGGCAATAGTAGTAGTCAATCGAGGACAGGACAGGTTGCTCCAAATTATCTTCTATTTACGCAAAACTGTCAGTGTCCTTATACTTGAGCCCTTCGCATACATGAATTTTCCTAAAGTATGAGCAATAACCATTTGAAAGTTTGAAGCCATTTTAAAATTTTCTTTCTAAGGTCTAAGTTCCACACAGGTTAAACTGACTATCGCGCATTGTCCGACAAAGAAAAAAGTTCAGCCTGTGGACAATTCAGGTTCCCGTCCTATCGGAACTATGTGATTATAATAAGTCAGCACTGTTTGTTGTTTCTCAGGAAATGGCAGAACTGCGGATATTTCCACAGGCTTCCCGACCGCAAATTTCTAGATGTTCAAGTTGGACGGAGTTGAAGATAAGTTCTTGCGGGAAATTGTAATTTCCCACTGTTTATCGACACTATAAAATACAAAATAATTACTGACTAATCACAGGCTGCTTATCTAACCACATTGTTAGCATATTGGCATACTGCATATGGGTGCATTACAAAGAAACTCTGTGCAAATTTGCTTGAACTATCGAAACTTAAAAACCCCGCCCTATGAGCACTACGCTACAGATTATGTTTGTTATTTGTTTCCAAAAAAACCAGTTCATCACTTTTTTATCGTAGGCGACGATTTATAAGAGTTCCTTTTGTTAATATTTTTTAACAATGACTCCGATATATTCCTTTAGCCTGTGTTGAGAATTTAAATTTTTTTATTTTTATTAAATGAAAAATGAGGGATTATATTTCCGATTATCGTGACTACGCAAGGCGTGGTGTTTTAGGTTGTGAGAAGCAAATATGAAGATGAACTGTAGAAACCTTCGTAAGTACTGTAACAGATTACCTCGCTTAATTTTTCAACTCTTTAGTTCTATTTCAACCTTAAAGTACGCAACAGAATTTGCTGCTTGATTCGCATTACTTCATGAATCTGAACGCTGGTCCTCATAAGTTATGACCACCGAAATATGATGACCATTTTTTCCCAGTCCTGCCGCACACTCATGCATCGTATAGGCTCAACATGTTCACACACACATGACAGTTTAACCATCGTAGTCTGACTATGTCCACCGTATCCTCTACACCATGGTAGTGCAAGAACGGTGATTTGCGCGTGGATTAGTTTTAAGTGATAGTAGCCTTGCGCTGCAGCTACCGCACACTTTCCTCCTCCGCCACCTGGACCCGGTGTCATGACAGAGTCAAGAAGACCGGAGATGGGAGAGGGTCAGATGACTCTCAGTCCGTCAGTCAGCCACTCCACACAAAACCCACATTGGGCTGACCCATGCGCTCCGAGTGTTCCCGTCAGTTGGCAACCTTCCAAGTCTCGACTTTTAGCGTACCGTGATAGTTTCAAGCGCGTCAGATTGTTTATAGTGAGGAAAATACGCTGAGCTCTCGACCTCACTCTCTCCCCCTCTCCCACAATCAGATCACAATCCGAGCCGGTCAGTTGCCTGATGTGGAAGTGGGCGCAGCTGCTGGTGACCTCGGCTACGCGTACTATATGCTCGACCAAACCCCCAAATACAAGCACCAGGATTTCACACAACGGGGGGTTGAACGGCCCACATCGCACATGGAGGTCACGTTAAGAAGGAGCCATCGCAGCCAATCAGCCACTTCACACAACACACATTGGACTGATTGGAATTGTCAATTGACAACATTCCAACCCATGGCGCTGATCGCCCCGTGATATTCTCGAGCTCAGATCACACATGCAACAGGGAGCCACACGGAGAAAGAGCCGAGGATTATTCTTGTCTCTCAATCAGCTATGCAGAGTGAGAGCATGTTTTTTGTGGTGTTGTGTGTGAGCATGTGAGGTGCAGAGGTTGATGAGGAGAGAAATAGTGTTGTGGTATATCAGGTGGTGTTCTACCGAAGGTTTTCATGGAGATACATGTGACTTACTTGACCCATGCGGTGTCTGAATATGCGTGGGCAGTGTGGACAGTTGATTCGGGTGCGGTGGGTGTATGTTGGTGCTCCTGGCACTGGTTCGCCGGTCTCTGTGCGATGGATTCGCAAGTGACTGACCAGGCCGATGCGTGATGTGCACGTGCGGTGACAATGAGAATAAGATAGTTTGGGTGGTCTGAGGGGCTCTGCTGCTGGTACTGGTTGTCGCGCTCATGGGAGGATTATGGGAAGACTTCATGGGTGCGCAAGATGTGTTTGCATCGTGGTGGATTTCGCTTTCATGAATGCGCATGTGAACGAGCAGGCCCATGTTGTGAGTGAATGCGCAGGAGCAGTGAGGGCATTTAAGGCGGCGGTCTCTGCTGTGTTTTGGTGCTCCAAGCACTAGTTCGCCAGTCTCTGTGCGATCGATTCGCACGTGCCCAACCAGGTCGATGCATGAGGTGCATGTGTGATCGCAAGGAGGACAGATTAGTACCGAGTCCCCATCGCTGGTATGAGGGCTGTGGTGGCGAGAGTGGAGATAGCAGGTGGCAGGTAGTCGGAGGTGGCTACTGAGGTGGTGGGAGTGGGGCAGGGGGTGTTCTTTGCCATGTTCGTCGCAAGAAGTGGGGTGGGAGGAAGTTATTGGTGAGTGTAGATGGCGGGGCATCGATAAAGGGGTTATCAATGGTTGGGGTGGTCATCGTCATGGGGTCTGAGGCACGTGTCGCAGAAGCTGATTCTATGGGATTGTTGTTGCATTGAGTTCGAAGAGGTCCGACCGGGCCGATTCGCGCGTGGAATGTGCGTTGACAGCGTGGGCGCTTTGGCAGGGCTTGGGAATTGGCGGTGTTGATCCGCGGTACTTGTGACTTGCGAACTGCCCTCTTGGCCTTAGCAGCAGCGATCCAATTGGCCTCATATATTGCTGCATCAGTCTTCAGGTCGGTCCATCCTGTTTGAGGTCCTCCTAGGTCACCGGGTTGATTTGCAGTTGCTTGACAGATTTCTTCCAAGTGTCCTTGTTGCGTCGTTTTTGACCTCCCTATCGGCGAGCACCCGTAGTGACATCTCCATATAATATTTGTTTAGGACGTCGCTCGTTGTCCATTCTCACCAGGGGCCCACTACATCGCATTTGCACTTGCCTCAGCATGGCGTGAATACTGAAGATTCCGGTCTGCTCCAGGACTTCCGTGTCCGGGATCCTGTCTTGCCATCTCATCTTCAGTATTCTGTGGAGGCAGCTGAGATTGAAATGATTAAGCTTCCTGGCTTAGCTCGAGTAGACGGTCCAAGTCTCCGCTCCGTAAAGGAGTGTCATCAAGACGACGGCCTTGTACATCTTCAGTTTGGTGTTTAGGTGAATACCGTGGCGATTCCACACGGAGGCCTACAACCGGCCGAAGGACTGACTGGCTTTGGAGATCTGTTGAACAACCTCCTCGTCGATTCTCGTGTTGCGTGACAGCGTGCTTCCCAGATAAGCAAAGGTTTCCACATTGTTGAGTTGAGCGCCGTTGACATTGATTGGGGGAGCATAGTATTCCGCGCTGTGTGGTGGCTGGTGCATGACTACCGTTTTGGTTGTATTGATTGTTAATCCAAAATTGGCACAGCGTGCAACGAAACGGTCCATGCTCCTTCACACGTCCTCCTCCGTCCCAGTGTTAAGGGCGCCGTCGTCCGCGAAGATCAAGTCATGGACTGTGGTCGTAGACACACGCGGTGGGGCCTGCATGCACCGACTGTTGAGGTGCCCGTCCGTTCTGTAGGCGATGCGGATCCCAGAATGCTTATCACGGTAGGCGTCTATCGGCATAGCAGAGGACACGAAAGTGAAGAGGCTGGGGGCCAATACGCAGCCCTGCTTCACTCCGTTGGTCACTGCGAATGCTTCAGATACCGTCCCGTTGTCAGTGGCACGCACCGTTATCCCGTTATGAAGCTGACGCACCATGTGTGTGAACCGCTCATGACAGCCGAGTTTATGCATGATATTCCTCAGTCCGTCACGATTCACCATATCAAAGGCCTTCATCAGATCCACGAAAATATCGTAGAGGTAGGTTCGCATCTCCTAGAACTTCTTTTGTAGATGGCGGGTGGCGGAGATCATCTCGGTTGTTCCGCCGTGTCGTCATAATCCACATTGGTTTTCCGGGAGCAGTCCTTGCTCTAGGTGACCGTTCAGCTGATTGAGAAGGATATATGCAAAGATCTTCCCGGTGATGCTGAGCAACGAGAGGCCTCTGTTATCACTGAATTGGCAGTTCCCTTCCACTTGTAGAGATGGACAATAGTCGCATCTTTGAAATCCTGATGAACTTGTCCTTGGTGCCACATCTCCTGGAATAGCGTCCTGATTTCCACCGTCAGCCGAGTCCCGCCATGCTTGTAGACCTCCGGTGAGATTGCGTAGAATTCCGGCGCTTCCTCACTGGAAATCTGTTGCACGGAAGGCGGAAGAGCCAGGTCATTGTTCGTGTCCAGTTGAGGGAGCCGGGCAATGGCAGCATCGGAGATGACTGATGAGCAATTAAGAACACATCTGAAGTGCTTGGCCCAGCGCTTCAGAATTTGGGATTTCTCCGTCAGAAGTGCTGTGCCATTAGAGCTGACCAGCGGTGCGGTTCCCTTGAGGCAGGGGGCCATAAATGGCCTTGATGGCTTTTAAGAAGTTGTTCATTTAATTGCGGTCCGCAGACCCTTGAATTTCCTTAGCCTTGCTGCTCCAGAAGAAGGTGTAGCCGGCAACCACCTTCTCCAGCTCACCCTGTTCAGAGAATCTGGTCTCGCTGAGAGCAGCAATGTCGAAATTGTGGTGGGCCAGTTACCGAGCGACTAGCGCCGTCCTCCATTCTGGTCGATTGCTCCTTCGATTGTCTACAAGGGAACGAACATTCCAGGCTGCTAGGGTTAGTGGACTCAGCCGAGCAGCCCGGAGAGTATGGCGTATGAGATTTACGACCGCGTATTTTGTGATCTACTAGCCGCGACTGGCTGCAGAAGACGTGATACCCAGCATTTGTTTAGGGCACATTTTCTAACCGCTTCCTCCGCGAGGAGGCAAGCAGTTCTGTCCCTAAATAGAGTTGCTAGGACGTCTTAGATGGCTGCCGAACTCCAATATTGGGCACGGTTTTGTTTTAGTGGGAGAGTGACCCAAGTTATCCTGGGCCGCCGGCGGGGTTGCTGTCACGCCCACCATAGGAGTTTTGAGATGGAAGGGAGGTGGTGGGAAGTTCGGGAGTCAGACATAACGGATGTGGAGGCATACAAAACCCTAGAGACACACACACACAACACACAACCACTAATACATCCGCAAGTCTCCTAGAGCAAGCATGTGCAGATATTTTCTATCGTCAGTCGTGACGGGTGAAATACTATCTTTTTCTGCGTCGGACGCGTTTGATGGAGGCACTACAGGACTTCCTCTCCTGTTCCCTCTCCCAGCCATTTTTTCCGATTTACTCCTCTCCAGTTGACTCACCAGAACATGATGTGAGACGGAACTCGAATGGGGTCGAACCTTTGCAGATACAACATTCTTTTTACTCATAATCTATCGCACTTTCAATCTCTCACGAGTAGCAAAAGCTTGGGACAGTGAGCACGGTGGATTAACGGAAAATTTTGGCAGGAGAAGGGTCGAACTGCAAGGCCTTGATTATGTAGACACGATGGCCCTCTCACTTCTGTGAGGGCCACTTTTAAGATGGGTTCACGTGCGTGCAGGGACAGGTGCGGGTGAATATCCGCAACCCCCCCCCCCCCCCCAACGGACTGTACATCCAATCAAAATAGAGGTCATAGCAGCGCGTTTTGCTGGCTGCGCACACTGCGCAGGTACTTACGCGCAGCCATCGTACACCGTCGAGGGAGGTTTTCATACCACATCAGCCAGTCTAGTCTTCATCATGGACGAGGAAATAATGAGGTCGCTAGTGAAAGCTCATTCTGGAGGTAAAGTGGCGTACGCCTCCCCCTGGTAAATCTGGCACGTTGTAGCGCTATCAGTCGTGACGTGTATGGTTGTCAATTGACACTGTAATTCGAGCCTACTCAGGTATGCGGTGGTCAGGTCCCAGTGGCTCATGCTTACCTCGGCTCTTATGACAGTCCGTGAGTTCTGCGGCACGCCGCTGTATGAAGCCCGTTAGCTCAGAATTAGGGACCAGATCGTGCGATCCGAGCAGACTGCTCGTTTAGTACTAACCGGCTCTGCCTCTCCGTTCACCCCGACTCGACTTAACTTTGTCTTGTCATTGGGAGACACAGGGTGTGAGGTAAGCGCAGTGCAGTACTGTGCCACTACGATCAGATTAATTCGCCTATCCTGATTGGACACACTTCTTACGGCAGTGGTGGACGCCGTCATTCGCCACGACTGAACTATCGTCCACGTGACATTCCAAGAGGTTGGTCGCGTCTCTTCATTCACCGCTCTCGCATACATCTTCCGTTCTTTCGATTTTATCTGGCTGTGGAAAGATAATTGAAGTGGGGAGAAAGAGCATGGCAGTCCAACGACCTTTACCAACTATTCTCACCGTGTGCCACACAGCAGGGTGCACACAGGGTGGTTGACTTGCACGTGAATTAGTTTACATGGATAGTAAACTTGCGCAGTCACTTTGCCTACTCTTCCATTTTCTCTGCCTCAGTCGTTGTCAAAACAGACTCAAAAAGAACAGTCGCCGAATCGGGCACAGGAATTGACACGGTTAAACAGCCTGTCTGTGTTTACCACACGCACTCATCTGGTCCACGCACCTAAAGGACCAGGATTTAATACAAATAACTAGGCGACGACTCAGCTCCCAAATGAGTGTGAAATGTCACCTTAAGAAACAGCCATTTCAGGCCGACTGTCCGAGCTGAGAGGAGAAGCAAGTTATACCATCAGTTGTGTACCTTCCAAACCACGGTTTTTTGCACGCCCTGATAAATTCAAGCTCGTCAGATTGTTTGTAGTGAGGAAGATGCGCTGAGTGCCGTGGAGACGCAGTGCCAGAATAGACCTCACACTCTCGTTCCTCTCCGAGACCTAACTTCACTGCCGGAGCCAGTCAGCCATCTGACTGGAGATTCGAGGGACAGCATAATGGAACTCTGAAATGTTGCCTTACATGGCCAGTAATGTGCTTTCAGCAGAGAACGATTGTGCTCGCCGCCTGTTACAAATGCACAATCAGCCTTTTACCAGTCAGTCCCTGGGAGTAACTTACTCACATGCGGTTGGCAACATGGTTCTAATAATTATTCTTTCTTAATCGGTTAATGCTAGGCAACCTTTCATACACTTTCCAAACATTTTTTAGCTAGCCTTAATATTAGCCATTTTAGAAGAACTAATTTTGCGCATAATTTCCCCAAGACTTCTGCCTGAAAAATAAAGGTATGCTGAAAAAGCGTACAGAAACATGAATTGCTATGTTCTGTCGTTCATTTTTTGTTCGTAAGTCCAAGACTAGAATACATCGCTACAAAGTTGCTGACAAAATGCTAACATGAACTTTGGGCACCCGACCATATCGGCAGAGAAGAAAATTGTCCCGGTTTACCCGTCCGGATGTCTCAGCGTATAAGAAAACAACTTATGAGTCCTCGTTTTAAATTTGCCTTGTGTTGGAATTTTCCGAGAGTTGGCCTACGTGTGCAACGCTGAGTGAAAGTGGAAATAATTTTCTCAGCATGCCCAGTGAATTCTATAGGGGGAATTTTATTGAACTTGCCTAGAAAAATGACTTTTGAGGAGACGCTCTAAGGGTGTAGAGACCTGTGGTTTCACGGGACGCATATGCAGGAGCAATAACATCAGACAGACTAAGAATGCATTGGAAAGGCTTTTTAACGCTCAATACTCGCATTAACCGTGACTGAAATCTTAACTAACCATAACCGTACAAAAATTCCATTCAAGGCCGTGTTCTTACACAAATAATCTGCCCTCCCTCGGCGTTGGTTTCACCTGTATCGATAAAATTTCACTTAAAATAACTAATTCCCTTGTCTACTCAAAACGTTTCTGTGCCTATCAAGGTTGCCTGTTGTCTGATAACCTTGAGTTCGCGGTGGCTGAGCAATGGAACATAGAGAAAGTCTGTTCCTTAACCAAGCTGGTTTTAATTGTGATCTCCAAAACTACCCTCTGACCTGCAATAACGACGGTAGTCTATCATCTAGACGGAGAAAACTGTAGTAACGCTTTTGGAGGATTCTTTGGGAGAGGATGGGTGTTATTATCTGCGTAAATTTTAGGAACTGCCGGCAGCACCCGCTGGGTCCATGCGTAGAATGCGGCTGCTTTTGAAAGTTTTCTTATTCAACTCTTCTATAATACCATGCTTGGATGACTGGCTACTTCAAAATTTGCAAGCTTCCGAATTTCGAGAGCTTGCAATACACACACCTTATGGGTCTTCCGCAGGGTCCTAGGTATTTTGAAAGGCTATTGCTTCATCTGGCACCCTTTGGTAGTTTTTTTATACTTTCAACGACTAACTAGGACTTAAATCAAATTTCTAGCAATCGTTATTTTCAATCGCTTGAGAATGTAGCTCACTTCATGTAGCTAGATGAACCTGCGAACAATCTACCTGAATCCTAGTTTCATAGTTTTAGGTACTTTGCCAAGAGATAGTGATATACCTTTGGAAGCAACACTAAAGTGGACGCAGAAACATAGAAATGTAAATTTACTATTTGTGACCATTTAAAGGGCAAGGCGTATTTTCAGAAGCTTCCTCGAACGCAAAATTGTGCTTAAACTATTGATCTTAAACAAAACTAGGAACACCTGATCTTGTAAGTCAAAATCATAATTCATATTTTTGTACCAAGGTACAAGGAACTTGAAACTAATTTACGATGTTGCATAAAGAAAGGAATATTTTTTGGCAAAGACAACCTATCAATTTTCCTCATCGCTGATCCCAAAAAGGCTGTTATCGGAAGTGCCATTTTTTGCACTTTCCGCCGTCTCTCCGTCACTGTTCGGTCGAGACCGTAGTAATAAAAATATTCTGCTGTGGGCTTAAACCTCAGACAATTTTAGTGTGCACAACCAACTGAATCCCTGCTCAAACTCCAAATCTAAGATAGTTGAATGTTCTTCTTTTAAAAATCGGAAAGGATGCAACGAACCGAGCTTTCCTATATAGCGTAGGCGTCCTGCAATGAAGCCAGAGTGTCAAACTTTTGTCTGCTCGCGAGCGGCAGAAAATTAGAACGGGTAACTTCATAGAAATAATAGCATGCAGTTGTAGAGTCAACCGCATACTTGCGTGAGCAATGGCACTTGGGAGAACCTCAAAAGGGAAGCCGCACATAAAATAACTTTCAGATATGCATATAACCACGGAGTATTTTATTCCAACCCTTTGCGAATTTTTTAATCTGATAAAATCCCAATTGCGATAGTTAGTTCCCTCCTTCTCCCTCATATTGAAACCATTTTTAACTAAAATTCGTAAACTCGTTTCCTGCATTTGTCATTTAGGTCTCTATTACAAACCTCAATTCCCTAATCTGGATATTCATAAAGGTCTGCATTTCACCCTGATTCTCTATTGTTCTCCGTTAATTTATTTCTGATTTGCTTAAAATGATATGCTCATTTTAAAACGTGTATTCCGAATGCTCTCTTCTGCTGCTGGCGCTTTTCCTGTGTTATCTTAATATAATGAGATTTCATAACAATCAGGCATGTGGCTTATCAAATTATAGAGGACGTTGGCCATTCTTTTAACCCTGAAGTAATTGCTGTGAAGTCTTTCCGCCTTAATATACCGTGGCTTCAGGCATACCTTATGTCGTACACTGGCATATCAGCGTTCTATATTACCATCTCTGACACGATAACTTAAATGTAAAGAGGACCATGCAGAACAAATTTGGCTCCAACAGTCCCGTATTAGTCGTAAAGTTTCGTGTAGACTTATTGATTACCCAACCACTCATTTATACTTATTCGGTTCACAGTGAATATAGAACGGTTTTGGAACAAATGTTGGAATGATAATTTCAAAATAAAGGGTATTTCTCTAATTATGTGGGAGTACTTCATCTTCCGCTAGCAGCTATGGAACGTAATAGGAACTATATGCAGTGAACAGAATAATAACCGATGAGGAAGTAAAGGAAATGGCAAAACCACTAGATGGAGCGCTGTATCTGCAAAACAATAAATACCACACAAGTTTCAATGCTCATCAGGTTATACAAGGTGACCCAGATGAACCCGAACCCTAATTATTGTTAAAAGTTAGAAATAAATGGAAGAAAATTTGATCACATAACGTTACAAAAAGAATTCGAACTGTGACCCTTTTATTTGAAGTGCAGTCGCAACATCTCTCAATGGTTAAATCAGTTAGATAATAAAGTGTTTTCCATTTATTTGTAACTTTTACTAATACTTAGGGTTCAGTTACGTCTGGGCCATCTTTTATGCGCAATAAACACAGCGGAGAATGTATGTTATACGTTGTTCATAGATGAAGCGTTAGCCTGGTTTCCGTCTTAACATAAGTATTCGCATAATTGCATCCTTTTAAAGTTCCTCAGCAGGTAATTTTATACTTAGAGTAACTCGGTCAGAATTAAACTTTAAAGGTGCAGACCACACGTTAGAATGGATATTTGGGATGACGTTCTGTGAATAGTTCTGCCAGTATGGTGTATCGAGTAACATCTATATTCCAACAATGGTATTTGCAAAAGGAATCGCCGTTCATACGCACTTATCAAAATCCTTTCAAAGAAATGAAGCAAAATTTACCGTACAAAGATACCACTGACAAAATCATCATTTGTGTTAAAGGGCACTAAATTATGGTTGTTAGTGTACATGTGTGCTGGCCATAGTTGAACGCTTTTCAAGCATTTTCCCTCTCTTGTCGTTTAAGGATTTTTCTCATTTAACACAAATAAAAGTGGGTCTCGATATAAGAAGACGTTTTCCTTTCAGGCAAACTAAGAATCATGCAACATGCCACATAAAAAGTCCTTAATTATTACTCCTTTATGTGGAGATTATGGTCATTTAAAACCATAAAACTCGTATTCGAATGAGGTGATTAATAAAAATAAGTCATTTGGGTTTCCCTTGGAAGGAGCTTAGTGGAAGCCTTTTTGAAAGTAGATTGAATTGTGTGCTGACAATTAGAATCGACTGTCCAAAGGCAGCAAAGTATTTGATATTTAAAAAATTTAAAATACGTGGTTGTAAAAAAAACCGTGAGTTTTGAAGATGTTTTTGCAATCATTTGTCCCAAATTAACAAGTTCTAGCTTCGAATAAAAAGTGTAGCTTTTTGCTAAAATATCGTGGAAAATGATAAATTACACAACTTTGATGTTGTTAGATAATTTTTTAAAATTCAACGTAACGGCTTTATTCCGGCTAGGTGTCTGTCTGTTTCTTCATGTATTTGCTTCCTCAGTGGATATACTAGCTAAATTAATCGGTTCCTGTAAAGTATGCTTGCGTACTGTTGAATTCAATGGAACAGGTTATTAAAATATTTCCTCAAGAGACATCAGCTCATTTTCTACGGCTACAACGCTTAGAGTATTTTTTCGATTCTTCACCCAGAATAATTTTGCAAATGCACAGACACTGACGCCTTTGAGAATTTTTCCCTGCTTCCTTGGCCACTACCTGAATGAAAAATAACGAACCAGTACAAGCGTATACAGTTTCAGAACCGATTGCAGCTCTGCGAACAAAAAGTACTTGGTTTTAAATTCCAATACGTAATAACACAGGCTCCATTATATTCCACAGGCCATTTAGGCCGAGCTAAACTGTCTACAAAAAAGCAATTATCGAGAGCAAATTTTCAATCAAGATGTTATTTCGAGTAACGTTCGATTCGCAGTAAGAAATTTTGTTCTGGTCTTAAAAGTCTCAAGCAAAATAGTTGCAGTTGTCTGTGCACAGGAAAATGCCCATGATCATAAGGATTGGTATTCACATACACCTGTGGGTAAGTAGAAGCAAAGGTTGAAGGAGCATAGAAAGGCCAACGTGCCGGTGTAGTAGGGAGGGGGGGAGAGAGAGAGAGAGCAACAGTGACCCTCGCGTCCGGGTCGTGCACGTCTGAATCAATTTTTGGCTAGTCCAATCAGAAGTTCTGAGTAAGCAGGGAAGAGAAGGGGATAGGAGTAGGAAGAGGAAATAAGCGAGGAGGAAGAAAAAGTTGTCGCTTAACTTCCGCCCAAAGGCGTGGCTCTAGCCAGTAGGCGGTGGAATCAACTACCCGTGTTGGTGCTTGCGTATGCTTGCATGCCAAAGGACACTAGCTTCCGCATTAAATACAGGAAGGTTGCCTATGCTTCACTCAACCGGCTACTCGGTTGCACCGAACTCATGACTTTGACCGTTGTTAATATCTGCCGTCCGAACTTTGCACGCAAAAGCCAAGTGACTATGCGCTTGTCCTAGTTGTTTATGGAGCTCTCTCATTCGTATCTCATGATGGGGAAAATTAGTTTTTGTCATGTTTAAGTGCAAATGAGAAGTTCTGTCGCTGATTAATTCAGCTTGGGTAACGCATTTACAATGATTGAGTTCAAGAAGTGTACAGCAGTCTCAGGTGAACGTTGTGCATGCGAGCATGTTTGTGCTTTTAGAGAAGTAGTACATGCAAAAGTAAACGTAAAAAGGGAAATAACTACTATGAAGGGTAAATTACCTGCCTGCCTTATTATCCTTTGTAGGAAACTTTGGCTATTTGGAAGATCTGATTTGCTGTATTTCAGGGTTTCTTTCTAGTCCATGCAATTCTGGTCAAATTTTCGGCTCTTTCTGGATCTTTGCTTTCCTGTATCTCCACAACTGCAGTTTTTCTACAGATACTTCAAAACGTTTCGTGGACAAATCCTGCCTCTAAAGGTTTTCTTAATGACTTAAACATTTTAACTACAGCAGCTGGAGTGGCAATGCTTCCATCTAACAGTTTACTCTACCTATAATTTTTTCCAAGTTCAAAAAATGTACACATTTTATGAACGAGCCCACCAAAATATCACCTCAGATTACCGTGCAGGGATATGAGTACAACTTTAAAAGGCAAATACTAGGTCGCATGTATTCAGGAGTGAGTTAGTTTCCAACAGCATCGATGAGTCACTTGTATAGTTGTCTTAATACGTTTCTCTGTTAAAGCACCTTGCCAACTTGAAAACCGAATATATTTAGTATTCTTTTAAAACTCCGGCTGACACTTTTCAGAGAGGATGCTTCCTGCCTAGTCAGTGGCAACTATCAAAATAATCTTTCTTCGCGGCAATTTTAGAAATCGCGAGAGGTTATGGTTTAATTTACAGGGCACTTTAAGGTCACTTAGCATGTTAGAAGTGAGGCAAGGTAGTGCTGAATATTAAACTGAAGTACCTATTAAGTTGTGAATTTTGGTCCCATCTACGCAACTATTATTAGCTGAATATTTCCATGAAAAATCACGAAGATGCTCACTTTAAAAGGCAGGGTGTATTTGATTCTATGAAAGTAAATCTCCATGTTCCACAGAAAACGAACTCGAGTAAATACAGGTATCCCTAATTGACTGAAACGAAAGGCTGTCTTTTTTTATATTTCAACTGATTCTCCCACGATCATAAAGCAATTGAAATATATAAAAATTAATGGCACTGGAAAGCTCAAAATGTTTTCCCTGGTGATCGTTGCATACTTTTATTTTAGCTTCGAGTTAAAATAAAGATGTTTTCTTTACAGGTCTAAATGGCCACAATTGGAATCACTTGACTGGTAAAATATTAGAACCCAAAACTCGATATAGCACTTTTCAGTAAGTCTCTTTCCTAATTTGGACCATTCTTTGTTCAAATTTAGCATATACTCCAGGTATCAAAATTTCTACAATATAGTATCTCTTCATGATCAATATACTTGGGACATAATTCTGCGCAAAAGTTAAACAATGTATTCTTTCCGACTACAAAATTTCAAGATTCTAAGTGTGAAGGTAGATTTCTTCGGAAGTACCTGTCACTTAATTTGATTTGATAGTAAGTTTACCTGCGTATAGGAGATCACCAACTTTGGCCTTGTTATGAACGTGCATATTCATGTTCAGTGTCAGAGGATCCGAACATCAACTATCTTCCACAACCCTAAGTATGCTAATTTTGAGCCTAAATCTTATATTTCTATCACCTACTTCCATGGCGTTTGAATCGTAACTATAACTCTTATCTGAGACAAAAAAAGCATTTTAAGTTGTTTTCGTTAGTTAATTGCAGCAATTTTTCATGGTTTGCTTATCAGCACTGCAACTGACTACAGTAAAGATAGCATTTTCTTCATTTTCTGCTTGTAAATAAGGAAGCAAAATTTCCTGCATTTCGTCCTGGGAACTAATCGGGCTGGATTTATATGATAATATTCACTCAAACATTTGGATATTGCCAGTTCAAGCGTATGTATGAAAACCAAACAGGCGTGGCCATGACATTTGTGCTTTGATTTGCAAGCGGGAACTTTAACGGGTGAAATGCAAACGCGCGTCAAATTTATAAAGTTGACTTTTATTTAACAAAGCAAAATATTTATGTGATACATATAACTAAACAGGAGCAGTGCCATTCTGCATACATTGTAGTTTACATTTTTAATTTTTTCACGCGTGAAAACCTTAGTGCAGGTGGTCTTGCACTTAATTTTAGTAAGAGTATCTAATGGCGTGCTTTAATCGTAATTCAAATCTTAAGCCTAACACAAAAACTTTAACTTAATCCTGACCCTACTCTTGGGTATTTGTGCAAGGCTAATTCTCGTGTCTCACCTTGCACGTTGGATACAATCGGTCGTGATCCTTATCTAACGACTATTGTGTAAGAGGTCTTTTATCACTGTTCTTATGGTCTTTCCTTACTAAAGAACACAACTCCATAATGTCACTCACATTTCAATTGAAACGATTGGTTGGAAATATCCAAACTGATATGAACAACAACTCCGAATAAAAGATTACAAACATATCGCACTAATCTAAGTGAAAAATCATTTATGGTTTAATACGAGGCAAACTGAATATATGCAACTTAAAGAGGCTTTTTAGGTTTCCAAATGAGGAACTATTAAAGAACACAAGTTATGTTTAGCGCCAAAAGTTTCAATAGGTATCACTAATAGAAATAAAAAATTTATTCTATCCGGTTTCGCAGTCAAACCTCATTTCATTTACACAAATAAATCGCTGTCCACTTATTTATTGCTTCATAATATTACAGCCGATTTTAACTTTTGAGTTAAAAAAAGGACATTCTAGAACTTGGAACTTATACTTAATTGAAATATTTCGTTCAACATATCATTCACCGAAGGTTATTGTTTCATTGAGTACTCAGACAAAATTCTCAAAATGCTGCTGTCTAGATTATGAGCGGTAATTCTTCGGAATAGGCCAAGTAAACGTATAAAATATAACAAAAGCTCACGCAAAAAGAGGTCTAAGATATTTTTCTTCGGTTATGGCCAAAAACTTATAGAAGTTGAAGAGTGAACAGTTGGCTAATTTGCCACTTGCTTAAGAATCATTTTTACCATATCTTAAAAAAGAACATATAGTGATTCTATCAGTATATAATGTTAAACTGTACTGCAATCAATTTAGTTAGCAGTTTATAAGGTCTAAAGCAGATTTTAGTAAGAGCAGTTGATGGCATCACAGTATTTAATAATTTGCCAGGTACTGTTCATAATTTTCAGAGCCTTGTTAATAACACATGCTATTTCTACAGCCTTCTGCTGCATCAGACCGACGAACTAAATTTTAGCCAAGACTTACAAATGAGTAACCTCCCGTACTTGATTTGCGTATATCCCTTAGTTCCTAAGGCCCATGGTGTTGTGATGACCGATTATGACTGTCAAACGGCTGTCTGCGTCCGGTGGGTTGCCCGTTCACTTTGCTATTTATGTAACCAATGAAATGCTTGAGGCATATGGGCCCGAACTCCACTGCTGTAAACATTGGAACAATTAGCTTATGAAGAATTCATTCAGTTTCTCGGAAAAAACTGATCCAATGAACCAGGTCATAAAGGTATTATTAAAGTTATCTTAATTCACTGACTGGTTGTCTAACGTCTAAAATCACTACGCATAAAAACTCAGACATAAGTGGCAAAATTGTTAATTAGTGCCCTACAAATTAATCCCAGGAATGCACATAACGTCATTGTGAGCCAAAAATGATAGAATATGAAATGCGATGTTGTCAGATGCATTTCTAAACATTTTGCATGCCGCAAAAACAATGTGTAGCCAAATTTTCTCAAGAGGAAACGGTCATAAACTAGGAAATTTTTATTTTCCCTTATCAAACAATATTAATGAACAGTTACGTTAGGGGATATTTCAACTACATAACATTTGACTAAGCACCAAGGATATTTCTCTTCTTCTCCGTTTGACATCGCTGCAGATCTGTCGCCTTATTTAATATCAAAAGGCTGGCTAACAGAGCAACTGAATCAATATTTTGTAAATGTTTACGTCTCATGTTCAATACGCTATTCGATTTTTATAAAAATACACTTCATTCAGATAATCGAAATTACACAAAGATACTCTAGATCAAGGGGCACTAAATATTTTAGTTAGTTATAATTTTTTTGAAGCATTAAGTCTCAATTTATTTTCTATTCTTTATTCGCAAAGCATAGCTAACCATATTACTTTGAAAAAAATCGAAGTACGTAAACCATCTTAGATATTTGCGATAGATGTATTTATTCTGTATGCAGCTTTCGGTGAAATGAGATTGGCTGATTGCAGATCTATAGACTGAAACTACGGACTGCCAATAGCTTTAAAAGTTGGAACTCACTAAGGGATCAGAATCACTTTAAGAAGAAATTATGTGAAGTTTGGGGAGACGGATCTTTTGTGAGTAAGTCTAAATTTTGAATACATTGTGAAATGCTGAAAGGAACAGCGTTATCACTTATCACTGAAAAATAAATTTGAGTAAGCTACTATTATGATATCAATTTGGCTATAGAAAAACAATAAACTATTCGTATGCAATGCCTGTACTTTTCGTTTTTTACGTGTAGGTGCCTATTGAACAATGTATGGAACGGAAAATGCTTTTTGGTACTTTAAACCCTGGATACCATTTCAAAAAAGCCTGATTACCACTGCACTTCATGATGTGAACCCGGCCTTTAGACACTCGTTCTGATCATTAAAAATTTAAAGCAGAAAAAGACAACTATTAAATACGCTAACTCAGAAGATGCAGACAATTAATTTGATTTAAACTAAATTGTTGCCTTACAAAAGTGCAAACGAACGAAAAAGTCTATCTCTATGAGGCAAGTAGCATTCCCTAAGCACGTGCAGAATAATCAGTAACGGCATGGAAATATCTTAAATAAACATGTGCAGCTGCACTCAACTGATTTACTCGAAAATGAAGATTCGGGTTAACAAAAAGCTCAAAATAATTAAGCAATAAATTTAAAATTCCTTTACTTTAAAATAAATAAAAAAATAAGAAATTGAACCTAAAAATATACTTACATAGCTCGTCACTTTATTTAAACTCCCGCTTATTTTATAGACTAACGAGAAATTCATTAAATGCGCCGTTAAAACGCGGACGCCGAAAAATGTGTCATTTGTGTGCTGATACGACTAAACAAGCAATGTTCATTATTATTTCTTTTTTCAAGAATCTTATTTTGCTTATTTTTTATATGCTTCTTTCTCAAAACTACTCGGGCGTTGAAGGAAATTCAAGAAGGTACGATTTATTACATAAACCCAGACAATTCAATAATTGAGGTGGATTTTCAATTAAGGCTGTGGTCGGAAAAATTGAGTCGTGTGAACAAGAACAGCATCTGCATTCGCTCAACTTAATGTCTTTCGACTGGCTTTTTTGTCTTGTATCCTATGCTTATTTATTCGTCGAACAACTGACACCCTAACTAAATAAATTCGGACTCTAACCATCGAAAAATCTGAGAAGAGATGGGACAACTAATAGTCAGGTGCCATCCAATCAGACTTTTCTGGGTTATGTGGAAAATCATGCGTTAATTCCAATGACAATGCAGCTCCTCTGGTTGGAGAAAATCTGAAGTGTGATTCTCACAAGTAAATCTCTAGTCATGTGTGTCCTCCCTTCGTCATATTACGAAGCAGTTGGCCAGCGAGTCTTTGTCATGTCTTTTTTCTCATAAGTTTACTGACCATTTCGAGTTACTGCAAATGTTGAATTAAATTCTTAAGCGAATTATTTTCGAACTTTGACGAGGGAATCTTTGATTTTTTCGTAAACCATATTTGCCGGGTTTCATTTTTAACCTTTTCGACCAGCATCGGCAGCGCGCGCAATCCTGGTCAGCAAGTATTCTGAACGGTTTTAGAAGCAGTCAGCGAAAACTGCTCACTCGATTCGGATTCCTTGCCCATCTTATATCTAAGTTGATGATAACAGAGAAAAAAGAGGGTGGGTAAGTGCCGGCGTGTATGATAAGGTAACGGCATTTCATAAGAGTATTTATCCAAAGGATTTCAAAGAATGTTTGAACTTTTCTCTTACACTAGAAATTAGAATAAGCGGTTGAAATTTCCTTGAAGTTTTGCTATATTACGTTTGTTTGATCGATCTTTGCTTTTTTGCCTTTCGCATACTGTTTATTCATACTTTCCTCAACGGTGTAAACTTATACGCTGTTACTTGCTGACAACTTTGGTCATCAAATCTCTCTGAAATTTTATACAATAACAGCTTTGTTCGAGATAAGAGGAGAGAAAATGTCCTCGTTCGTAGGTAGCTCACGAATGTCAGCTCCACAGTTTTCCCCTAAGCTACGTGTTCACGATCACGGCAGATTTCTCTGTTGATGGATGGACGTTCACCAGACTTTTACGGACTTACCTGTCTCACTCTGCCTTGGGACTTACTCTCGAGCCCCGCCGACAGCAAGACAGAAATTACTACTCCTGTTGTCATGCTGAACAAATCGCATCCTATGTCATCTACATCCTCCTCATCTGAATCCAAAATTAACTCTCTACGGAAACCGACTATGATTGATCTTGGGGGATCTCATGACAACAGCACTTATTTTATTCTTACACCCATACCAAGTCCACCCGTACCTCCTAGTAATCAACACAGATTTTAAGCTCTAAGACAAGTCCGACTAAAGTCTCCGCCACTCGAATATCTAACAAATCGAGCTTCTCGTCGAAACATATGCATTTTATATAGCCTGCTATCCCCCAAAACACCCCCAGCCCAACTGTCTCAAATTTTCAATTACCCCAGAGCCCTTTTATCGAGACTGCTAAACCAAACATGCCAGCATTCTTGTCTAGTTATGGCGATCCTGTTCCATTCACAGCGGTGCGCAGCCCACCCAGCAGCACGTGTCCTCCACGGTCGTTTCCCCAGTGGTCCCCTAATTCGAAAGGTCCTACTGCACTAGTTGACGCACTCATATTGTGTGTAACCTTAATGGGAATACTTTGCCGTATCATGCCCATGGATTTACTAGACAAGCTCAAATTAGCTAGCGGTGGTGATCAGTTCTCAGGTCCGTCATTTTCCCCTCCATATTTTACTCCTCTTTGCCCGCATCGGGCGCTTGCTATGCCAAAACCTTTTTGCAGAACCGGGCAAGAGCACCAGTTGCCTATGCTCAGTGACCCTTACTCTACTTGATCACTTAGCTGACCTCCCTCAAAAACAACCAGCTGCACACTGAACTGCTTTATAAATGGCAGATCCTCGCTTCAGACTGTGGTCTTCGTCCACTGTTCAGATATTGTTGTAGTAACTGAAAAATTGGCAACACCTTCCATATCCAACTCTGAGCTCTCACTTCTACGTTATAATTATGCTCGAAAGGAGCATCGCGACGGTCGTGGTGGAGGAAGCTGTATGTATATTAAGCAAGCACTGGCATTCTTGCCCTTAGATCATCCGCAATTTAACCGTGGTTGAAGAGAGCTCTTGGTTTCGAATTACCTTAATAAGTATATACTCTTTGCTCGTTTGTTGTGTCTTTTGGCCACCTTATACCAGTGAGGATTACGAGCTTTGTCACTCACAGGCATTTCATGCCACAGTTGACTTAAATTTTAAGTATTGCTTGATTTCAGGTGATTTCAATCTTCCTGAAGTTCAATGGTTTCCCCCTTCCGGTCATCTAAATTTAGAGGATTTATTCGAGGCTGTAGGTATTGGTATGTGGCATCAGGTTTTTGACTTCCCTACCCGTGGATCAAGCATGCATGATCTACTCTTCTGCCAAGGTTGCCTGCCTTTAGAATTGTCACCTTTAGGCTCACTTGGGAGTTCAGATCACGACATAGTTGTTTTTACACAAGAATTCGATAATGATGACACTTTTTTCAAAATACTAAAGCTTTTTCTTCGACTTCTGATCAGTCATTTTGATACATCTTCAACATCACGACTGATCTGCTTTGCTTCTATGTCAAGATGTGAATACCTGTACCGAAATGCTGTACGAAGTTCTGGATCCACTTATTTCTCGTTTTATTCCCTGTACGAAAATAATTAAAACCACGGATGAGGCTAACCTCCCTTTATCATTTTGCCGTAGGCTGCGTAACCTCGCTCGCTGATTCCATCTGCAAAATAGAATTTAAGTTCTGTCCTTGATTCGATGGCTTTCGAGCAGGTTACGAGGCTGCTCGAGGAAAACCGGCTAGCCAATGAGGTCAACGTTGCTGAACACCATTATTTAAGTATCATGAAATTTTTTCCCGCGCAGTAAGAGCCCATAGAAAACGCGGCACCCCATTCTTTGAGACGCCCTAGGAAAGCTGCTAGTTGATGACAAGTTGACTGTTTACAGTTTCAATGATTTCATGTCTAGGCAATTTATGGAAAATTCAACCGCTCCCTTTCTGGCAATCCGAGTGTGGACCAGTGCCGTTGTCTAAACCATGACGTTTACCCTCTTTTACCTTTGCCCAGTGGTGCTGCATACGGTATCTTTCCTATTCTTGGCACAAATGGTTGTTGGCGACGATCATCAGCCTCAGCTTAGCATGGATTGTCATGAACTAAAAGTGTCAGGAATTGTTAAGGATCTGGGTATATCATATTCCAACGGTTTTAATCTTTCAGAGTATTGTACCCTGCTTGTTCGCAAAGCAGAAAAAATACCGGATTTATCCCCCGAACTTTTAAAGCTATCGATATTAGACTCCGCCTTTATAAAATGTATGTTAGGCCTGGCCTTGAATACTACTAGTTTCAATTTAGCCTTCTGCGCGCTAGTGAACGAATGAAAATTGAATCGGTTCAGAATTTTTTACTCAAATAGTTTTGTCATCGGAGCATCGTAATCTGACGTATAAACAACGCTGTGGGCTTATAAAAATTGATCCTTTTTGGTTTCGTCAATTACAACAGGTATTCTTTTTACTATTTAATCTTTTAACCCGTCGTATAGTTAATCCCATTACCACTATGAGGCAACTTGACCACTGTCGGTGCAACAGTCACGGGCAGGTTTCTTTATTTCTTCCACTACCATGCAGAGTTAAGTAGCAGCCGTTTTTCGGTAAACGTCCTTACAATCTGGAAAAATCTAGCCCAGAATACAAAACTCCTGCAAAATTACTCTTTTTTAAAAGAACTGTCACTGGTTATCTGCATTCAGAACAATTTCCAGCAATTCTGGGTGCCGACACGGTTAAATCTGTCTTCCGGTTTGACGGAGTGCGTGGCATCTGAGCCCGATCCCAGGTTTTACCTTAAGAGCGATGGCGCTGTCTCTGCAGCCCGCAACCGATGAATTTTTCAGCAGACAGCGGGCAACCATCCGCGGATGCACCCTTGCCTTGTGCAGACTCACGATTCCTTAAAAAGGCAGAGAGAATGTAAAAACAATGCATTTGTGCTAACAATTCCCCGCTTGGAACTGCTTTCATCCTACGGACAAAATATTTTTTTAGGAAAAACTAAAATTTTAATTCCTCCAGGAGTAAAGTCATGGATAGTCGGAGATTAGGCAATAAAACTGCCGTTTGAACATATCCACTGTATTCATTGCCCCTATTTCACTTGAGAGTGACTTCAGCGGTCGGATCACCCGAGGTTGAAAGAAAACCTTCGTTAACCTAGTCGCGTGCATATTCGTTTTCCCTTGAGTGAAAAAGCATGTCTGTGCATAACCCGGAATTTCCATGGCAAGTTGCATCTAATTTCCCTTTAGGAAAGGGGAAAAAATTGGCTTGATAAGTCTTTCTGAGTGTAACCCAGTCCTAAGATTATTTAGCATTCTTTTCGGCCATCGTTGCACCTGCTCGATGAAACATCTGTCTTACTTCATCCAGGGCATCCGCTATGGTATTCCGCCTTCTAAATTCGGTTAAATGAATAATCTGAAGGTCGTGCGAACATTTCCAGAGGAGAGACTTTAAAAGCACACCTGATTCAGTGCATGATGCTCGCGTGCTTTTGGACAGTTCATTCATACTGCTCGGAGTGCAGTATGTTTGTAGCTGCCCAGATAGCTAGACATTTATGCGTGTCCACTTTTTTAAATTGAATCCCGTTCATACAGTACTGGTGTTTTACGAAATGGATTCAACCCGATTCTAAGCGTAAGACTACACACTTGGATATATTAAGCGTCAGAAGACAAGTTTGAATCACACAGCCAGTTTATCAAGGTCATTTTTTAGTTTTGCGCGTCGTCGGCAGTGCTTATGGTTTACCAGATGTTGATATATGGTACATTTTGCATACTGCCTCAATAATTTTCAAAATAGCTTGATGAAATGGTCTGCATCGAAATCCTGAAAGACTGTCTGGAAGACCTATAGCACAGGCCTTGCAATTGTTGTCACTCTCAATTAATGAGCAGAGGTTCTTAGGATTTTGTCGTCAGCCCGACGAAATCTGTTTGGGCTTCCATGTTCTCGGTAGCTGAGCCGTTGAGAAATCAATTTCTTGATTCGGCGGATCGGGGTGGGTTAATTATGCGAATAATTGTACACTTGCGGACGCTGAACCGAAGAAACCAAAGGTTTTAAAAATCCTTCAACAGATTAAGGAAAATTTACGGTTTGCCTTTGTAAGACTGGCACTGTATTACAATCCAACTTTTCATTTTGTCAGCAAAAATTGTTGTTTTGCACTCTGAATCTGTAAAATACGAATTAAACGCTTCACAGCACTGCAACCTGGGGAACTCCATTATCGATCGCAGCAGGATCCGATTAATATTGACCGATACACGCAATTTTGTGTTGATCAATCGGGAAACGTTCGCTCCATTCGATCATATTTTTCTCCAATGATAAGTTGAAGTATGACTCCGAAATAGCAAGTGAATAAATTTCTTGTTCTAGTTAGCACATCTACTGTTCATCCATTAGCCTTTTTTTCTTTATGTGTTATGGTTGGAAATATGGCATGTTGTGTGAGGAGCGCATTCAATGTTTTATGTAAGTAACGTTACTAGAATTTCCATTTAACTCATGACGCTTGAAAATTGCTCCGTTGATGCCTGGTGTGCTGAAGTCGCCAAAGATCAGAATATTAGGTCAAATGAAGAATTCCTCCAGCAGCCCGATTTTTTTGTATACCGTTGAAGTTGTACTTGGCAGATGGAGTTTTCTTCATGCAAGAGTAGTTGTATGTGTTTTGGCCGCGCAAAGCTTCCTAGACCACTTTTTTTACACAAAAAGTACACTGTTAGAACGATCAACCATAAAAGACTTAGATCTAAGTTACACGCATGAGCTAGCGTTATCGCCTCATGCAGACGACATTTCTGCAACGGCTGCACAGATATGTGGTTTTATATCGCATAAGGTCGTTCTTCCAGGAATTATATTAGGACTGTACTGCATGTTTGTCCTTCCAAGCCTAGAATACTGCTGTTCAGTCTTTGGGCTGATGAACACCTCTGACAGCAGTAAGATTGAAAAAAATCAGAGGGTTCTTTCTCGAAGACCATTTTCTCATCCTGGATCCAGTTTCTCTTATACGGAGAGATGACAGTTAGAAAACATTTTATTTCTGTGGGTTTTAAGACTCGGAGCTGGTCTCAGATTCCTGTTTCACGTTAACTCTAGCCCAAATCTCCCACGTATTAACGATCTCGTTCAGATAGATCGATCCTATGCCACTCGTTATGCCAGCATGACCATTTCACAATCCCTTAGCTCCAAAACTAATCGTTCTCAGTTTTTTGCCTAAAAATATGCTTTCATCTGGAATAATCTTCCACTGCAAATTAGGTTGGCATCTACACTAGCCATTTTCAAAGAAAATTACGCAAACATTTAACTTCGGAAGATATCAAGTCCTGATTGTCTGTTTCCTTCCCAAACTAGCAACTTTTGGATTTTGAAAAGGGTCCTCCTTGTATTTGAGGCAGCTCCCTTGACATTATATTGGCCTCTCAT